>JAUTXW010004841.1:0-600000 GCA_030620095.1 Kuschelorhynchus macadamiae | reverse complement strand
AGTGATTGTTCCAATGTTACGGACTTTGGCTTGTACGAACTTGCAAAACTGGGTCCAACGCTAAGATACCTTTCTGTAGCCAAATGTGATCAAGTCAGTGATGCTGGTCTGAAAGTGATAGCAAGAAAATGTTATAAATTAAGATATTTAAACGCTAGAGGATGTGAAGCTGTTTCTGACGACGCCATAACAGTTTTAGCTAGGTCGTGTACTAGACTAAGAGCTTTAGACATAGGGAAATGTGATGTTAGTGATGCGGGGCTTAGAGCCCTTGCAGAAAGTTGTCCCAATTTAAAGAAACTAAGCCTTAGAAATTGTGAACTTGTAACTGACCGTGGAGTTCAATGTGTGGCATATTATTGTCGTGGACTGCAACAATTAAATATTCAGGACTGTCAAATTTCACTGGAAGGTTACAGGGCTGTCAAAAAGTATTGTAAAAGATGTGTGATCGAACATACAAACCCTGGTTTCTTTTAAATTTTGTTAGTATATTTATTATTTTTAAATAAAAATTGTTATATTTATTTTGTAAATTTGTATATCTTTTATACTTAAAAAAATATAGTTACTATATTTTTAGACCCGATTTGTTTTAATGCATATCCAAAACAAGTACGAGCGTTAGGTCGCAAAAAGGGTCTTTTGTGTTTGTGTACACATTTACTTTCGACCTGATTCAATTAACAAACGCCCATTAATGCAATACGTAAAAAGAGTTGAAATCAACTGTCAGATTGTAAGTAAAAAAATCGCATGATAATCCGAACTAAATGGTACTAAAATTGTGGACTTTGGATGCTTGCATTGTTCAGCATTCCTATACGTGTGGCGCAGAACGTATTTTTCTATTAACATATCCATGGCTGCTATGTTTTGCACAATAAACAGTCGCTGGTCCTACTGATACATAAATGGTTGCGAACGAAAACATTTGACAGCTGTTGGTATTAAAATAAAATGACAATGGTTAAAAAGTTATCGTTTAATAATAGTAATAATAGTAAGTAAAAATTCTGTTTATTTGCGAATTTAAAAATAAAGTACACGGTAGGTTTATGAGTTAAAAATGCCACAAAAACAACTATTTAAATAATATCTTCATTACTATTAATTTTTGATAAAATTGTATAGAAATAAATTAAATATTTATAGAATTGAAAATAAAAGAAAATTTCTTTTTCTAAAAATTAGCGTTCAACTTATAGCTTTCGATAAAACTGACATTTTTCTGATTTTCGATCAATGTTTTAAAGGGGTTATTGCCTGTATTCAAAAAGTCGATAATTTTAAAATATGGAATTATAATTAACGTACCTAATTAGTATAATTTTCCTCTTACGAATCTAAATTTAATAGCCGGATATGGACCACATCGAAAGCAAAAGGTTGCTTAATCTATATCTTTTTTGCGAGTGTGATAATTTTCAAATTGATTCCCTTCACTATTAACATAACCTTTACCGCTATGTTTTGATTAACAAACGTCCGCTAATTTGATACATCCTATTCAGACCTTACAGTAAAAAAGATACGTTTTACGTAAGTTTGCTCCAAATACTAAATAAAACTTCATATAAAGTCTAAAGTATGGTAACGAAAAATAACACTAAAACTAAGTGTTGTTTTGTTTGAGTGTAAAAAATACAAATTAGATATACTATAATATTTATAAATTCAAATACATAAGTACATACATAACTCGTTTTCCATTTTCATATAAGATTTAACAAATAAAGTTGCAAGGCGCCTATACAAAACTCTTAATAAAAGCACGTGTTCCACTGTCAAACGAAAATAACCCTTGAAAATCCCTCATCAGGCCTATTTGATCCTTACGCTTCCACCGTTTACTCATTGCATTCGAATTATTGTACGTTTTAGGTTTTTACCGACTATTTGAATTTGTGATTGAGTAATTCTATCTTTTTTAAGTCATGTAAGGTTCTCTTTACTATTAACATAACCTTAACCTACAGGTATTTTGCTAACAAATGCATACCCCAACTTTCATATGTCTGTAGACATTAAAAAAGTTCTCATTACAAAAAATTGTTCGAATTGTGTGAATTTGTATCTAGTGTTGTATGCAAATATACATGATGATGTTTAGCTTTTCTGATATCAATGAACTTTGATTTCTTAAATATAATACTGTATATTATATGTTCATGGAATGGGTTCCTTCTTGCCGATCACAAATAAATCTGTTTGATACATTTACCAATGAAGACAGTCGAGAAAATTTTAAAAAGAATCAAACCCTACCTATTACCTATAACTTATATTGGCAATGTTTAAATCTTATAAAAATACCAGTAAAGAAAAGAAAATTGAAAAAATCGCAGCTGCGAAAGCAAAATGCTTTAATTAATGTACCGACAAGCTACACTAAGAAAAAAACAAAACTTCTAAAAAATGTACTACCTACTGACCCTGTATAAAATAGTATAAACTTTACTACTTTTCCGAATAGGGGTTCGCGAGACCGAGACCGAGACTGAATCGGTCTCGGAAAATGTTACGGTCTCGGTCTCGGAGACCGAGACCTAGTTAGTCTCGAAAGTCCCGGTGGTCTCAAAAACAAAATTTTAAAAATTAATAATTGTTCGCCGAGATGTTATTTAGACAAAAGTACATGGAAGCCTTCGTTCGAAACCCAGAGTTTTTCCAGTCTTAAGAATTTAATGTAAAAAAACCCAATGTTTGAACATTTCAGTAAAGTAGAAAAAATGTAGGTATATTTATATAAAAAATTATTCCAAAAATCTATAATTCGAAATGATGTTGCCAACAGATGGAATCAGTAAAGGAAGATATAAGGACAATATCAATCATGGAGGCACCATGATAATGTCTTCAAACAACGATTTTTCCGAAATATCAAAATATAATCATTTATTATCTGAAAAAGTATTTGAATCGTTTATCACAATACTTATGACCTTTATATTATTTGTATTTATAGAACACCTGATGCTGATGTGCAATTATTCTGCCATAACCTTCTAAGTTTGCTCGAGTCCCTTCCTGTAAAAAGCAAATTAATCTTATGTGGCGATTTCAATATTGACTTTTCCAGTGTGTGTGCTGCTCAGGAATGTCTTCAGTCCATCTTTGAGTCATTAGGAATTGCCATGCACGTCAACTCACCAACCAGAATTACTAAGACAAGTGCCAGTACTATAGATTACGTTGTGTCTTCTTTCGATCCTATCTCCGTCGAATGTAATGTCTTAAGTCCAGGTTTCTCCGATCATGAAGCAATTTTCACAAAATTTTCAATTACATCCAAAGCCAAAAATTCCTCTAGACAAGTAGGCCGTATTTTTTCGGTTAGAAATTTCATTAATTTCAAACACCTATGTCAAATAACTGACTGGGACTCTCACACTTATGATGTCGACACTGAATTTTCTCGTTTTATAAAAACTCTAACTAATATAGCTTCTGAATCTTTTCCTCTTAGGCCTATCAAAAATAAAAGAAGTAAACCCTGGTCCACTAAAGGTTTACGTATATCTTCTAAGAACATGCGGTCACTATCTCATTTAAAGAAATTTTCGGACAGTGTCTTTTCTCATAATTATGTAAAATCATACAGAAAAATTTATCATAAAACTATTAAAGCCGCCAAAGATATTTATTACAATAATAGACTCTCTAACGCCAAAAATGTAGCTAAAGAAACCTGGTCTATCGTAAATGATTTAAGAAACAAAACTCCTTTATCCAGCACTATCCTTACCTCTCCTGAGGACCTAAACAATTATTTTGTAAATGTAGCCAAAGATTTGACTAAATCCGTATCTCAATCTAATGACCCAATTTCATATCTCTCTAATCATAGGGTAAACCTGCACAGTTTCTTCTTTTCACTAGTAGTTTTATCAGAACTTCGTAGTACAATTAATGATATCAAAAATAAATCTTCTTCGGGAACTGATGGGCTTACTTTAAAAATGTATTCAAGTCTGCCGGAATGCACACTAGAGCATCTGACTACTTTGATAAATATGTCTTTCCAAAATGGTACTTTTCCAAGCTGCCTTAAAACTGCAATAATCATACCTCTTCACAAAGGAGGTGTTTCAGAAGAAGCTTCGAACTATCGCCCAATTGCACTTCTCCCTACGCTATCTAAGATCATCGAAAGACTGGTTAAAAAAAGGCTTTTATCATTTCTGTCTAGATATGAAATACATACAAAACATCAATTTGGATTTCTAAGTAACAAATGCACAAGCGATGCCATGTTTTCCCTTCTTAATAGAGTTTACTCCAGCCTAAACAACCATCACGCTACGGCAACAATTTTCTGTGATTTTTCCAAAGCTTTCGATTGTGTGAATCATAATATATTAACTAACAAACTGCAGTACTATGGATTTAGAGGGGCTCCTCTCAATTGGTTTAAGTCATATCTTAGCAACAGAAATCAAGTTGTGAAAGTTGACAACAGGATGTCTTCTTGTAGGCCAATGGAATATGGAGTGCCTCAAGGCTCGGTACTAGGCCCTATCTTGTTTCTTCTGTTCATAAACGACATGGCTAATTTAAACATTAGTGGAAAAATATGTCTCTTTGCGGACGATACCAGCTTTACGTGGAGCCACCCAGATGTCACGGACCTACATAGGATTGTATCTAATGACCTAATCACCATTAAATCCTGGTGCGATTCTAATCTCCTATGTTTGAACATCTCTAAAACGAAAGTCTTGTCTTATAAAAACACGCTGCAACCCTTTGACCTTAATGGCACCACTATTGATGTCGTAAACTCTGTAAAATTTCTAGGGCTTCTTGTAGATGATTCTTTAAAATGGGATCCACATATCGACGCTTTATCAAGGAAGTTAGGTTCTGCTTGCTTTGCGTTAAGATCTGTTTCCGAGGAGCTTAGCTTTTCTACCTCTAGAACTGTTTATTTTGCTTATTTTCCTTTCTGGGGTACATGTTGTGCGACTCAATTTGATCGAATTTTTATACTACAAAAAAGAGCTGTTCGTTACCTACTGAGACTTAACAGTAGAACTCACTGCCGAGATTTCTTTAAAAGATATAAAATACTAACCCTTCCTTGCTTATTCATTTTGGAATCGGTTTGCTTAATTCGTAAGCACGCACCTGCTCTATTAGAGAGACCTTCTCACAACTACCCTCTCAGAAATACTGAGCACGATCTCTATCTTCCAACCCCACACTCAGAGTTAATTAAAAGATCAGTAATCTAAATGCAAAAAAAATGCATAATCACCTGCCATTTAACATCAAATCCATAATATCTCTGACTTCATTTCGCAAGGCTTTGAAATCATTCTTACTGGAAAGAGCCTTCTACACCGTGAACGAGTTTTACAACACATAATTTTATCCTTATGAACCCCTAGTGTGATAGTTGCCATTACCAACCATTTTTACCGAACTTTGTATATGTATTTTTTTAATTGTTTCGTACTTTTTTATTTTTTACTTTGCTTTTTTATTTTTTTACATTATATTTATGAAAATGTTTATAACATAGTACGACTGACAAAGTACATTTCTAATGTACTTCTTTTAGGATTCTATAATATTAATATTCTAAATTCCTGATTTAAATATTATTTTTCTATAATATTTATGATGTGTTTTTGTCTTGTTTTGTTTGCTAATTTTGATGTTTGTAAACTATTTTTTTACAACAGCTTTGTCCACAAAATTGTAAAATTTTTTTTGACAATAAAGCATTTATTTATTATTTATTTATATATTTATTTATTATTTATAATAGTAGGTGTATCAAAATAAATGTCACATATCCCTTGTTCTTTGGACATCAACAGAAAGGCCACACATCACTAAAGTTACTTAAACAACCATCCACAGAACAATAATTCTTTGACATTTCGAAAGATATACAAATAGAATAAGATATATTAAACACAAAATAAGGATACAGTGTATAATGCTGCCGAACTCATTCAAGCAACGTGCTGGGCATTCTAGTGACAGACGTTATAATTTAATAGGTAGAAAACGATCGATGGCGAAGTAAAGCACCCTTAGGTATTCTGTAAACTTCGCTATTTTGCACCAAACTTTTATTACTTTGATGCGTATTTACTTTCTTAACCAGGACCGTTCTTAGGGGTCTGCACGTTGCTCTTGCACAATGGCGGCTGTGGTTCATAATACTACTTGTGAATCAACTATTTTTGTTATTTGGTAAATTAACTATAAATTTTAAAAGTGGAGTAGATTTTAAAAGTAAATTTATTTATTAAACAAATATCTACTTGTTCAATTTTTCGCCTGAAAGATCAATCTATAGCCTTTTTTGAGAAAATGTACAGGGACAAATATTATATTGTAATATAATATTTGTATATTCGTATATAGTAATATCAAGTTCCTCGAGCGATGATAACTATGACATCGATTATACATCACTATTTGAAAAAAAAGTGATTCCGAAAATTGGAGAAAAGAAATAATAGAATATTTACAATTAAAGCGCGCTCCAAAGGGTACAGATATTTTAGAATGGTGGAAAGCACACGATAAACAATTTCCAAATTTAGTCAAAATGGCAAAAGATCTTTTGTCTATACAGGCGACCTCCGTAGCAGTTTATTTTTACAAGCAGGGTAAATTAATACAAAACTAAGAAGCATGTTAAATGAAACTTCAAACAAATGCTTATTATGTATTCATTCATGGTATAAAAGTAACTCGAAAAATGAAATTATAAAATATTAGTTTAAATTTTCTGTAATATTTTTAGGTTTATTATATAGGTTGAAATAAAATCTAAAAATATGCTTATAATGTATGCTTAGAAATTTAAATTTTTACTTTGTTATTAGAACAGTTCGTTATTTTTTAAGCGTTATAGTTGAATTAGCTTTATTGATCATCTATTTAAAATCCTAAGCCAAATTCTACTTTGTGTTTTGTTTGTTGAAAATCTTGTCCGTATGTATATGTATTATTTTTATTATACACATATAGTTAAAAATTGTATATCGTCCATTATTTTCAAATACAAACAAAATCCATACAAAAATATTGTTCTATAAAACACGTACCTTCTTTAAATAGCAAGCCATCGAAGCGATTAAAGAAGAAAATGTTAAGAAAAATTTTCACTGATTTTTTTTAACAATTTTTTGTTTATTTTGAGTCGGAAATTTTTTAAACAAAAATCACCACAATTACTTCGTCTGTTGGAGACTTTACTGTATCTATACTATATAAGAATATGATATTGCGATGTACAGTCTATTAGTTATTAATTATTGAACCAAAAAACTAAAAATTTTTGGATTTTAGTTACTTTCAATAATTAATCATAAAAACCGATTATAAATTTATAAAGATCACAATATCAAAATCCTATATAGTATAGTTGTGGTAAAGTGTCTCTCTTTGAGAACAGGGTAGCAATTTTCGGTTTTCGAGATGTGAAGTGGAATTTTTACGGTTATTTATATCGTGTTTTAAATGACTATTTCACTAGTATCATTGTTATAAGAATATATACAATGCTAGTATAATATAATTGATTATAGAAAAATTATTTTTTACATCCATTAATTTGCTCCCAAACATATATTTTTTGAACTATTTTGTCAAAACAAATAATTTACGAACATTAGTTATTTTGCTACTTCACTTTGAGATCGAGACCGAGAGTCTCGGTCTCGTTTTGAGGCCGAGACCGACACTAGTCTCGTGAACCTCTATTTCCGAACAGTATAATACTGAACTTCATTACATTTCCTATGCTAAACATATACCAGCATAAAAAAATTAGAAACTCTTTGCCCGTATCTTAAAAATACCTCACAAAATATATAAACATATATACGGACTATATACTAAAAAATGCATCTATCCTGTATCCAATTGGAAGCAAGTATTTTGCTGCTCTAACTGATCCTAAAACGATAATCGAATAGCACGTTTAATAAACAAATATCGATGCAATGCATGCAATCGAGAATGATAGCTAATTTTCTTAGAGATATTTTAGAAAATTGGGGAAAGTATTATCCTTCAAATTGTTGCTAGGTACCTATTTAAAAACATTTAAATATTATGCTGTCAATTTTAAAAATACCCAAGAAATCCTTTTTGAGTCTCTAAAATTCAAAAACACTTCTGACAGAGACGAAAGTCAAAGATGAATGAATGTAGCCAAATAAACGCGCTATCCTTCTAATTCAGATTACTGTTTACAGTGAGGTTAAATTCGGACTTTAAAGTTTCAACTTTGAAAAACCGCAGTAATTTACCGTGTACGCTAAAATTTTGAAATTTGGTCACAATCTACCTGCGAGTATCTAGTTTTGTAAAAAAATAACCCACGCCCTAGGTGTATTAGCTTTCTTGTAATACAGGGTAATGTGGAAAAAGGTACCCATTTTTGGGAAAGTACAAATTTTATCTAGTAATTGCACCCCCCTGTACATATTCAGAATCCTTCACAGATATTCCAGTTTGTGTATATTTTTAGTACTTTCCGATGCCGTAATGAATTTTTGCGACATGATGCCTGTTTTTTTCTATAAAAAACAAAATGTATAAAAAAATTTTTTTTTTCGAAAAATTTCAGTTTTTCTTAAACATATCTACTTTGCGGTCATTTTTCCGACAAAGATGCATTCAGGTTTTGTTCTCTTCTATATTTCCAGTTAAAAATATCTTGCAAAATTTCGCTAGGACGCTCCTAGTTCGAGCTATAAGCGCCCCAAAACACCCTTTTTTCGAACAAAAAAAAATCGTAAAATCACGAAACGGGTTGCTCAACCAAAAATAATAAATAATAAAGATTCTGTAGGACCCGAACAGCTATCGTTCCAGAAAGTTTCGACAAATTAAATCAAAAATTGCGACCTGAACCGTTTACATCGAAGTTGACTTTTTTGGTCGACTTTGCGGTACAACATCTCCGGTACCAAATATGGTACAGAAAAATCTGCAAACGGATCGTTTAGATCTACGTCTCCTCTAAAAACGTATGTCAAATTCATCGCCCTACCTCTAATAGTTTCCGAAATATACCCACCGAAAGGTCGAAAAACACGGTTTTCTGAAATAACACGACCCACACCAGGTTTTCGTCCCCGAATATGAGAGCCATAGTAACAAACGGCCGCGAAACGGACGTTTGTTAACACGTATGCGTACGTGGTATTAATACAAATATTATGGCATAAAACAGCCCACTTTATGAAATCATGATTCTTAGGTTAAACTTGTGTCAAATTGTAATTACTTTCTGGCATTTCTCCTGCACTGGGCATCTTCAGTTCTATAACTGTCATTCTGGTTACACGCAAATTTACAGCTATAGAAAATAGATGTTAAGAAAGATTGCTGTAGAATATTTTACACATTTTTACTTAGATCATATAACAGAATCAAAAATTAGATTTAAGTATGTCTATTTCTCGTATTAAGAATATATGCAAATAAATAAGCGAATATACAAAATAAGAAATAAGCCGGAAAATGACTATAGAATTGCCAAATATTTAATAAATTGTAAATAATTATATTAAATTTGAACATAACTTTGTCAATAGTATGTCCAGAGTGATAAAATGAAAAACGAAATACAGCAATACAGAGCTGAGAGTATCTAATATCTAAGTTACAATAAAGTAACTAAGTTACTCTGAAGTTACTTTTTTAATTATGGAAAAAGTATCTTGTAACTAGGTACTTTTGTTGAGTATTTTGTAACGGTTACTTTTGAAAAGTATCTCAGTTACATATTTGTCAGTCTGGTCAACTTCAACATATAAATCTTATACATGCATTGCAACACGCGGAAACGGCGCGGCGTACGAAAGTTGGCTCTCACGTTTTAATGACGCTCGAGCTTTGATGGCGCTCACTTTTTTACTTTCCGAAAGTTTCAACAACTTTTTATTACTAGCCTTCTTCTACCGTTTTCACTTCGATATCAGAAGAAAATAATAACTAATTAAGCTATTGTTATGTGTTCTATGTTATTAGTTACTTGATCTGCAGTAACAATCCGTAAAGTGCAGTTTGTTTGTTTTTTATAAATCATATAAAAATTTTTTATTTAACTAGGTTTAACTAGAATATTAGATTTTTGAAATACATAGAGTTTGTCTACGAATTTATTTATTTCTGAAGGTCATTAATATTAACATGTAGGGGAAGTTTGGGTAGTAAGTTAGTTAGGTAAGTAATCAAAATCTGACAGGAAGCTAAGTAGTATGTACATGGTAAATCAACAACACTGTTGTTTATGCTTTATACATTAAATTTGGCAACAAAACACATTTCAAATATTATGTAGTGACCAATTGTGCAATATTTCCGCGGGTACTTTTGCGGGGTATCTCCGTTATTTTTATAGATAAAAAGTTGCGGTTTTCGCGACAGTGTGCTACATTTTTGTAAAAATAAAAATGCCGTTAACAAAATTATCATAGCCCGTTTAGTTTTTAAGATACAGGGCTAAATTGAAAATGTTGCATTTTCAGGCAACTCTCGTATCTCAACTATCAGATAACTTATCGAAAACGTGAAAACTGTTTCTTATATAACTTCTCCCGTAGAACTGAACTCCGCCTTCGGAATTAGTATACAGGGTCAGGTCAAAAAGTTATCGGACGCTACTTTATTTTTTTAAACGGAACACCGTGTATATTTATAGTCTATAAGAATTGTCTTTTTTTTACCTTCTCAAAAATATATAATAGTATGCACTTTTTCCCAAAAACACGCAAATAAATGACAATTTTCTGAAATTAAATGTATAATTTAATAGTAGGCCATGAATAACAATAATAAACAATTGAAAGTTACATATTACTAACGAAGAATTGGATACCTTGCCTATAGGTATCTTCTTATATAAAAATACCTATAGAGTTTTTTAATAACAGTAAGTTTGTAACAACAATTGTATAGCATAAAGTAACATTATAACAAACACAAAAAAATAACATTATTAAAAAAATTAAAAAAGAAAAAAAAATTTAAAGGTGATGTTTAAATTGACGACCATTTTCTGTAGTGCAAAATTGGCACATTTTTGTAATTCTTTGAATAGTGTTAAAAAGAACCATTGGTCTCATTCGCAAAAAGCCTAAACGAATTGCCTCTCGAAGTTCTGCTATGTCGTCATATCGTGTTTTATATACTTCATTTTGTATATAGCCCCATAAAAAAAAACTATCCATCTTTGAGGAAAGTTATTATCAAGAAATTCCTTTAAGAGCCCAGAGTTGTGAATATTTTCGAACAGTTCTGGAATAACGACTAATAAGGTATCTACGTGCTGTAAGACCTCTTTCAAAAATCCTATAAACTCTATGTCTGCCCAAAATAAAACATGACACCCCGACTCCAAAGCGTCTTTGTTGTGCCCTTTCAAACATTAAATGCTGATTTTCAATATGCCAGTTCCTGGTATTGTGACGATTAAAAATACCACCGGAAAACAGTGCCCGGCGTCCGGCATCGACAGGATGCAAATGTTGCACTGTATTAAATTTGTATGGATGATACTTATATTTCTTCAAGATCCTCTGACAGTCAGTTTTTGGCACACCAATTTCCTTCTCAATTTTTCTACATGAGAACGAAGGTGTTGCTTATATATATATATATATATCTCTTTTCTTTCCCTGTTCTCTATATTGTATGTTTTAGGACGCGTGTGAACAAATGATCCGGGCTCAACTAAATTTTCTTTTAAGCCAGCAAATATCTCAAAAAAAAACGGTTGCGTTCTTTCTGGATATCTTACAAGCAACAACTTATAATGATAATACAGATTTTCTTTAGCCATAATAGCTTACCTACCTTTGGAAATATAATTCCGAAGCTTCTTTAGAATTTTCATTACATTAAATAAAAACACCAAAAGAACGTTTATAAACTAACTGCTTTATAAACCAAAATCTGATCCAAAAACCGATGAGATAAATATTTGACATTTATTTTTGTTTGTTGTCATAAACAATAGCAATAGCTATTAAATTATGCATTTAATTTCGGAAAATTGTTATTTATTTGCGTGTTTCTGAGAAAAAGTGCATACTATTATATATTTTCGAAAATGAAAAAAAAAAGACAAATTTTATATACTATAAATATACAGTGTTCAATTTAAAAAAATAATGTAGGGTCCGATAACTTTTTGACCTGACCCTGTATACAAATTCCGAAGGCGGAATTGAGTTCTATGGGAAAAGTTATATAAAAAACAGTTTTCACATTTTCGATAAGTTATCTAGTAGTTGTGATACGAGGGGTGACTGAAAATGCAACATTCTCAATTTAGCCTTGTATCTTAAAAACTAAAAGGGCTTTGAAAATTTTGTTGACAGCATCTTTAGCTCTACGAAAAAGTAGCACGTGTCGCGAAAATCTCAACTTTCTATCTATAAAAATAACGAAGATACCCCGCAAAACTACAAAAAAAGGGGTAACCCTGTACAAGAATATTGAATATAAATTGAACTTCCATTTAACTTTTTTTTTAATTAGGTAGAGAAAAGTGATACATATAAAGGTTGTAAAGTGTGTCTTTTAGCGTAGTCTTTTTTATATTTTAGGAGTAAAAAATTCCGTATCATCAATTGCTATGTTAAAAGTTTTATTTAATTAAGAAACTTGCTCCTGTTAATTTATTTACTGTTATGTTATTTTAAAAGTTACTGTGATTACAGCATATAAAAATAAACAGAAGGTTTAAAAAATTAACAAAACAGAAACATCTCAAAAATGACTAGAATTTGGTATCGGATTCACAAGAAAATTTAAAGTTTTGGTGATAGTTTATAAGTTAAAGCAAACATATGCACAAGTGCTCTTTGACAAGCTATTTTTTGCAGTAAAGTTTTTTATATTTGAACAAATTTTATATATCGTTATAGCAGCCACTGTTGGCTGACTGATTCGTGTCCTTAATTACAGTTTTTATTCACTGGGGTCTTGTTAGGTGTGCTAGGTTAAATATAGGTTAATTTGACAAAGATAAAATGACTTATTGCACAAAAATCAAGTTCTTGTACCTAATTTGCATATTTAAGGGGTCGCGATTTCATCGGGGGTGAGAGGACTTTTAACATGCTTTCCGTGACCCCTAAATCTAGGCATTAAAAGAAAAATAGTATTTAATTTATTCCATTTTCACGTGATTTTTTGACCCACCTGTAGTATAATATAATATTTAGTTTAAACTTGTTTTTCTCATATGGTTTGCATTACTTTTACGACTTTAACACCCCTATTCATTAAAGAGGTTTAAATTTAGACCAGGTCTAACTTGACAGTTATAGGTTTAAGATGACATTCTCAACAATTGAACAGATGATTTTTCTAAATGTCACAATTACAAAACGAGAGTGACAAGCGAAACATAACTGGTGAACTAAAAGTTTTAAGTACCATGGCAACTAGACTTGGTCTAACTCTTAAACCTTTTTAGTGAATACGGGGGTTAATATTTATTTTAGTACAATAAAGTAGTATCTTCAGCCATATATTTTGTTGATGTCTTGGTAAGTACTCTATTGTTAAGTTATATCATACCTTCTATAGATATCTAATAAGTACCCAATAATGTGTTTAATATAGTTATACTACCTATATTAAACCCAGAAAACAAAGTATCTTTTTAGAGTAACCAGTTACTTTTAAAAAGCAACTTATAGTTATTAGGAACTTAAATACTTTTTGATTAAATGTATCTTTTTGAATAAAAGAGTAACTTGTATCTCGATACATTTTTTCAGTAACTATTTCAGCTCTGCAGCTATAAAATAATTTATTGAATTCTTAAAAGCATTGAATTATGAACAAGCTTTGGGACAAATAAGGTTAAAATCTGCAATTGTGGCTTAGTAACTATAAATCTTATCCAGTAGATAAACAACATTCACTGTTTGTGCACCTCATGCAATGACGAATTCTTTATGCAATATATATAGTAAATTTCATGAAAAATGGATTCAATAACTGCAACAAAACTACCTTTGTCAATCCCATTGTTTAGAAAAGAGCTTGGCAATAAGCAAAGAAAAATAGGGCCGGATTGTAATAATTTCTAGGTATAAAGATCTAAAATTTCTGCTGTTGTAGGTATAAAAAGATATTACTTCCCTAGTAAAAGGGAAGTATTGTAATCGTGAAAAAATCAACCTCCGAGATTTTTTCAGATCTTCACGTTTCAGGGTCTCTAGATGCTGAAAAACATGTTTTCTCAATTCCGTCGGTCCATCTGTCTGTTTGTTCGCGGAATAGCTAAAAAACTACTTACCCGATTGACTTCAAATTTTGGTCAAAAATTATGGTCATATGGGGATGACCTGGTAACATTTTGGTAAAATCCAATTTACCTCAAATTTTGCAGAAACATCAAGTATTATGTTGGAATCAACTAGTAATATGTGAGTACGGATCCAAGATGGCGGATCAAAATGGCGGCTTAATGGATTGATTTCAAATTGTGTGCGATAAATAATTGTAGTATATGGTTCAACTAGCAAAATTGTAGTACTAATGGCCGAACAAAATGGCGGCCAAATAAAACTGTTTATACTTCCGAAACTATTAACTTTACGGGTGTAACATTTTATATCAAAAGTATTTACAATTTTCCGAAGAATCCAAAAATGCAATAATTTACAGGGTGTTCTATTTAAAATAAGCAAAATAATAATAATTGTTTGCGTATTTTTTGTAATTTAATGCTCAATTGTCTATATGATAAATTGCCCTTATACCTCTTTAAAATCCCCACAACTTTTCTTTTTCCCGTTTTTCAATATCTATTAAAATATAGAAATTGTGAGGGTGTTTACCATTCGTTGGTCAACCCTGTACATACAGGGTTTCCCAAAACAACGGGAACGGTCAAATATCTCGGTAACAGATTAACGTAACTTTATGAAATTTGAAATTGGGAGTATATCAATGGTGCCGGACCTAAAAATAATATTTACAGCGTTGTCGGTTTGATAGTTTTTCCGATAGAGGTCTTAACTTTATTTTTTTAAACGCAATACTATGATTGTTTTTTACTTATAATGTTCACCAAACCAAAGTGTTTTCAATCCCAGAATATCAAATTTTGCGTCTGGTAATTTCAAAAGATATGGCAAGTCCGCATTTTCATTCAAAAGAACCGGAACGGTCAAATATCTCGATAACGGATTAACATATCGTTATAAAATTTGCCATAGGCAAGTTATCAATAGCGCCGGATCAAAAAATTATATTTAAAACGTTGCTAGTTTTATAGTTCTTCCGATAGAGTTCTCAACTTTATTTTTTTTAAATTCAATACTATGATTGTTTTTCGCTTATAATATGGACCAATCCAAAGTGTTTTCAAACCTAGAATATTAAATTTTTCTTCTGGAAATATTAAAAGATATGACAAATCCGAATTTTCATTCAAAAGAATCGGCACGGTCAAATATTTCGTTAACGAATTAGCATATCGTTATGAAAGTTGGTATAGGGGGAGTATCAGTACTGTCAGATCTAAAAATAACTTTCATAATGTTGCCAGTTTTATAGTTTTTTCGATAAACTTCTCAACTAATTTAGTTTATTAATTTTTTTATTGCAGTAGTTTCGAACAACGAAGTTTTCTATTACGAGTATTTCATCTTTACTAGTGTATTTTTATTTGGCTATATTAAATAAATTATTTTTTTTATTTGTTTATCTAAGTACCTTGATATTGTGAAACAATAATAAAAAAAATAAAATATAAATTTTTTTAGACGCCTAACATCTAGTTCTAGTTAAGTTATCATCATCAGATTGTCATGTGTAGTGGCTGTTTTAGGTCGCCCAGTTTTTGGCTAGTCTTTATATTTCATGTTTGTTGGTATCTTTTTATTGTTAGAAAAACTATAGATTTTTTAATTTGTTTCTCTGGATGTAATGCATTAAATAATTCATAAACTTCTTGAAAGATTTTTATTTTAACATCGTAACCACAATAGATTAAATCCGTTCAGCTTTACTTAACCAAAAATCATTTTATCTTAATAATGATTTAAGTAACTTTCAAAATGTTATGACATATGGTTGACAACAATAATAATTGTTGATTAGCTGTTTCCAAAAAGCCACTTGATATTTTATACTTCATGGTTTTAACAAAGTTGAGAGTTCTATCGGAAGAACTATAAAACTGACAACGTCGCAAATGTTATTTTTCTATCCGGCACTATTGATAACTTGCCTATAGCAAATTTCATAACGATATGTTAATCCGATGCCGAAATATTTTAGATGTTCGAAGTATTTTACCGTTCCGGTTCTTGTAAATGAAAATGCGGTCTTGCATATCTTTTAAAAAATTTAGAGCAAAAATTTGATTTTCTAGAATTGAAAGCTCTTAGGTTTGGTCAACAGTATAAGCAAAAAACTCTCACAGCAATGCTTTAAAAAAATGTTAAGAGTTCTATCTACGATAAAACTGGCAACGCTGTAAATATTATTTTTAGATCCGGCACTATTGATAACCTCCCTGTAGCAAATTTTATAACGATATGTTAATCCGTAATCGAGATATTTGACCGTTCCGGTTCTTTTGAATGAAAATGCGGACTTGCTATCTCTTTTAAAATTTATAGACGAAAATTTTGATATTCTAGGATTGAAAACACTTTTGGTGTACATTATAAGCGAAAAACAATCATAGTATTGCATTTAAACAAATAAAGTTAAGAGCTCTATCGGAAAAACTATAAAACCGGCAACGCTGTAAATATTATTTTTTATGTCCGGCGCCGTTGATAACACCCCATTTCCAAATTTCATAACGTTACGTTAATCTGTTAACGAGATATTTGACCGTTCCGGTTCTTTTGGGAAACTCTGTATATGGAAATAAATAAAAGTTTAAATCCTATTTGGCATGGAAAAAATTAGGCGTTACAAACCTTACATTTCTTTATAAATATAATATATTATATATTTTATTCAGTCTTACGCAATGTATAAAACAAAAAAAAACTTTTAACAAAAGCTAAAAAACATTAAGTAAAAAGTGAATAGGTACATATATGGAAATAAAGGAAAGTTTAAATCATATTTGGCATGGGAAGAATTAGGAAAAAAATATCCAAAGTAAATTAGGAGGAAATCATAAGCTGTTTTTTTTTAACATAAACAAGAGATATAGTTTCATATCCACCTATGTAGTAGAAAATCTTGATGCCCATCTGAATTAGACGTAAATCATAAATTCTTTGTTTGTTTCAATAGCTTCTGTCATAGTATACTTCACAAAATTTGTTAAGTTCTAATTAAAGTACCTGCTCGAGTTCTTCTGCCTTGTCAAGATCATTATCCGAGTCATTCTCTAATTCTTTTCTGCTACTATTTCGAAAAGTTGAAAAACTAAGAAACATGATTTTAGTTTTAACGCACTAAAAATTAGAAAATAATGTCATTTTTTTAATCTTCAATGACTGCCAAAAAGCGTAGAGCGCTATTTTGTTACGTTTTTTTTTTCTAAGCACGTAGGTACTTTAATTACGCAAGTAGGAAAACAATATTAAAGACTTCTGCGTGAATTACCATGAAGATCCAACGGCAGAACTTTTTGAACTTTGAAAGGAGGCCGAATTGACTTTGCCCTACACTGAGAATGAAGTACAAAAAATTGTATATTTTTTTGGTTCTTAAGAAGGAAATCTCATAATATTTAATTTTTAATCGTTTCATTTCAACTGCGAAATTTAAATAATTCCACTTAGCACTCGCGAACAGCGAAGCGAACACACGATAACAGGAAAACTTCAGACTCGTTGAGATAACGTCTATAAGTTTTGAAGGTGCAATTCTCGGAGCATACTGTATAAAAAAATTACTAATTTTTAAATTATTTTAAAGAAGGGAAAGGGCATAGTTGGTTAGATCATCGAGGGCATATGTGCATTGCAAAAATTAGCATCTTGAGGTATTCAAGATTTAGAGTGCAAATTATGATCTTCAGAAATTCAAAATGACAGCGCCAACATGGCCGACAAATTTTGTCATTTGTGCAGATTCGACTAAAAACTAGTTTCTGGGGTATTTCAGACTGCAAATTATAAATTCTTAGTGGACATTCAAAAATTCCAAATAACGACGACAACATGGCTGACAAATTTTGACATTTATGCAAATTTGATTGAAAAATTGGTTACTGAAGTATTTGCCATTTGCCCAGATTGGACTGAAAATCGAAATATAGGGGTACTAAAAAAACAAATCATGAATTGTTAGTAACATTAAAATACTTGACAAGATCTATAATTTGTGCAAGTTTGACTGAAAATTTCTAATTAAAGTATTTTAAAGTGCAAATTATGAATTCTTGACATTTAAAGATTCAACATGACGGATGAATTTCTGGGGGTATTTAATAATGCAAATTATGAATTACAACAACATTTAAAAATGGGCAACGAATTTTATAACTTGTGGTATGATCAGACTGAAATTTTGTATACAAGGACTTTTATAAGGTGAACTAAAAAATAAAACTTGAACATAGATTTATAATTATACCCAAAATTTGGGCTACAGATAAGTAAATTTATTATAGGAAAAAAAGCGTGGAGCGCCAGTCATAATACTGATCACAGATCGTGATGGTAAGATAAAGTGCCGCCTGTATGTTCTATTTCAATCAAATTTATATATCTGTGCTCAGATTTTATTTTATTACTTTTTTAATTCGCCTTATAAAGGCGTGATGTCTATTTTTACTTCCCTCGTAAAAGGGAAGTATTGTAATCGTTAAAAAATCAGCATCCGAGATTTTCTTCAGATCTTTACATTTCAGGGTCCCTTGATACCGAAAAACATTGCCTATTCCGTCGGTCTGTCTGTCTGTTCGCGGCATAGGTAAAAAACTACTTACCAGGTTTACTTCAAATTTTGGTAAAAAATTAAGGATCCTATGGGAATGACCTGGTAACATTTTGTAAAAACCCAATGTGACAAAACAAAATGGCGGCCTAGTAAAATGTAAAAAAAATGTGGAAAATACTTTTACATTAAAAATTAAACTCAACATACTACGTGTATTGTTACAAAAATTTTTAAAACAGTAATTGTACTTTTGTCATACTTGAGCCATACAAAAATTCTGGTCTCCTGTATTTTCTTCCACAAATGTAAGTTTTTGATGTACCTTTTGTAAAAATTGGAACATGTCCTTGTGTCTTTTTTTCTATATACCTTGACTTTTTGTGTAGGTACTGGCTAAGTATCATTGGTGAATTAGAAGCCGCTATACTCTAAAAAAATGCAGGAATACCACAGGAAAAGGCCCTCCCAGTGATAATAAATTAGAAATCGGCTATGTTTATCGAACAACTTGGAGAAAAAATGTTAATAGGTAAACCGGCCCAGGGAAATCGCTGGAAATTATTTTTGAATTTGAAATATGGCCGCTGGGGGGGGGGGGGCGCAACTGCGACGACCAATCAGAAAACAGCGTTTTTCTCAAAAATATGCAGGTAAAGATATATTTTTAATTCAGCCATCGTAAACACTAAATAATAATTTTTTTTTGTTTAAGGTATTTTGCTCTATCGCATAAAATATAGTGGTGGGGAAACGTCAAACATTTTTTTATTTAAATTCTAATAACTCCGGCATAAGTTAAGGGAATTAAACAAACTAAGTGTCGTTTTAAGAGAGCTTTTTTTTCTTCAATCAACTGGAATGTAGACGTCCGAATCTTATTCTGCCGTAGTGGCTAGAGGGTGCTATTTAACATTCCAAGATTTGTCTTTTTTACGTGGCTAAATAAATGGTCAAATTCTTAAAAATCCAGCGCAAACCGCAACTTTCTATATTTTTTCTAACTGGAGATATTAATAAGATACTTAAAATTAGGCCACCGGCGCGGCGCACCGCGACAACGCTATATCTCCTAAACACGAAGTGATAGAGCTTTTGCGTTATAATATGCTCAAGAGAATATGTCAGAAATTATATTTCGAGTTTCTTTTACAACATGACGTCTACAATAGCCGTCAATAAGAAAAAGATTTTATTTTCTGGGTATTTTTTTCTTTTAAAAACCCTATTGACAAAGCTACATTTCAGTTTCGAAGCAATTGTTATGGGTAGATATCTTATTGTGTTCGTAAAACATCAACAGATAAAGTGATATTTCTGAAAAAGTAAAAATAATTATAATAATAAACTAATGCTGGGTCACATTAATGCTTAATAGCGTCCTAAATGTTCAAATTGTTGTGTATCATTTTCAATGCACTTACGCATTCTACCTTGAGTAGACCAAACTGCGGTCTTTAGTGTTCGCATACTGTCTCTTATTCGGACAATCATATCATCCCCTGTAGGAGGTCTAGTTGCAAAGACTATATCTTTTACTTGACCTCACAAATAAAAATCCAGACATGTTAAATTCGGCGATCTTGGCCATGGAAATATACTGCCCCGTCCTATCCATCAACCACGGTAGTTGTTATCTAAAAACTCCCGCACATTCACCGCAAAGAATATCATTCGTTGTCGAATTCCCAAGGGTACTTACTTCCTGCAACAAAATCGTCAATTCCTCTCTTAAGAACTCTAAATAGTTCTCACCATTAGAGAGAGAATTCAATTTTCTCCCCAACATAATAATATTGTTTCTTATATTGCACGATTTTTGTCGATTGATAATTCTTTTGGAATGAAGATACAAGCCCGAATATATTTTAATCAAGAAAAGGAAACCCGTCTAAATATCCAATAATAGGTATATAGTCATTAAAAAAATTTGACTCCTGCCTAGTCTTCCGGAATTACCACGTATAACAAAAAAAAATATGTCAAAAATGTATTGCCCTGAAGCGTAAAATCGACGAAATTGAGCGTTTATAGGATAGAAACCCTGAATAATTTATAGGATTCAAAGTCATAATAATTATTGCTTACCTATGTTCCTTGAGAACATTTTGGACAGTAGTTCGAGGAACTCCTAGGTCTTGCGCAACAACTCTAGTACTTACGTGAGGATTAAACTCCTCATAAGCTAAACATTAATGACATTCTGTTCGGTGGGACCTCTACGTTGTCGGCGATACATCGGAAGATGAAAGGATCCAATTGCTCGCAAACTTTGAATAACTCGGAGAAAAACTTTTTTACTGGGGTGGCGTCTATCAGGATATTGCAGAGCATATATCCTGGCAGCAATTGTAGCATTTCTCATGGTTCCAAAATAAACTCCTACCATGCCAAATAACTCTTCGTTTGTATAGAGCATTTTGTGGGAAAAAACGATCAGTAAAGTTAGGTACCGAATAATACACGAAAACACAACACGAACAAAAACACGTTAAACTCAAACAAAGCAATTACGAACATCAATAAGAAAAAAAACGAATACGAATAACACCTATAACACAATTTGGAAAATCAAGAATACACCAACATTTAGAAAAATAACGGATGAATGACATTAACATGACACTAAAGCGTTTTAATACTTTCACGTTTTGCATATTTTTTGTTTTGTTTTCATAGCCTACTCATCAATGACGCAGGTCTATGAATTAGACCTTATCCGTCAAAAACAACAAAAAATTAGTTATTTTTATTGCAATAACATAAAGAACCTTAAATAATATTTTAAACGATAAGAGAGTTACTAAATAAGAAAATTGACCAGTTGAAAAAACTTTGCTAAAAGATTATTATTACCTAAGATGTATTCAGTTCTTGTTTGCATACATTAGTAGTTAGAAGAAAGATAGTAAGTTGCGGATTTCAATTTTTCTTTTCAATAGAGTGGGATTTAAATTATTTTTATTAGCATCAAATCATACACCAATGCTAGGGCCACATTAACGCTTAATAGTGCAATTATCGTGTTATTTTACATTGGGTTGCAATGTGACCCAGCATTAGTATATTATTATAATATCATTGCATTGGATTTACTTTTTGAGAAATATTAGTTTATCTGTTGATGTTTTGCATATCGAACACAATGAGATATCTACCTATGACAATTGTTTCGAAACTGAAATGTAGCTTTGTCGACAGGGTTTTAAAACAAAAAAATACCCAGAAAATGAAAATCTTTTTCTTATTGACGGTTGCTGAGTCGTCTACTGGTTGTAAAAGAAACTGAAAATATAATTTCTGACATTTTTTCTTGAGCAAAAGCTCTATAACTTCGAGTTTCGGAAATATAGTGTTGTCGCGGTGCGCTGGCTAGTTTATTTAATTCCGTTAATTTATGCCGGACTTATTAGCATTTTAATAAAAAAAAAATGTTTGACTTTCCCCACCACTATATTTTATGCGACAGAACGAAATACCTTAAACAAAAAAAATTACTTATTCTTTCGTCTTTGCGATGGCTGAATTAAAAATATATCTTTCATACTTTTAAGAAAAACGCTATTTTCTGATTGGTCGTAACAGTTTCCAGCGATTTCCTTTGACCGGTTTACCTATTATTTGGAATATGGAATTTAGGTTATTTTTGCGCTTAATCGATAGAGCTTCGGTTTTGGACTGTCACCCCGTCTGTAACTCAAGTATGACAAAAAGAAGTAGATTTACGCTGTTTCAGAATTCAACCATTCAACTAAACATAATCTCTTGGCCTATAGACGCTTTTAAACAATTCATTTTAGAATTCATTGTCTATAGTATATTCAAGATCAAGATGCAGTATATCTGAATATTTACCCGCGAACGCAGCGTGCCATAGTGGCTAATTTTACATTACTGAAACACCAATATTATTAACACTTTTTTTAAATTTTGTTGCTTCAGAAATGTAAAATTAACCACTGTATAACGCGGCGTTCGCGTGTAAACATTCAGATTTACTGCATCAATATACTATAGCTAGTCTTTTTAAAATCCTGCATTTCCCACGGGTGATTGACGTGATCAATAAAACAATAAAGCATTTATTTACAATAACTGATAGTTATATTTTATAAAATGTAAAACATTATTTACAAATATTACAATAATCAGTCTAATACAAATGTACATGCTGGCCGGAATGCTATATATAAATATATATGAAATTTTACACTGAAAAATACAATATATGCTGACTAAAACCAAATATAAAAAAGAAAAGGCATTAAGACATTATGTTTAATACATATAGCTACACAATTGGTGTATATTTCAAAAATATGCATATTAAGATAAATATTTTTTTTTAAATATTAAAAAAAACTCTCTATTTCGGTTTCTTCTTTAACTATATTTTGACAGTTTTGTATTGATACATAATTTTGTACCCACAGATCGAAGTTGGTTGGGATAGAAGGGGAGCTACCTCTTAAAGTTAGTAAAACATGGTTGTTCGGGGGGCAAAATATTGTAACATGAATGTAAAAACGAAACTATGCAATAGAAATGGATATATATATATATTCCTCCCCTGTAAATGAGTACCCCTTCGGTACATCTGGGTAACCCCGCTTGTATCACTGTTAAATGATGTGATTGTAACAAGATTTTATTTGTGTTATAATTCAGTCTCATCGACATATTAAGTGTTTCCAACACCTTCAAAATTAAAGAGAAATGTAATTCTTACTCAAAGCAAGTGTTCTTTAACAGGGAAATTAAAATCCCAATAGATCTGTATGAATGCCCTGAATATTTTTAATAAAGAAGTATTTTAACTGAAAAAACAGGAATAAACCGAAGAGTTTTTAAATTGCCATAATTTAGAGTTTACTTTTTAAAAATACGAGCTACAGGTCTTAAATATAGGTCCGCAAATGGTATAGACAGTAAAAGTGGAACCGAAAAAGAAAAAATATGTTTTTGAAATTGAAAACAACCCCTTAATATATGTGGGTAGTTCTATAGAAAGGGGGAAATTCAGAGGTGGCTACCCTTAATTTCATTTATCTAAAAAAATTCAGTCTAACCCGGTAAAAGCAACTATTTTCAATATGTTCCGAATGTCCAGCGTAATTTTTTTCTTTGGGGCAATTCGAATGATGTTCAGTTTTGGTAGCAATTACCTCAAAATACAAAAAAAAGGTTCTTACACAATTGCTTTTCGCGGATTAGATCAAGACGACCCTTATTACAAATAGCAGAAATTTGTCCTCTTCTCGCCTTTGGTCAGTATAATTTTTGTGCTAGAATATAATATATCATTATATGTTAGCACTACCCAAATTTAATTGACTGATATTAAGAGGTTATTTTTTATTAACAAAAAAAAACTTTATAGCTTCCCTTCAAATTTAATAATATACGTAAAGAGAGAAAATATAATAATCCATAATTTAACTGTGAAATCTAGATCAAAAAAATATAAAAAAATTGTATATAGGCAGATCGCCAAAAAGGATATTAAAACTATATGTTTTTAACAATAATTGTTCTTTATAGTTATACGGAAACGCTTTTATAACAATAAATATAATGGTCAATGGTCACTATAAATATATATTGATGAAGACAAAACATCATTTGTCCCACCACTAGGGATGGGCGTTTTATCGATATATCGATAGTTATCGATAGGCTGCTGATAATATCGATATGTAGATGAGATCATAGATAGGTATGGATAAACGAATTACATATTTACAAAGATGAGGACCTTTCTTTTCTTACAAATATACCGATAGGTAGCAATGAACTATCGATATAGGTAGGAATACCTATCGATAAGTCGATAACTATCATCATATCGATAAATAAAATATATCGATAGATGAAGTGATATGGCCTATCGATATGTAAAATTTAATATCGCCCATCCCTACCCACTTCATATACCAATTCTATACAATACAATAAATAACATCATCTAAAACTTCTTTTAAATGGCGCACATGAGAAAATTCTAAATTAATTAATATTTTTATGCCAATTATTAACTATATATAAGTCGTAAAAATGTAAGAAAAATTAAAAATATCAATAATCCAAATTCATAATTATTGTACAGCCAAAGCTGTACAATAATTATGAATACCTTTTCAATTTTAATGCCTTTTCTTCGGATGCCTAAAGCACAGATAAAACAGCTTACTTGAAATATGTGCAGGGTTTCTGATTATATTTTCAAGGGGGGGCTTATTTTAACAGACCGAAAAAATGTTAAATTCGAAAGATTTGGATTCTATCTATACCGTCAGGATTTGCTGAAAATAGACAAGAGGCAAACGCAAGTCCTGTAGATTTTTAGCTACTTGGAAAAATAATTTTCTCCGGATTCCAGAAACTAATTTCTCATTAAAAAAAAGTTTTAAAATCAATTAAAACAATTATTTTCTGTTAGAGATAAGTAAAAAATTAAAACCTATATTAAGTCAACCAACGTTTATATGGTTTGTGAGAAAAATGGTAAGTAGTCTTTTCTAGGGCCCCAAAAACTACATCTTTTTAACGAGTTTATTGAGTTTCCTTATATCTACACTCAAAAATGTAATGGTTAATGTATTTCTAAATTACATGTTGTAAACTATTCGTTTCGTATCACATTATTTAAATAGATAGCAGGCTAACCAGTTGACACTACGTAATGATACAGCGTACCTATCAGGTGGTTGTCCACCCGTGTGGTTTTCCGCCCGCATATTAAAAATAGTTCAAAAAATCTGCTCTCACGCCCACCACAGCGCAAACTTTTTTTAGACATTCTTAGATAGTTGAAGTACTTTTGGTAATTGTGATCACTTAATTCCGTCAAGAGTATATAATGAAAAATCTTTTCTCTCTTGAAACATTTCTCCAACCCAAAATTTACGGCTCCTTTTTCGTTTTCTTGGGCGTATATCTAGCAAACCTATTGTAACCTTTTTTCTCCATTACTGGTACTGCATTAAATAATTATAACAATCCACTCACTCAATCATTACCATTATGTCACTATATACTCGGATTAAATAAACACAAAAAGCAATAAAAAAATATGAAATTTAAGCTTATGTGAGAAAAGCGGCAATTTTAGAGAAATCTGCAAAAAAAAGTTCAACTCACTTAAACTTTTTTACAGATCTGCATCGAAATTGGCGGGAAAACATTTTTAGATAATCAAAACTCAATCATAGTAAAGAATTACCACCTGCGGAAGGAAAACCGCATGGATGGACTGCCGATACTCGCATAATGATTTCAACCAATCACAAGCAGTATACGGGGTACCGTATTTTCTGATATTCGAATTTTCCATGAAACGAACTCTAGTATACGTTATGCAAATCCTTCTATGATGAATCCTTCTTAAGAATCAATGATAGAATGGTCATATTGCAATAAAAGCAATTTACTCCATCTTGAATTTGCTATAAACCAGGGCGACTGATTTTTTGATTAAATTACGCGACTGTCAAAAAAAAGCAAAAATAGTAACAATAAGAAAACCAGTATTTAGTTTTTAATGAAACATTTTGATTATGTGAAATATGTAAACTAATAACTAAAGCTTTTCAATGTGCTTTAAGCATCAATGTATTTCAAGCTAAACTAACATGGCTGCCAATTAACATATTGCTAGAAATACCATTGTTTAGTTATTCAGTTTAAAATCAGACAGTACGATAATAATTAGAAATGTTTCAATCTTCGAAGCTTAATACTTAGGATAATCGAAATTCCAGACAATTCCCAGTTTCAAAATACATTTTATCCAGCTCTTAAATTAACTTAAACTTAAAAGTTTGTTTGTGGCGTTCATTTAAAAATCTAATCATCCAAATATTTCGAAACCACCATTATTTGCTCTTTGAAGATAAGGCACTCAACCAATAATGAAAATACGTCTATTTTCCCAATCTAATTTATTTCACCATATTAAAAAGTGGTGAAGACATTAAACAGTCTGTTGCTATCAGATGGAACAAATATAGAGGAAAATGTTCTTTTTAACTAGGTATTACTAGGTTTTTGAATTGAATGTATGTTCTGCAGAATGAGATACCACAATACAATTTGTACTTTATATAGAAACTTTTCTGAAGAAAAGCTATCTTATTTTTTTAATTTACGTCTCGAAGGAAAACTTTTTCTCTGAAGTTAATAAGTCGAAAAAGCGTGAAGTGATCCTTTAGGTTGGTACACCTGACTTGTTTCTAATCAAAGATTTGATACATGTAAATCTCTATAAAAAAATTGGTGTGTGTGATATTCTATTTAAGAATATTTAGTTGAGTTTATATATATATATATATATATATATATATATATATATATATATAATACTAAAATCAATAAAAATGCGCTTTCACACACCTTTATCAAATGTTCTTGGCCGGATTATATATTTTTGCTATTTACATATAAATAGCAAAAATATATAATTTTTGCAGGTGCAAAACGGCCTTCAAGAAGAATTGCTTTTGATTATATCACGCAGGAGGGTACCCTGTGACATAATCGAAAGCAATTCTTCTTGTAGCACCTGCAAAAATTATATATTTTTGCTATTTACATATATCTTTTCAGACCAAAAACTTTTGATAAAGGTGTGTGATATATATTTATATATATATATATATATATATATATATATATATATATATATATATATATATATATATATATATATATATATATATATATATATATATATATATATATATATATATATATATATATATATATATATATATATATATATATATATATATATATATATATATATATATATATATATACATATATATATATATATATATATATATATATATATATATATATATATATATATATATATATATATATATATATATATATATATAATATATATATATATATATATATATATATATATATATATATATATATATATATATATATATATATATATATATATATATATATATATATATATATATATATATATATATATATATATATATATATATATATATATATATATATATATATATATATATATATATATATATATATATATATATATTGTAAGAAATAAGCAAATAAAATATGCCGAGCCGCTGCCGGTTACGGAGGTACCGATCAATATTTCAGGCTGATAAAAAAATGTTCATGGCCTTTGGCAAAAATTGTTGGGGGAGTGATGTAATCTCCGTGCTCGGGTCAACCAGCCGTTCGATCTTAAGAAAATTATTTGTAATTTTACGTTACGTATTTTTGTTATTCAATAAAATAGTGTAAAAGTTAGTGTTATTGTTATCATCAGACGTGGGACGGGACCTATAGTCACTTAAGTGGACTGCGTGACGTGTATTTGATTGCGTGACGTGTATTTGATTGCGTGACGTGTATTTGATTGTGTGGCGTGTATTAAAAAAAAAAATGGACAAAGAACAAAGTGAAGGTAGCGAGGGATGCGCAAATAGTCTCCTTGCCGAATTGGTTAAAGTGTTATCGCAAAGATCGAGTGATCACCAAGTGGATTTGCCCTATTTTCGGCCGGATATAAATGAATCCAGTAAATGGGTGAGTCAAATTGAACAAATAAGTAGGGAATTAGGCTGGACGGATGTGCAAATTTTGACTAGAATTGGCAGATTTTTATTGAACGATGCTAAAAGGTGGTTTGATCGCTGGGATCCTGACATTAGAAATTGGGAAAATTTTTGCAAAGATTTTACCGAGTCGTTTACGCCAAAGAGAAATCTTGGGCGGCTATTAGAGGACGCTTCGAAGTTTAATAGCTCCTGCTCAAATATTTACGAGACCTACGTTCACGAGAAATCAGCCATGTTAAGGAATTTGCGTGCAAATTGGAGTGAGAATGACTTAGTTGAATTGATTGTTTTTGGTATTTTTGAACCGGATGTGCGAAATGCAGCGACCAACGCTATTTGTAAAACAATATCTGAGCTCCTAATATTTTTGTCGTCTTTTACAAAACCTTCACGTTATCGAGAGCATCAAAGCAGCGGTACACAATCTTCGGGTATCAAGAGAAAATATTTTGATGGAAAAAGTAGTTTAGCTAATAAGAAGTGCCATAATTGTGGCAAAATGGGACACCTAAAAGCAACGTGTCATGTTAATAAAAAACAAAGAGTCTCCCAAAGTACAGTTATGCAACATTCTAGGTCAGAGGATGTACCAAGTAGTTCGCGCCAAAGTGAGACATGTTCATTTTGCTGCTATTGAAAAGCGTCGAAGTATAAACTATTGCCCTACAGAAAATAGACCCGCCCGCGCCGGTGCGACTGAAATACTCATAGATGGACACAAATTTTGTGCACTAGTCGACACGGGGGCAGACTTGTCTTTGATTTCTGAAAAATTTTTAAACCTTTTTGAAAACAAAGTGAGTTCCTGTGATGTTTTACTCAAAGGCATCGCTAATATGACAATTACTGCTTCAAAAAAGTTTGTCGGGCAAACAAAGATTTCGGATGTAGACACTATGATTTTGAATCATTTTGTGCCGGACAACTGTCTCGATTTTGATGTGTTTATAGGACGTAATATTTTTAACGATCAAACATTGTTGACCATTACTGATTATCAAGGTTCGCGAGTGTTGCGTCGTGAATTACCCGGAATATACCGTGCCGTCGAATACAATGAAATAAAAATGTGTGAATTAGTTGTCCCATCTGAATACCGAGTTGAGCTAGAAAATGTCCTTAAAGACTTTGGTGATATGATTACGACTGGTAATAAAGTACGGGCGGTTAATAATGTGAGCTTGAAAATAAGACTTGAAAAGGATATCGTCGTCAATCGCCACCCTTACCGACTAGCAACGAACGAACGAGAGGCTGTCCGTGAAATCGTCGCAGATTTAATAGAAAATAAAATAATTCGTCCCAGTGAGTCACCATTTGCGAGCCCGGTGATTCTTGTGCGAAAGAAAAATGGAACTTTTAGAAAATGCGTCGACTTTAGGGAGCTGAATAAAAACACCATTAAGGATAGATACCCATTGCCGTTAATTGAGGATCAGCTGGACAGGCTGGGAAAAGGACAATTTTTTACGTCTCTGGACATGGCGTCCGGATTTCATCAGATTCCCATCCATGAAGAGTCAATTGAAAAGACAGCATTTGTGACCCCAGATGGGCATTTCGAATATTTGAGGATGCCATTTGGTCTAGCAAATGCCCCTGCTATATTTCAGAGGTCGGTGAATCTAGCATTGGGGAATCTCAAAGACACTATCGCCTTAGTCTATTTGGATGACATCCTCATTCCAAGTGTGACGTACCAAGATGGTCTGATTTACCTTCGCCAAGTACTCGAAGCTTTAAATTCTGTCGGCTTTTCCTTGAACATCGGAAAATGTCGTTTTCTCCAGTCATCCTTGGAATATCTTGGCAGGGAAATATCTGCTGAAGGAATAAGACCTGGCAGAGCAAAAATTCAAGCGCTCCTTGATTCCCCTGTTCCGAGCAATGTAAAGCAGGTCAGACAATTTATGGGGCTCGCAGGCTATTTTAGGAAGTTCGTTCCTGCATTTGCTAGCAAGACCGCTTGTATAACACAACTTACAAAGCAAAATGTGATATTTAAATGGGGAGACGACCAAGAAAGTGCAAGGCAATACGTCATTAATCACTTAACATCAAGACCTCTTTTAGCAGTTTATAATCCGGAATTACCTACTGAATTGCACACGGATGCGAGTAGCATCGGTTATGGAGCGATTCTTATGCAAAAATATGACAGCATGTCAAGGGTAGTCGCATATTTTAGCAAGAGAACCAGTGAAAATGAAGCCAAATACCATTCTTATGAATTGGAAACTCTTGCAGTTGTACAAGCTTTAAAATACTTTCGACCATATTTGCTTGGTATTCGCTTTACCTTGATTACGGATTGTAATGCTGTTAAGGCTTCTGCAACAAAAAAGGACTTAATACCCCGCATTGCAAGATGGTGGATTTACCTTCAGGATTTTAATTTTGACATTGCTTATCGCAAGGGTAGTAGCATTCCTCACGTAGACTATCTAAGCAGAAATCCTGTAGAAACTGTACGAAGAATTAAACACGATAACTGGGCCTACATCGAACAAAAAGGCAACAATGAAGTACACGATTTACTAGAGCAACTTAAAAATGGCCAACTTGACGGCCGACAGTATGTTGAAAAAGATGGCATGCTTTATCATAAGGAAATAAACACAGATGGAACGGAGAATTTACAATGGTTTGTGCCAAAACAAAGTCGCTTAGGAATTCTACGCATTTTCCACGATGAACAATGCCATATTGGTCCAGATAAGACACTTGCATCTATTAAAGAACATTTTTGGTTTCCTCGAATGAGAAATTTCGTCAAAAACTACATCAAACATTGTGTTTTGTGTGCAATAAAGAAGACAAGGACAGGTCCATTGCAAGGTTTCATACGTTCAGTGGAGAAGCCAAAGGAACCTTTTTCATTATTGCACATGGATTGCTTGGGACCTCTGCAAACTTCCACAGACGGATATAAACACATTCTTGTGATAGTGGATGCTTTCACTAAATATTGCATTCTAGCTCCAATGAAGACCGTTACTACTGCAGAAAGTCGTGAGAAACTTCAAAATGTTTTGGCCTTATTTGCCACGCCTAGGAAAATTGTGATGGACGCCGCAACCTCATTCAAAAATACAACGTTTCCCAAATATCTCGATGAATTGCAGATAGAATATCACTTTGTAACGCCTGATGTACATCGTGGAAATGGTCAAGTGGAGCGGTATATGAGGACTATCAGAAATCTACTTAGGATTGAAACACAAATTAAGACAATGGCCGAACGGATTGTGGAAAATTCAACTTGTCTTAAATTCCCCCGTTCAAAAATCAACTGGTACGACCCCTCTGCAACTTTTATTGGGAATTCAGAACTCAACTCCGCTTATTCAGGCTCTATTAAAGAATGTTTCGCGAGATATGAACCCAATTAGAAACCGACAACTGGATAGACAGCGTGTTGCTGAAAAACTAGCTACGACTTCCAGCAACTTAGAAGAGGTAAACCGAAAACGAAGGAATAATGTTCAGTATGCTCCTGGGGACTTTGTTCTAATGCATCGAGATTCACAGATGCATCTCAGTAAGGGTGACTACGAGTTCATGGGACCGTACGAGATATTGAAACGTCTGGAAAACGACCGCTATGAAATCAAGAAAGTTGGTACCAGCATTGTAACGAAGGCAGCCAAGGAACAACTCAGACCATGGCCCTTGCAGTGGTCCTTATCTTGTGACATGAAGGAGATTCTGGATTTTCTAGAAAGCGATGTAGTCGAGGAAAGTTCAGGTGAGTGAAGATAAGTCTTGTGATCGGTCTGTGCCCTGTTAGAGGTACAGCCGCGTGTTAGACTGCGGTCTGCACAGTTTACTAATTGTGTTTATTTTGTAATCGGTCTGTGTCCCGTTAGAGGTACAGCCGAGTGTTGGACTGCGGTCTGCACAGTTTACTAATTGTGTTTATTTCGTAATCGGTCTGTGTCCCGTTAGAGGTACAGCCGCGTGTTAGACTGCGGTCTGCACAGTTTACTAATTGTGTTTATTTTGTAATCGGTCTGTGTCCCGTTAGAGGTACAGCCGAGTGTTAGAATGCGGTCTGCACAATTTACTAATTTTGCTAATCTTGTGGTCGGTCTGTGTCCCTTTAGAGGCTCAGCCGAGTGCTAGACTGCGGTCTGTACGGTCCACTAACTACTTTGCTATGAGGTCGGATTGTATCTCGCGAAAGGTGCAGCAGATGAGAGGCAGAGGTTTTCAAGTGCAAAAAAAAAAAAAATATATATATATATAGTAATAAAAGTTGGACTGTCTCCTGCGCGCGGTACAATCTGATACGTAACTGAAGGAAGTATTTTGTCAGGAAATAGCTGAGACTGACATAAGTTTCTTCCCTACAGAAAATTCCAGTGAGTCAGTGCCGAGAGCGTCACTGGAGTCAGAATTGGCCGTGTAAGAAATAAGCAAATAAAATATGCCGAGCCGCTGCCGGTTACGGAGGTACCGATCAATATTTCAGGCTGATAAAAAAATGTTCATGGCCTTTGGCAAAAATTGTTGGGGGAGTGATGTAATCTCTGTGCTCGGGTCAACCAGCCGTTCGATCTTGAGAAAATTATTTGTAATTTTACGTTACGTATTTTTGTTATTCAATAAAATAGTGTAAAAGTTAGTGTTATTGTTATCAATATATATATATATATATATATATATATATATATATATATATATATATATATATATATATATATATATATATATATATATATATATATATATATATATATATATATATATATATATATATATATATATATACATTAATATGCTTCCGGTATGACAATAATTATGGGTGTCCCATAATTAATAGTACACAGCAAAACTGCAGGTTCTTTGAATATTTTTTCATTTCTCTTACAATTTCTTAAGTATTACTTATTTTGTGTTTATTTTTACCAAAACTATGTCAATTAAAACTTCAATATTTTCGTCTCCAGATGCCAAATCAATGTAAAATTTTAATATTTAATCAACATGTGGTACTTTAGTTTTATCAACATAGGATCGGCGACTTTTATACAGAGCGTCCTAAAAATTAGCTTTAATTCAAATTTTATGAATTTGATCAAGTGACTTTTTTTTAAATGGAACACCCTGTATATTATTAAAGCGTGGAATAGAGTGGACAAATTGAATTTTTTTCATATAAGGTGTTCCTATACCTATTTTGAACCACTTTCGATTTAGAAGCGATTTTATGAATAATTATTATTAATGCTCGACAATACAATAAAGATCTAAAACCCCAAGTGTTCTACGATGTAACAACTGCAATACGTAACGATGGTGGCATGACATGTCTCACTTTTTAGTATAGGTCATATGAAGTTAGCGAAAATGGAGTTATTCAAATGCGGATATTTTAAATTTGTTTTATATTCACGGCGAGTGCCAACGAATTGTTGCAAGAACCTGCAGAATATTTAACGCTCTTTTTCCGATTTTGCTCCCAATGAACTTAAGGAAATCTCTCAAAATTGAAGGTAATTTTTTAAATTTCGGTACTGTGCAGGCTCCGAGAATTCAATTTCACCCTATTACTGAAAACGAAAAAAATTAAATTAATGTTTTGACGTATTTTCATGCCCATCCTCACGCTTCAATAAAAAGTGCCAAAATGAATTAGGAATATCTCGAACATCAATACGGTGAATTTTACATAAATATAATATGCATGGCTACAAACTAATTACATTACAGGCTGTACAACCAGTTGATCCTCCAGTAGATCTTTGAGAAATGTTATTAATTCATACACAGGAGGATCCAGATTTTCTGAAAGAATTATTTAACTCTTTAACCGTAAAAATAATCATTTTTAGGCTGCACAAAATCCACACTTTATAAAAGAAAAAGGTTACCAACAAAAATTTAGTTTTAATGTTGTTCGGCATTTTTCAATATACATTTATAACTAAAATTTAACTTCTGCAAAAATATTGAAATTCTAAGAACTGTTGGTATAAAATGGATGGAGCTCCTGCCCATTGTACCCATGAAGTTTCCGCCGAACTGTATGGTGGATAAGACGTGAAGACATTGGGAGTTCGCCGTCGCGATCTCCAAATCTTACTCCATTAGACTTTTTTCTGTGGGGTAGGATTAAAGAAATGGTTTATAAAACACCAGCAAATTTAAAAAAGAACATCTAGAAAATCGGATAAGGCACGCTCTTAAACAACTTGATCCATCAGAAATTCAAAGAGGTACTCCCTGTTATGTGATGGAATGTATTACCGATTGCTTACATGTAAATGGTCAGTACTTTAAACATCTGACGTATTAGGTGAGAATTCCAAAAGTTTTAATTTACTGGCAAAATAGGTTTTTTTAGAACCACAATTTATATTAAAAGAAAATCGTTTGGCATTGCCTAAGCTGTGATTTCATCACAAAAGACTTAGCGTTTTAGATACTTACAGCCGTATCCCCCTATTTAAACCTTCTTTAAGGTTTAAGATTTAGACCGTATTCACTAAACAATTAGTACTAGTTTTTAAGTTAGTCCAACAGGTTTAAATTTAAACCCATATTTAGACCTCTCGATGAACAAAACACTATCCATAGCCGACTTGATTAATGTTTATTATGTATCTGCTTTTGTGAAAATGACTTGAAAATTCAAGCGAAGAAGAGAAGATTCTAGTCAAAAAAAAAAAAATCTTATTTGAAAAGTTATCTCCAAATATTCCGCCTTTAAAACGGGAGAAAGCATGGCCGGATGTTCAAAATTCCGTACACTCGGTACTAGTACTGAAGGAAGAATGTTGGATGAGATGAAATAAACACGAAGTGGAAAAAGTACAAAATACGCGAAATCAAGACGTAAGTACCAAGATTTACATTATGTACTTAGAAAAACCATATATCTTAAACAATAGTAGGTAAATAATAAATATAAAAACCATTAAAGAGCACTACCTGCACTATAGAACTTAATACCGTACGGATGCGTTTTCAGGTTGCTCCAAAATATTTGTTTAAAAGTACCGATTTTACATTTTTATTGTTCTATTCTTTATTCTTTTCCTCTTTTAATACTTATCATTCTTACCGACTTTACAGTAAACTTGTATACTTATAAATACGTTTAAAACACAAAAAAGTTTTTTTTACGATTTCGCCCGCATCTCCCACTAGAATAATTCTTATTTTAAATTAAAGCGCGTTACCCACATGCTATCTTTACTTTTTATTAAATTATTTACTATAATTTTTTACATATAATTTCCATTTAAACCTAGAGAGGAACTTATATAACTATTTTTACAATGAACAGTAATGTTGGTCTAATGTCTAAGGTTTCGGTTTTGTTTTTGGTTCTCACCTAGATAGCCTGAGTTCGAATTCCACTGCTTGCATACTTTTTTCTTTTTTAATATTAATTAGTGTAGGAAAAAAATATTCTTCTGTAATTCCTATTAAAAAGAATACGTTAAAAACATATTTAAAACACAATGCCATTTTTCGTGACAAATTATTTCTACTTTTGATTTCTATTTTAATTTTGTGCAATATTCTACCTAAATACTTTTAAATAATAGTGGCGATCTGGTGTACTTTAAGGGAAATAGGCGACCAATTTGTTGTGTTTTTTGCTAAATTATAGCTCGATAGATTTATACTAAGGTGAGCATTAAGCAATTAAAAGTTTTCTTAAACCCAGCTGAAAGGTAGGACTAACTTTTGGATTTAAATTTGACATTTGCCGGTCTAAAATGACTTTAGAACTTTTTAGTGAATGCGGCCATGTAGGAAAATTTGAACCCCTGAAAGGTTTAAGTATTTAGTACCGGATTTAACGATGATCTAAATTTAGACCCAAAAGGGGGGGTCTGACTTTGCTTTGTGAATACGGTTTAAGGGGGTTTAAGACTTAGACCTAGGGTTTCAAATTTAAACCTCTTTAGTGAATACGGCTGTAAATGTCTATTTCTCGAGTATCAATATTAAATATTTTTATAAAAACGCTTATAAATCGACATCTTTAGTGTCTATTTATCAAATATTAATAGTAATAATTATTCATAAAATCGCTTATAAATCGAAAGCAGTTCCAAGTCACCTAATAATTAATATTTAAGAAACGGTAAGAGAAATGAAAAAAAAGCCTATACAAAAAAAACTTAGATTGTTTCACAGAACCTAAAAATAAAATAAACTACGGGGTGTCCCATTTAAAATTCCAAAGTTGATGCCAGTTACCAGTATATCTGGCAATACTGCAAACGTTTAATTATTTTTAAAAGCTAGAGCGCATTTGTTAAGTAAAATATCTCTGAATACAGACTCTAAAAATGCAAAACAATGGCCTCTCATATTATCACTTGAATTGAATTAGTAATCATTTAAATCATATCACTGTTCTTGTTTGTTTGTATATATTTTTTTTGTTAGCTTTTACTCTTATAACTTTACAGTTTAGGTGAAAATTCACTAAATATTTAATTAGGGTAATATCGCACCTTAAAACTTAAATTTACATGGAACAAATTATTGTTTAGAAACAGACCAGAACCTAAAAAATGACGTCACGACTTTTATGTTCTATTAAAAAAAAATGGCATGTGACAGACCGCCGCGATTTGGGAATATTCACTATGACGTCATGGCTCGTGGAAAAAATCGGTTAAAATACCGAGATTGACAGATTCTTAGATGAACAACCAATAATGTATAATGCATTTAACCTATCAATTTACACATTTTAAAGGCAAGTATGGATAAATGATCAACCTAATATAACCTTAGATTATATTTATTATAAACAAATCACATAAAAATTAACCTTAATGTATGTCTATTTATTGCTGTAATATATTATTGCAAAACGATAAATATTTTTAAAGATAACAGCATATTATATCTTAAGACATAGAGAGGTTAGTAAATAAATGACGTCAAGTTTGTTACTTCAAGATACAATAAATAAGTGTAGGCTAGGTAACGCGATTCTAAAATGTTATTTAACGTCTAGAGAAAATAAAATAATATCTGTATGTAAAATAAGTTTCAGTCGTAAAAAAATAAATACTTATAAAGGTAAGAATTTCAGTCAAATCAAAAAGCATATAAATGCTGTCGAGATACTTTAAAGAGACTCTGTGAATACGAATTAAAGCTAAGGAGTTTTTCTCCAAACTGAAATAAGTAGAATAAATAAGTAGGGCATATTTGTCATTTAACTTAAAAGACAACTAAAAATTAGAGGTGTCAATATCAGAATTTCAGCAAAGAAATTTGTCATGAAAATCCCGGGACCCGGGACTGGGATAACCTGCTTGCTCGCTAATGACACTATCATCATCATCATCATCATTATTAGTATTATTATTAGTATTGTTCATGTTATCATTTCAAATATATACATGCTTAATAAATAAAATACATATAAACAATTGGTTACTAAACTTAACATTTTCTATTTACTTCTAAGCTCTCGAAAGAAAGATCTTCAAGAATACATTTCCAAAAAGACTCGTATAATTTAGAAGTGCCAATAGTATCTTTTAGACCAGGAGATCACGAAGACGGCTGTATATATAAATATATACAGGTTGGAACATTTACCTGGAATAAATTCAATAACAGGAAAACTGTTCAAATTTTGGAAAATTTGTTTTACCCGTTAAATTGATATATCCGACTTTCTTTTGAATAAAATCGATGTGTTTGTGACGTCATATGTATAAGAATTATGACGCCACACATATAATTTTAAACACCCCGTATAGTACTATCTTTTTTAACCTTTAGAACATTTTAAACACATTTAATATTACATGTCCCATACAAATATTCAAGCATTTTATAATTTGGGACCACATAAGAACCTTTATCGGTTAAACTTAAACATGAATGAGATGTACTTCCCTGTCTTAACTCGTCAAAATCTATTAGATGGCCTGTCAAAACCCGACACTGATGTCCACTTCCAGTTTGAAGTGAAGTCTCGAATTTTGACATTCAAATAGGAAACATTAACAATTTTTGAGGTGCCATTTTCTCGAAAATAGTTGAATTTAGATATATAATAATACGTAGTATTATGTTTACATATAATTGCATTACATGTTTAGAATATTCCACAGATCACAAAAAAAATAAATAAATAAATACGAGGTGTAGCATTAACATTAATTACGTCAAACCTTTTACAGATATGACGTCAGGATTAAATTAGTATTTCCAAAAGATCCGGAGTAGACGAAATCAATTTGAGGAATAAAACAGTTTTTCCAAACTAAGAATAGTTTTCAAGTAATAGAATTTGTTCCAGTTAAACATTATACACTGTATAAAGGGTGTTGCAAAAAATGATGGGAGTTTACTTGACCTACAATAAGACAAACATACATTTTTTTATGATTCATTATTTGCAGTATTATCGACCAGTGGCTATTAACGGTAATCCTTATTATTACCAAAAAATATCAAAAATATTAATCACTTGACATGAGAATAATTTAATAACGTTGGACATTATCTAAAATTAGACTATCTCTATAATAATTGAATTTATCGACTTATTTTCTGTATACAATGAATCGAAAATAAGTGCCATATTTTAAATTTTGAAAAATGTCAATAGCAAAAAAATCTTACTCGTTTGTATGCAACTGGTCGGTAATATCACGAAGAATATATCATACAAATTGTATTTCTTCCCGTTTCATTACAATCTAATAATCGAGGGAAAAACAAAAAAAATAAGACATTTTGAATCAATGTCTATACAAAATTGTTGTCTTATTTTATGCTAAAGAATCTTCCATTAAACGATGGCCTATTGTTTCTTGAAACACCCTGTATAGAAATAATCGTAAGGTGAACATATATTTACCACAAAATATAAAAAAAAGGGGAGCTGTTTCCGACGTAAGATCTTGTCACAAACAGCAAACCAAAATCAGCAAAGTTTACTAAAAAGCCAAAAGTATCCAAGGAGCTGAATTGGAATAAATCCCTGCCTTAAAAGGATACAATAAAATTTATTAAATTCATGAACCTTAGAAGTTCTGATTATCCGGATTAATTCCTTAAATTCCGGGGTATAAGTTAGAGACTGACACCCTTAATAAGAACACTGCAACAGAAAAAGAACTCACCACTAGAAAAGCCTATTATAAAATTAAAAATAAAACAGAAGATATTTCATATAGGCATTGGCACCCATACAATATGTATTTCTACGCGGAAATCTTCAAATTCGATAGGAACTTTATTAAGTAAAAAAAAGTACTTTCTAACGGTTCCTAGGATTTGTTTACCTGCTTCCTTAGAGCTGAAATCAATATACCCTGTTACCTGAGTCTAACTAAATCTCTAGGGTCTGCTAGATATTATTTTTTACTTGGTTTCAGATGAAGCTAGGCAATATGCAATAAATATTAATCATTATTTAAAAACAGTAATCATGATTTATAGTTAGCTAGAAAATTATGAGCATCTGTGAAATCCGTGAGTGAACCAGTAGTAGTTAGGGTAAAATAACAGATATTTTTAAATATTTAGTAGACGCCAGAAAAATGAGTAATTCGCAATAATAACCTCATTATTCAACTTAACGAAAAAATAATAAAAACAAGATGAAAATTATCCACATATTTTAGAACTTTTCAATTCTTTACTCACCACCATGTACGGGGGTTTTCATTTATAGCACAAAAAAAATTTATAAACACAAAAAACTTTAAATACAAAAGTCATTTTATTAAATGGGACTCCTCTTACCGATTATAAATATACCAGGTTTGATACCTTTATCTTTAAAGACAACCGAGAAACTTCATAAGAACCGTGCCATTAGAGGCAACATACTTCTACTGATTCCACATTTATGTGTTAGAAGAGAATGTTCTCTCTATCTGCCACATTGCGTTTTATGAAAGGGTTTGTGCCAATTTTCTCGGTACTTTTTTCAAGATCAAGATATCAAACATGGTATAATACTATCATAGAAAAGAAAATACCAATTTAATAGGTGTTCCATTTAAAAAAAAAACATATACCTATATGTTTTGTACATTTTCTACTTATTAAAAATTTTCTGATATTCTTAAAAGATAATATAAGAAAAATCCTACAACTATTATATTGAAAGTTTTTTTTGTATGTCCTATAGTTTAAGCTTTACCGATTTATGTAGGTCAAAATATAAACGAAAACCCTGTACAGGGAAACTCCTGCAATTTTTACATTCCTTTAAACCTACAAAAAATAAGTTGACTTATCAAAATATTTTTGGTAGTCAATGAAAATCTAGTGTCGCAGAAAGTAAAGGAATAAATAACTACAATATTACAAAAAGGTCGAATCATTCAGGACTAAATTATTTCTTTATAAATCTTGCTATATTTCAAATATAATTTTAACATATCCTCGGTTGTTTTAGTGGTCCCCTATTAATCATTTTTTTATAATAAAAACTAAATTATAACTGATATGTTGATTATACAGGAAATTCCGTTCCAATTTTTGGGGAGCTATTCTACACATGTAAATATTTAAAAAATATCTTGAAGATGGGTCCGGAACCATTTGGTTTTCAAGATTTTTAATTATTTGTTATTTTTTAATTTGCCTCGTACATTTCGAGAGATATTTGATCAAATTTGTCACACAATAAACCGTGTAATTAAAGTATACAAAATAACCATAATACATTTTATTTTATTATTTGATACGTGCACCTCTTTAAGTAGTGTAGAAAAATGTTTTTAAAAGCATTGAACACTTTTGATGGTTTTTACTGTCCTGTTTTTAAACGCATTTTCTCAATTATTTAAAAACGATGTAAAGTCCAAGGGACAGAAATTCGTAAAATAATCAGGAGATCCGACAGAAGTGCCAAAGTAGTTCAGGGTCGCTACAAATAAATTTTTGGGGAGGTCAAAGGGATCTTAAAACTTGAAAAAAATATTTCTTACACCCTGTTATAAATTTATAAAATGTACTATGGTATGGTTATTATATAGAAATTAATTACGGTTTAAATTGTGTCAAATTTGAATCAAATATCTCTATTGAAAAAAATTAAAAATTTAACATTTTTAAAAACATATGTAGCATAGATATTAAAATGTAATTTCCTAACACCCTGTTTATAAAGATTTTCTTTCAAAATTTAGGTTTTTTTAGTGCAGCATAACATACTACAAAAAAAACAAATATAAAATGGTTTTTCTTGTTAATATATGCCTCATGGACGTACCAGAATTTTTTCCAAGCCTATTGCTTAAATATTTTAAAAGACGATATTAACTTTTGTAACATTTTTGTTATATTTTGTTCAAATTTCCAACCACACATAGTTTACTTGTAGTTGTATTTAAAAAAAATTATTTTTAAAGTACGTGTCCCTATTTCATAAATTAACGTTGGAAGATTTACTAACATCTGACTAAAAGAAGAAAACAAGATATATAAACGTTGTAGTTCCAAAAATATTTAATTCGTCTGCAAATAAGAGGGGTCTACAAAATTCCTCGTTTTTGCACACCATGTAAAATTGTGTCGACTACAAGTAAAAAACAAATGCTCCTATTGTGAAGAAAAATTGTTGCATTGTTTTGACAAAAATTTGATCTCACACCTATTGTAAAGATTCCTGAAGATGTCTAGTAAACCGAAGATGAAACGATGTGATTCCAGTTTGACAATGTTTAAAACCTAGAACCATGACTTCTTTTTATATTAAAAAATCAATATAAAAATATAAAGGCCACCTCTAATGAGCTGACATGTAGTATCAAGATATATTTTTAAAATATGGCAACAAATAAAACACTGCCGCCTTGCTTGGCTTAACGAATAAAATAAATATGGAAAATGGGATATGGTAAAGATTTTTGCAAAATCATAACACCAACCAAATGTTATCGTGGTTGCAGTTCTTACTATAAACGTATTTTTCTTGTATTAGTTGTATTTTAAGGGCATATCAGACACTACTTCTTTCACAATGCAGATATACTTAAAAAAAGTCTTAATTCGGACTTTCTTACTGAAACCTGTTATACGTCATAGTTCATTTTCAATAAATTAATAAACCAGAGCAATACCTTTAATCATGAAGGAAAATAAAAATTATTAATTTACTTTAGAAAAACTAAGTCAGATCTCTAGTAACGAAAAACTTAACAACCGGCAGCTTATATTGGCCTAACCTGCCCACCCTTGAATTTGAACAACCTGGAATAGCGATGAAATTACGAATGGTTTAATAAAACTGCCTAAAGATGATCTAAGTCATTATGAAAACTAGAGAGGCATAAGGTATTGGCTCTGAATATACACCATCGTATACCAGGAGCAGAAGAGCCTTTTCTGAGAAAAGAACGAGCTGGTTTTAGGCCGCATGATCATACCAACAACCTGCGCAGCATTGCATAACGATCTCAAGAACCTAACTCTCCCTGTATCTATATTTCATCGACTTTCGACGAGGTTTTGATATCACAATGATCTATCTGGAGAACATTAACGGAAATAGAAATCCGTGAGAAACCAATCAGCCTAATCAAGTAGCTATATAATAAAAAGTGTAGAAGTGGTACGTAAGGATCAGACCTGCTTTTAAATAATCAAAACAAAAGTGGCTGAATTTGTGTAACTAGGAATTGTCACAGACAGCCGTGTTGGCACTGAGAGAGACGTACAGGAAAAAAGCTACAAAGCACAAAGAACATTTAGAATGCTACATGGTATTTGGAACTTTAGAATGTACTCGATGAAGACAAAACTTGCAATTTTTAACATCAGTGTAAAACTTGTCCTGTTTTATGGTAGCGAAACCTAGAAAATAACTCAAATATACACCGGCTGCAAGCCATTGTCAATAAAGGCCTACTGAGAATCCTGCGAATATTTTGGACAAACACAATGACCAACGAATAACTATGGACAAGAACTCCCCAAGAAAGAATAGATAGCCAGATTAGACGCAGAAAACGGAGATGGTTGGACCAAACCCTAAAAAACAACAGGATGATATTAAAATATCAGCACTCGAATGGAACCCGCAGGGTCACAGACATAGAGGAAGACTTAAGTACACATGTAGAAGAACCGTTAAACAAGGATGTATATTATCATGGCTCGTATAAAACTTCGTCTGGGACTCCGTCTGAAAGAGAGAAAATGACGCGAACTGGAGTATGGGAACTAACGAATATACCAGATCTGGACTACGCTGATGATATATGCCTTCTATCACACCCCCACAACACTATTCGACACAAGCCGAGAAGCGTAAAAATAGAAGCTAAAAAAATTTGGTCTTGGAATTAACACCCATAAAACCAAGGAGATGCCTTTAAATACTCAAAACGTCGTAACTCTTACTATAAACAATCATTTCTTAGAGAAAGTGGTTGAACTTGTATATATTCGAAAAGCGACGGATAGCGAGGGTGGGACTGAGAGAGACGTGCAGGAAAGAAACAACAAAGCACAAAGAGGATTTGCAATTTTCCATGCCATTTGGAGCTCTAGAAGGTACTCGACCATGATAAAACTTGCAATTTTTAACACCGGTGTAAAGTCTGCCCTGCTTTATTAAAGCGAAACCTGGAAAATAACAAACTCAATTATACACAAGTCTTTATTAATAGAGCTCTACGGAGAATGCTGTAAATATTCTGGTCAAACACAGTTGCCCACAAAGTCCTATAGACAACAACTCACCAAGAAAGAATAGAAATCCAGATTAAACTCAGAAAATGAAGATGGTTAGGTCATACCCTAAGAATACATTAGGATGATATCACAAAATCAGCACTCGAATGGGAGACGGAGGATCGCAGAAATAAAGGAAGGAAGTCCACATGGAGGAGAACCGTCTTGGAAGAAAGAAAAAAGGAAGACAATAACTTGCAACGAGGTTAAAGCCCTCGCAAGGAACCAGTCAGTTAGTGGCACTTTGTGGAAGCTCTATGTTACCGAAATGATAACAATATGTGTTTGTTCACTCAAAAACACTGCAAGTAGAACCATAACACAGAAAAAAGAACAGCAGACAGGGGCGAGTTCAAAGCAGAAATTTTATAGGGTATTGTCACTGTAAAAGTTTAAAATGAGCACAGATTAAGGATTCTTCCGTATCATCATAATATGAAGCAAAATAACACAATTTCGTTTTAAAAGTTACAATATGTATATTTTTAATTTGTTCCCGAATAGCAGCCGCAGACATTATAATTCGTAATTTATTTTCGTATAACAGGTGATGTAGACTACACTTTAAAAAAAATATCTAAGTTACTAGAAGCTTTATATAAAAGGCAAATTTACGAAGGCGGATCAACTAAATTTAAAACAATAACTAAACGAAAAGTACTGCTTTCAAATTTTTCCTCCAGAGGGCGTTTTCATTTTTGGAGTTGCCAATAGGGTATGCTACATGACAAATTTCAAGAATCAAAGTGGAGACACATGACTGTAACAGGGTTCGGACTCCCATATTGATGTAAAATTTCATGACTTCCAGGTTTTCCAGAATATGTCTGGTTTATTCAAAGTTTTCTATTTTAAACAAATAACATTTTTTTTTAAGTTGATACAGTTCTTAATATAGATATATGACTTATGTCATCCCATACTTGACGAAGAAAGAATGCACTTCATGAAGAACATTCCATTTTGCAACTTTTCATGCCATCAACTGTGAATAAACATGATACTTTAGGAGTTCAAAAATCCCCCAAAAATAATAAAAAAATGAGGATCCTTAAATATAAAAAAGACGTTCGACAGTTCGTTGGCTACACTGTAATTAGGTGTAGTTTTTTACAAAGTAAAATTTTACTTCTTTCAGGTTAACCCTACCCATATATATTTACTTTATGTGATCTCGAACAGTAAGTTTGTATACGAGGCACAGTGTATATAGTTTTGTGTCTTTTTCTCTTTTGGATAATTATTCAGTTTAGTTTGCCGGCGAATTTAATAATTTTCGGCACAATAATTCAATATAATATTAAATCAATATAGATTTCCAAATTAAAAATTGTGCTGAAACAGTAAAAACTACTCCCAACCACTAAAATTACGTTTTATACCAAAGGGGAATCTAAAAAAAATAAAATAGAAGATTGGGGTAGTCTACTTATAGTAGCTTATATTTTTTTATTGACCATGTAAAAGTAAGTACAGACGGATAGCACTTTTCGTTTTCCCGAGTGGATAAACTGTATAATAATAGATATCTTGAAATAATTTGACTACGCCAAAGAAACTCACAAGTTCAGAAAAATCACAAAACATATGTTATTTTAGCTCCTAACCCACAAAATAAAATAAATGCCAAAACGAATTTATGTACATAGCCTCAGTACCAAATAAAATTTTATCTAACATAAAGCTCAAATGAAATAATTTTCTTACAAAAGCTGTTTAAATATAAAATGAAACTAGTTTTATTTTGTATTGGCAAATGAAGTTTTGAGAATAAAGACGGAAAATCAACTGAATATCGTTAATTAATGTGCGTTAATACGCGACCAATAAAATGCAACTATACTGAGACATTACTAATAAATACGAATGTTCTCGTATCTGCATAGGCTCGAAAGGCACGACGGCGCAGCCCGGTGGTAGGACAATCTGCATGACTGGAAATAATTTGGTAATTTTTGAAGATTTTAGTTAAAAAACGATCTGCACGAAATTGAAAATTTAGATCAAACACGTGTTTCCAGGTCAATATTCAATTTCCAAGATTTTAATAAAAAATTACCAAATTCGATGACTATTCAGGGCATTTTTCGCCAGAATTTCAAATTCCATTATATTTCCAGGTTTTTCATGTTTTCGAAAGCGGGTCGAATCCTGTATAATGAAAAACCTGAGTAAAATGAGATTGTATCAATTGTTGACTCTATGCTCTTGATCGCAAGAAGCATACAATTTCTGAGAAAACAAAAACTAAAATAGAGAGATTATTTGTCGATTAGTACACCATCAATTTAAAATATAAAATTCAAATCAATACACAGTGAAGTCCTCCCTCAAGCGAGCATAAGATCCGCAACATCCGTGTTTCTAGCACGAAGATCTACCTCTCTACTCCCTACACCAACTAGCAGGCATATTAGAGGCCATGTAAATAATGGTACTCTTAATGTTGCGGATGTATTTAATAAAGTTCAGCCAATAAAACTAGAATTACCACATAAACCTCATAAGGTCAAAGTTCTACTATTAAATGTTACTGCATACCGCTTATAACAACAAAAGTGTCAAAAATATAATTATTTAATTTGATCCTTTCGGCCCTTCCTAAGAAAACTACCACGCCATTTGAGTCATGACCCAAAGAAGCCAACTGCCTCAAGTTTAGCTAGTAATAAGGCATAATTTATTAGTTAGCAAAGCATCGTGCCAAAAACAAGGACGTCATGGGTTCCATGTCGATTCGAGCACAGAGTTTCTACTTTTGATTGACTTAAATTTCAGATTTTATTTAAAATGATTTAAAAGCCAGAAATGAAAAAATACACATCTAATGTCTGGTAAAAAGAGATAAGTTACCGGACTGAGTTCAGTAGCAATAGTGGTATGTACAATAAACCAGTTCTAGCAGTACAGATAAAATAACGAATGATAAAAAATTAAGTTTGGTCCTGAAAATATGATCCACACTGTGGAGTAAATTACTGCCAAAAATTATATGCTGCTTTTTATTTTTACATAAAATATTTTTTATTTCCTGGTATGTTTAGTCAAAACTTAATGTTCAATAAAAATACCGAGTAAGAAAAAGGTATGCAGGAAAAATCTTTAAAATCATTTCAGGGGCTTGGAAAAAGTATACTGAGTATACACGAATGTGAAAAGTGTTTTTCAAACGTGTTATACACTCTTTTTTCTATGAAAGCATTTGAGATCTAACCTTAAATGTACTGACTTCATGACAATGTAACTTTTAATGACATCAAAATATTTTAATTTTTTTCAAATTCTGACATTGAAAAGTAGGATACAAACAGACGTTAACTGAGCAACCATCATCCAAATATCGTTGTATAAAATAAAATATGAATTAGGCTGTATTTTGTACACGGGAGCTGACCAATGACAGACCCTCAAATTGGCCTGAGGAAATTATTTCCCACGACATGCGAAATTGGTAGTTTTTAGACCTTGCTGAAAACAATATCCTCTGCGCAAATTTACTTCATTTCGCAAATAGAAATAAACTGACGGGCACGTGAAACGACTCAAGCAGAATTTGACTTGTTTGGAAAAGTATATCTTTTAAACTAATTGAGAGATTTTAATGAGTCTTGGGTAATTTCAAAGCCACAAGCCTTGCCTGTATCCGGATTCATCGGGGTTTTCTCTTATCGCTATTTGTTTTTTAGTTTACTACGGTATTTCTAATAATTTCAAACTTACAGAGCTTTATTTGAGGTATTGTATTTTACCAACATATTTTTTCACCTCTCAGTAACATGTTAATGATTTTTAATACGTCAATAAAATGTTCAGTACCTTTTTGTCATAATACGGGGTCATGTCAAAAAATTCTACGAAAAGAAAAATTTGATGTCTAAATTTAGACTATTTTTTTTATTTTTTGGTAATAAAAAGTTCCCTGTGGAATATTCGTATTTAAAGGAGTTATATGACGTATAAAATATATTTCTAAGCGCTTGCAATAACGTGTTTTTGAATGCCTTTATTACCTTTTGATCACGTATAATTCGCAACTTACTTCGAAAACACAAGTCTATTCGAACAAAATTACGGTAATGCTTACGTATTAATTTATTACTAAAAAAATCACTGTAATTTTAGCCATCAAAGTTTCCTGGATGTAGAATTTTTGGACAGGACCCCGTATTATGACAAGAAGATACACTTCTTTATGGAATGGTGTATAAACAAAAAGCGTCAAATAAAGCACTGTAACTTTGAAATTCTTTAATAAACTAAAGAGAGACAGACAAGACGACAGTTTTTCATATTATCGACATTTAGTCGAAGAGGTGTCCTTTAGATAAACTACATAAAATAATGGTGCGAAGACTCAATATATACACAAATATTGTGGCTTTAATATAATCCAAGAATCATTAAAATCCATGTATGTTAACAATGAAATATACAACTTTTAATATCATCAATAGCGAATACGTCAAATAATTAAACAGTAACAAGAATTGGAAATACCTATTTTTTTTATAAATATTCAATGTTAAATTCGATAATTTCTTTACAAACTATGTTTCCTTAAATATCGGCAGTGATATTTTGACCTATCACATAGAGATGTACCTACGGATTTTGCTAAAAATGCAAAAGAATATGTAACCAAACGTAATTTAGACCTTCGACTTATACACGGCTCACCAGCACAGTCTACTTTGTCTTAGCTACTCAAAATGCTATTCGTACTTTTCAAAAATTATTGTCACGTATTAACCAACTATTATTAAGGCATGGTATATAAATATTTCGATTAAATCTATAGCCCGGGAGCCCTTGACAAAAAATAACGGGAATTTTACAGAAGAATAATGTTTCAATGTCAGATGTTAGCAAAAAATAAAGATGCTGCAATAGGTTTATTAAAAAAATATATTTAGTGTCAGTTCCTTAAAGGCTGACTTTACAGAGAAAGTTAATTCATTTTTGAAAAAATATTGTTATTAAGTAAAAAACCGTTTTTGTTTAAGTCCTTATTCGACGAGGAAAACATACCTCAAGTAAAAATATGACATTTTTAATGAAGATTATAAGAAATGAAGATAATTTAGTTTTTATAAAATCATTTACTAAAATATTAAAACACATTCACTATCTTAATGGAGGATTTTATAAAAAACTAATAATAATAGATCTTCTTAAACCCTATATGCCAATAAAGTTATAAAAAACATCTTAAGAGTTTAGGACACAGGGCAATGCAACAGCAGATTTCAGCGTGTGAGAAAGTAATTCTAATTTAATTATCTAGAAATGATTCTAATAAATTATGTATAGCTAAATCAGGGATGTCAAACACGCAACCGCGGGTATCCGACTACGCCGATAATGACATTTATTTGTACGTGCACATGACTTAAATACCGATGATTCAAAATGCATGTAACCGAATTTGAAAATTAATCTGAAAACATGCCGTACTACACACAAGTTCGAAAACTACCATATCATAAAATTTGGAACAGTTTTTGTGCTAAAATAATGACCAAATATATGACTACTTGTAGGATGAAACCTGAAGGATTTGAAACCAGTTTTCGTGCTAAAATAATAAACAAATATACAAGAACTTAAAAAATGACAATCTTCTCCACTTCGGATAACGCATGGGATTGGATGATTTTTCCCTACATAATTAAATTAATTAATTTAAAAATATGCAAGTTTCTGGAATGTTGTTTGATTTATCGGTCTATTTCTGACTTTCATATAAATACAGAATGCCTAGAAATCAAAAATATATCTTAGATGTTATATTTTTAAAATTTAAGTTGTTATAGAATTAACTCTGTTTTAGTATTTTTGGTTAACATAAGTGATGAGGGGCCTTGCCAAGTAACTTCACATTCTATGAAGATCGGTGTTCAGGAACCACTTGTGACATTACAAGTTTTTACTACGACAGATTTCTGCACTGTCGCACGGGTGTGTAAGTCCAGACCTAGGTGAGAGAAATGTTTCACAAATGACGTGAGTCTTATCCCTGCAGCTGCCATGATAAAAGTGATGCTTTTTTTTGGCTTCCAGATTATCACAATCTCTGTTGCTCTCCTTAGCTTTTGACAGTTTTTTGTTATATTTCGTTTCGATATTTGTGTCGTTTGGTGTGGATATATCGTCTATGATTTGATCCTTTTTATTTTTGGAACGTTGTCAAGTGCTTTTGCTATTATCCTTTTATCGGTATAGATATTAATATTCCAATATATTTTGTATTACTTGTTTTCCAACAATGTAGTTACTGTGTATTGGTAATACGGCAGGTCTCATTGTTATTATAATGGCTTTGATGCGGCTGGCACATGTTTTCAACACCATTAAACTGGCCTTTCATCTACAATGTTTGACACCTCTAAGCTAAACGAAGAATTTGCATTTTTTTACCACCCTGTATATATGATCTAATTGTCAGAAGTATTTATCAGATTTTATCAAGAATAAAATTTTCTGAGAATTCAATAATAAAAAAGTTCTTCATATGTTGCGCACACTGTATAAGTCTAAAATAAGATATTAAAATTTTCCTACATTCTTTTGCTTTATGTAGAAAGTCATGAAAGCCCCGAAGATAAAATATCGGGTGGGGGAGTAAGTCCGTAGTTTTGTTGTATTGGGAGCAAGTATCACCGAAAAAAGTCATTTGCCCCCCCTTCCCCGCCGAAGGAACCCTGGACAGGGGAGGGTGGTACCAACACAAACTACTACATATACATATACATTATACAGTATGTATAAGTAGTTGTTTGCAAAGCACACTAAAGTAGTGTTTTTTCTATTTTGGCTGATGATGCTCGAAAGGTCAAAACACGTGTCATTTTAATGTCTTAAAAATTATACTGTACTGAGACCGTTTTTCAATGTCTATTATTAAAACTAGATCTATTTGAGAAATATGGATAATTTCTTTGATGGTTTTTTTAGGACATTTTTGCTTTAAAATTACAGTTAATAACAATTTATTGACGTTTTCCTTTTCTATTTCGAGTTGATATTTAAATAAATTTTACTTGAGGCTGAATTCTATACGATATACATCCGTATTGTAAATAAATTCGGGTGCGCATGCCCTCTAACCGTGCACATTACAATTTACACTTCTATAGCATCTAACTAGAATTATTATTATTCATAATATACAATAAATAATTTATCATATCAGTTTTCATAGACCGACATTAGTTTCCTTCTAACACACTGTTGACGTGTCAACTGCAGCTGCTTTATGCTTAATACTATTGAATATTAAAAAACTAGCTAACCCCACATTTTTGTCACTGGCACCCGGGCTAATACTGAAAATCAAATTCGAAATTAACCGTTTCCCTGAACATACTACATTAACAAAAAAGGTGAGCATAATATATCCAGTCCATATAAAAATTTTAAGACGTTTTCTAATTGAGTTTTATACATCTCTACTATCACAAACGATTTTTGATTAACAATTTGGTATTCAAACAGTAACAATTACACTATGTTAAGACATCAAGACTCGATTTCCCAAACTTAATAAAATACATGCCCAACGCATTCTCCTATAAACTATTCTTACAAAAATTTAATACATAAAATTTATGATAAACATGTCACAACAAGTTTTATTACGAGACTATAAGTATTTGTGCCTGGAACAATCACAAATCTTGATTAGGTGCGATTGTTAAAGTTACAGATAAACCAGATTCTTTAATTAAATTCACAATATCTCCATGGCTTAAATGCATTATATCTATGTGGTTGACCGCCACGATATAGTCTCCAACTCGAAGTCTTCCACAGCGTTCTGCCGGACTGTCTTCTATCAGGCGACCTTTAAATATAATTTAAATCAGTGGTGTAACTGTTTTTGGCCAGTTATCTACCAATATTACTGAACAAGGTTAAACTCTACTTCAAATCTACCTTTTGACATGGGTTCCTAAAACTTATCGACCCATCAGTTTAACCTCCTTACTTGAATTTAAGAAAAGGGTGAACGATCCTTAAAGGATATGTCCTAACAATGGAACGTGTGGTGGAAGATAGATTAAAATACGAGAGTTCTAACCACACTACACCACAACTTGTTACGTTCTGCACGCGCGTTTCGCTAACCAAGTTAACCAAAGTAACTTATCCTAACCGAGACTCTTTATATCTACATTTGCCTATATATAGTCTTGGTTAGGATAAGTTACTTAAGTTTAAATCATCTGCTGATGATGCTAACTTGGTTAGCGAAACGCGCGTCCAGAACGTAACAAGTTGTGGTGTAGTGTGGTTAGAACTCTTGTATTTTAATCTATCTTCCACCACAGGTTCCAGGGGTAGGACTTAATATGGCTTCACGGTCAACGGAACAAAACCTTTATTGTAAGTACTGTACTAAGATTAGGATAATAGCAGCAGATATTTGGTTTCTAAAATCACGCAAGTCTTTTTCAGTTTTCCCTAAATTCGTTTCAGTGAAGATCCCTAAACAATCACCAGTTACTGGGATGGTTGAATCTTTTGTAAAACAAAAGTGGCTAGATTTAGAAATTAAAAATCTGTATAGCAAACGAAGTATGCTGGAAATTGAATCATACGGATTATTAAAAAAACTCACTTATAAACGTAATTTAGAATTTGAACAATTGTTAGATTTCCAAAGAAAAATATTCGTAGTTATGGATGCCAAATTTATGAAGAAAATGTGTTAACTTAAAAACAAACCGAAAAAGCTGAAACCACAAAAACAAATTTTCCAAACAGTCCTTTGATAATAGAGAAATCGCCCTTTTGAATAAAGTTTTGCAGAGCCTTCAGTAAAAAATTGTTTACCAACTATTATAGCGAATATCGAAAGTTCGATTCAATACGTGCCAGAGTCAACTAAGGGATTCATTAGAGAGGCTTGTAGAAATAAAATCTAAAAAACGTTGTTGACAAGTCAAAATATGTTTCTCGTAAAAATACTGAAGTTAACTAGGGACTGAAGAAAAAAGAAAGTTTTTATTTAAAAACTGACAAAGGAAATAAGATTGTTATACTAGACAAAACAGATTATCTCGAAAGAGTAGACAATTTGATTCAAACTGGTCCTTACGATTTAATTGAGAGAAACCCGTTATCAAAAATGATAACAAAAGTAAAAAATACCTAAAACAGTGTAAAAACCTTGTGTCCGATAAACTAAAATTTAAACTAACACATAGTAACCCACAGTTATCTAAACTCTATTGCCTTTCCAAAATCCATAAACCTGGAAAGTCCATGAGACCTATTGTTTCAGCTGCTGGATCACCAACGTACAATATTTCAAAATACTTAGTAGAAGAATTCAGCAAATTAAATATCTCGTACGATAACTTTGAGGTTACTAACTCGTTAGAATTCTTAGATAAAATTAAGAAGGTTCACTTAAAAAAAGGTGAAATTTTAATATCTTTTGATGTAAGCTCATTGTTTCCTAGTGTACCCATACCACTAGCTTTAGAGTACCTAAAGGAACTACTTGAAATCAATAACGAAGAAAGAAATTATTGATGAATATTTCCTTCTCACAAAATTATGTATGAATCAAAATTTTTTTCAGTTCAACAATAAATATTATATAACTTGAGGAAACTGCGATGGGCAATTACTTATCTCAGTTCCTTGCAAATTTGTTTATGGGTAGATTAGAAACCCAATTCAAAAAAGAACAAGTATTTCCCAAGGGTGTGGTATAGATACGTAGACGATATATTTGCTATTTTTGATACTAAAACAGAAAATTTGGACACTTTCTTAGAAACATTGAAAAGTAAATATCCTTCCATTAATTTTACGTACAAAAAGGAGAACAATGGGCAAATACCTTTTCTCGACACTTTAGTTATTAGAAATAACGATAAATTAGAATTTGATGTTTATAGGAAATTTACTAATACTGATAGGTATATAACATCCGACTCATTTCATTGCCGTCAACACAAAATGGCAGCATTTCATTTCTTAACTCACAGGTTAGTCAATTTTCCATTAAGTAAAGAACGTTTTAACAATGAAATGAATTGGATTATAAATATAGCTAAAAGTAATGGTTATAATTATAATTTTGTACATAAATTAGTAAACAGACGTAAGCATAAGAAAATGTTAAAAGATGCCACTACTCAAGCACCTTAGGCTTCCAATAAGTTCATAGTAATCTCATATGATCCCAGATATACGAGAGGTCTAGAAAAAGTATTTAAAAACGTAGGTTTTAGAGTAGCCTACAAAACGAAGAACAGTTTGAAAAATTTCCTTCGAAACCCTAAAGACCAAGTCGACTTGAAGGAGAGGAGTGGCATCTATGAAATAGTTGTAATGACTGTGATCTAAAATATGTTGGGAAAACTAAACGCTCCATAAACATTCGTTTTAAAGAACACATGGCACATTTAAGATACGGAAGAACAGAAAAGTCAAGCGTTGCTCAACACGCTTTGGAAAACAATCACGAAATAAAAAATGTGTCTAATAATAGATTATTGGATGCATTGGAGAGTATAGAAATAGTTAAATATGGTAAGAAAGCATTAAATAAAGACAGAGGACCTATTCCCTATAGTCCCCTCTATTGTTTACTTGACAACGGTAAAGTCGGGTGCAACCAAGTGTGAACACATTTACCTATAAATAGTCTCGGTTAAGATAAGTCACTTTAGTTTAAATCATCCTCTGATGATGCTAACTTGGTTAGCGAAACGCGCATCCAGAACGTAACCAGTTGTAGTGTAGTGTGGTTAGAACTCTTGTATTTTACCTTAAAGGATATAACAGCAACTATCAGCTTGCTACATCCAAACAGGCATACATCACAGACAGATCCACCTCTAGTAAATTCGTCGAGTTTGCATAAGCCATAAAAGCCTATTTAAGCTAAGAACGCACTTACTTAATACATAAAATTATTATATTAGTATCGGATGATTGCGAATTGTCCTCGGTTTATTCCGAACAGAACATTGTATATGAGATAAAGTATATATTGGGCAGACTAGCCATTACTTAAAAAATCGGATTAACAGTCACAAGTACGATAAAAAAAATAAAATAGCTCTCACAAACCACATGACTGAAACCAACCATACTTTTAACTATAGAGAAACTCAAATACTACCGAAACTAACACCAAAAATGAGACATTACTGAAAATAGTTGTTTAATAAGTTTTACAAATTCATCAGCGTGCAACTAAAGCGAGTGGAATAAGGAAACTAAATTAAAATGTGTAGAAAGCAGCCAATTTCAAAATGAGATGAAAGAAAATAAACAAGACATTTTATAAATACTTCGAACACAATTGTATTTGGTTTGGTTTTATTTTGTATTTCCGGATTTGAAAGCTTTTGTGATTCCCTTACGAAAATTCCCATACGAAACTGTTCTCAAGAGTGTCTGTTGACTGGTCTTCAACTGGGCGTACTTCATCGTTTTCCCTTTACATTTAGAAATTGTGTTAGGAATCAATTTTTCGATGTAACCACTCTGTATAAGATATTTTAATATTGCAGATTTTCGCGTCTATGGATGGCTGATCGGTAGGTATAGCTACTGCTCAGTTTTAAAGCCTCTTTATGATTCCTTGCTTGTTCGTTGAAGAATGGTTAGGCTTCAGGTTGATTACGCGGACAGTACCTCAACCAAGATTTTCCTGACAGACCAACTTTTCCAGTTCTTATTAAAACCAAAGACCTTCAACAAGTTCTAGGCTTATTTGTTGTTTAACCATAAAAATTACTTCGAGTAGTAGCTGCTGATGAGTGGATAAATCAACAACTTGGGAATTTTAAACAAAATCTACAAAGTTGACGTTTTACAAGAATAAAAAAAATACATTTAGTTCAAACTGAAAAAAGGGATAAAGTTTTTTTTTCAGAATGGCACAATCAATAGACATAATTGTCTATATCTATGTTACTTAACATAGCGAATGTTTCTTACAGAACCTAAAATTTGACTATAACTATAATAAAAAAATACTGATGTCCGCCTTAATGAAACGCCTGAAATAATTGAAAACTTAATAAAGCAGTTTGAATGTACAGGGTTTTTGGTTATAAATGTACCCCCATTACCAATCGTATTTTTATAGATATAAAAATAAATTAAATACAAGTTAATTTAAATTGTAGATTTTTTTTAAATGTACTATGAAGATATACAGGGTGTTGAGTTCTTCTGAAATTATCATCTTTATTTTCTTAAATGTAACACACTGTATATTATATATCCATCAAAAGGCCGCGGCTTATAATATACACAGCGGTTATAAATATACCAGATTGATAGCGTTATCTCTAAAGATACCCAACCAATTTGACAACAACCTTACCATAAGAGCCAATGTGTTAGAGAGAAACTGTAAACGTTCTACTGCATAGTGGAGTCAATGGAAAAACATTGATTCTTATGGCCGGGTTTTTCTCTAATTTGGCAGGCGTATTTAAAGAAAAAAATATAAAACCTGGTACATTAAAATCATCAAGAAGGGAATCATTTGATGCACATATAATATACAGGATGATACAACTAAAAAACCAAAGTTCATGTCGATTTAAGAAAAGCTAAATATCCTGAGTATCTGCAAACTACACTAAAAAAATTGTACAATTTGAAAAAATTCTTGTAACCTTTTACTTCAAGTATTGTAATCATGAAAAAATTTGGGTCCCTGGACCCCGAAAAACATGTTCTCTCATATTCGTCAGTCTGTCGGTCTGCCTGTACGCGGCATAGCTCAAAAACTACTTATCCAATTGACTTTAAATTTTGGTAAAAAATCGAGGGTCATAAGAGGATGAAATGGTAAAAATCCAAAATGGTGGAACAAAATGGCGGCTTCACAAAATGTTAAAAGTCATTATTTCGAAACTACTTCAAATGTACTTCAAAATTTGGCCAAAAATAAAGTGTGATATATGGATAACCTGGTATAATTTTTGTGTTAATCCAATATGGCGGCTAAACGAAATGCTTAAAAATTCAATACCAAAAAACCAACCAAAAACCCAGTTGACTTAAAAATATGCAAAAAAAATCAAGTGTTAAATAGGGACAGACTGATACATTTTTAGTGCGAATCCTATATGGCAAAACAATATGGTGCCTAATAAAATGTTTAAATAGTCTGGAATAAAACTTTCTTTTTATGGAGAAAGATAATAATGGACATCATTTAATTTTTTGTAGACTATGCAAATAATGTTATGAAAAATAAATAATAGTAATAAAAAATAAATTAAATTAAAAAAATATTAACAAATAAGTATATGCATATGTGCGATACGAGGGAAGTTGTGGATAAAAGTGGATTTACCGATTTTTTTTTTATACATAAAAATATGAACGCTAAAGGGCGGTGAATTTATAACTACAAACCTTATAATAACACTTTATAATTGTCAAGAAATGAATTGGAGTCGTTTTCAATACCTTGTGTGAAAACTGCTGAAATAACCAAAAAATAATTTCTGGGTACAGTGTCAAAATTTACACTTTTTAGCTTTACGATATATTACGACATTAAGATTTTTCATACATCTTTAAAAATCCTTTTAGCTGTACTCACCAATAGTGGATCCAATTTTATTAACGGAAGATATAATAACAAAGCCAAATCCTTCGCTTTCAGTTCGTTGCACGGTTACATCATATGTAGGGCCTGGATGAGGATTGGCCACTACCAAAGGTAAGGCGTGGCTTGTAGGAAGCGCTGGTGATGTATTTTCAGCTGACCAACTAATTGGAGGATAATTAACTGAACCCGGAGGACCAGGAGGAGGAAAAATTCTTCGCTTTAAAATAAGGCTTACTTGGCCTCGAGCTGCTGCTGCATTTATTAATTGAACAACTTGCCGATGTTCAGCTTTCAAAACCGAAAAACCTTCTACACTAACTATTTCATCGCCAGTCTGCATGCGGCCATCTAAATCTGCTGCTCCACCAGGAACTATTTGGCCAACTGCTACCTACAACAACACTATGTTAATTCTACTAGAGGGGTGAATCGCTGCTTAAAATTTGTGTACACTAGAATACTCTTTTTAACAAAAAAATGCCCCTTTTTCTGAAAATAATATAATACCCCCAGAATAAAAGTCTGACCAATAATTTATTTTAAATATAGTGTGTAACAAAAGTAAGGAAACGGCGAAATATCTCAGGTATCGCTTACCTGAAATTCATGAAAATATGTATAGTTAGGTATAAAATTATGCCAGATCAAATGGCGAGCTCCTCATTGTTACCATAATTTTCCTTTTATATCAGAAAAACGGTAAACTTGGCAGCAATGCGAAAAAACGCCATTGGATCCGGCATAATTTCATGCCTAAGTGAAGTGTACATATTTTCATTAAATTCAGGTAAGCGGTAAAGTAGGCGCCATCGATATATCGTCCGCATAAAAAACTAAAGCAATTGCCGCTTTTAGTACATACTCTTATAACAAAAAACTGGGGTCCTGGATTTGCTTTTCAAATTAACTATTATATGGATCAATATTGCCTAAAGGTAGGTCTCTATTGTGAAAGTCATTTTGTGTTATTAAATTATGAAAAATAGCCAATTGACAGAAATATTCCTGACGATAATCTTTACCGTAACGCCATCTGAGCTCGGACTAACACAACATCCTTCCGTGGCGCCCAAACCGTCTCTTGATCTCTTCGCCGACTAGCGCTCCTGTCGATCAGGGATGTATTAAGGAAATTTCCTTCGAACGATTTGGCTTTAGTTGCATTTGCAGGGGTATTATTGATCGTAAATAGTGTAGTTTGAAATTGTGTTTTTTTTGCTAACTCGTTTTATAAGTATAACATTTCGTTCATGTTAAACGATTGCCTGTATATTAATTATAGTAACGGTAGTGATAATGAATATAATAATTATGCAATGTTTCGGCCTTGGAGGAATTCAGCTTCGCCTAAATACAAAGTCTCGTCCGTGAGAGCGCCCAAGCTGAAGCAACTCAGCTGAACTATTGGACATCCAGAAAAATATTTATGACAACAGTACCGACAAATGATACAATATTAGTGAAATTTCGGAAAATACCGACTCTGACTGCTACTAAGCAAAGCAGATTTGTCTGAATGTGTATAATAATCGCATGAATGATCGAGAAAATAACGGCGAAGGAAGTATGATGAAAAAAGCAGCGACATTAACTGGAATTCCCTATACGACAATGTGCGAAATTGTCAGTAAAGGTATTAGACAAAGAAAAAGAAGGTTTGATGCTGGAAAACACAAAGAACTGACTTGGTCGACTGTAAAGTTTCAATGAAAGTCTGGTTTATAATAAATATAAAAATAATAAAATTCCGACTATTGACGCAAAATACAAAGAGTTTGTTGAAATGTGTAGACGTTGTCCAAAACAACATTGAGACGTTGGCTTAAGAAATTAGGGTTTCAATATAAGATTGTTAATAAACGAGTGGACATAATGGAAAGCCGTAGAATCGTTCAATGGCATTATAGATATTAAGAAAATATAGGAGAATTTAGAAGCGAGAATCGACCACTTTACTACTTAGGTGAGACTTGGTATGATACCCACGGCTAAAAAAGGTTGGACCGATGTTTCAGTCAGATGTCAGCTAAAAGGTGTACCGGCCAGTAAAGGGCCTAGAATGGTTATTTTCCATTGTAGATCTACTGATGGATCGGTAGCAAATGCGTTAAAACTATGTGTAAAAAACTGGATGAATGTAACGTTGATTACCATAAAAACATGAACTCTGAGATCTATTATTATCCAAACAAGAAATACAAACATTCTTGATAAAACACAATATGTACTTCGAAGAAAACTACAAAAAAAACACAATTACTTGAAGTACTAAAAACTTTGAAAAACAATATGTGACCGACAATATCGCAAGAAAGCACGGACACACTGTTTTACGCCTTCCTCCTTATTTTTGTATATTTACCCCTATGGAGCTCAATATCAAGAGACGAATTAGACATAAAAGTGCCTTCCCTACATTTGACAAGAAAGTTGTTGACCCGATTCATTGCCAAGTTTCGCGAATTACAGATGATGACTGGATAAAGGCACTAGCAAAAACAGTCAGAAGTGAAGATGAGCACAGACAATTGGGTCAGATTGTCATGAATCGCGGAAACAAATTTATCATTAACTTGGAAGGCGATAACAATGAAGACGAGAAGAGTGATTGAATAAGTATTATAAGTCATTATCTTTATTCAATAGGCCGATCGTCTAGTGAAGTGAATTAATAGTGGAATAAACCAAATGTGCCAAAAGAGAGGGGGTGTTAGGCGCCCCGATAAGCACACGGTATAATTTTATTTATATTAATACAGATCAGTAGTTATGTATTTTGTTTCATGTGTTACAACTCTCATTGACCCTGAGGTAAATCAGGAGTAAGTTATTTATTTATTTATTTATACCTACCTACCTAACAAGAGAGCAATTATACATTAGCAAATGTATCCACACGAAATGATTTGGAAACATTAACTTAAAACGCGTATTTTCGGTCGGCAATTTTTTCACCAAAAAATTTTCGAGCCCTATCCTGCAACCCAAACACTTGACTTTATATCCAGGTATTGCGGTTAGCTTTGTAATCTGCCGACAGTTTTTTTGACGGGCGATATATGGATGGCGTCTACTTTTACCTGAGATATTTTACCGTGTCCTTACTTTTGTTACACGCTGTATTATCTATTTTATACTTTCTAAACCTGGAAATAACTATTTTCAGTCGTGCAAATGTCAAAATTTATTCCCCTTTATCGTGAAATCGTATTATTTTAACACACCAGGAATATAGCTCCGGCTAATTAAACACATGTATAATATCCCTTCAGTCCCAAACTAATGCTAAATATCTTTTAATAACATTACTAAAACATAATCTAATGTTGTCCACACAAACATTAAACAAAAAACGAAAATTCAGCCTAACAGTTGAATCCATATCAAAAACCACTTTTCCGATGTTTTTATACATAAACGATAAAACGTAGAATCTTAAATGGCGTGGTATAAAAGCCAGAATAATTTTTTCAACTGGCGCAGAAACATTTCGCCTGTATTGAAATAAATAAAGTGAATAAATATTCTAAAGTCTATAAATAATTTATTATTATATTATACCATTTTGTTGTTAAAAATAAACAATTTACCCCGATAACACAAGCCCTTCAGGCAAATAAACTAGAGTCAAGTCAAAAAAACTGTGAAAACTTAGATTCATGTACTGAGTACTTTCGCAATTAGGGCATGTTATATTTACAAAACAGAATTTAAGTTGTAGCTTCGAAAATACGCTTTTAACTTATCCTATAAAATTAATTGGCTCGCACTGAAACTTACGAGTCCTCTTAACAGTACAGGCTTGTCTGGAGTAAGTGAATTAGAAACCCGTACATTTTTTATAAATATTGAATGTTTAAATTTTACTTAACTGGTGCAGAGAAATGAATGTGATGAAAGTAGTATCTTAGAGGTACAAGATTTAATTCAATTAAATGACCTTCTGTTAAATAATATCAATAAAAATGAATCTACAGGGAAAACTAATAGTTATACCCACGACGCCGTGAAAAACGACTTTTCAGTTGGGTTTTTTCACCATCATCACGTACAATTGCATGAAACCGTACCTTTTAGGGAAATCAGTTCAATAGATTTAAATAAGGTAGATACCCATACTAATACTTCTTTCTATGAGTTCACAGGTGACCCAGAGACTACAGATGTCTCCAAACATGATCATCACCCTCCTAACAACCATAAACGAAATACGAGCCAAATTTTAAACGAACGCGTTCTTTTCAAACTTTCTAAACTTTAAAAATAAAAATATTGAAACCGTTTCGATCCAAAATCGTCTAACATCAGAACATGACATCCCCCATTCGACCGGTGTCCATATAGAACACCTTATTCGCGCGCCACTTAAATTTTTCGAGTTTTGAAATGTTAATTACAAATTTATACACAGGAACTATGTTTTCTTTCAAATTTATAATTTGCAGTCTAAATGCTACCATACAATTTTCAGTCAAATTTTCACAAAAATCGATTCCAAGAATTGAACTAGACAAACATACAGAATAGTGACGCTAATAAAAGCGTGGTAAAAAACACGCTCTCTATAATTTCATTATTATGTTATATATTGTTCTTCTCAGTGCTTTACATCTTTAAAATAGATATTACTGTTTTTGGCAACACTGCAAAAGTACGCTGTCCTGATACTCTGGACTTTCATAAAAATATCGCAATTTTATACGACTTAAACGTTATTTCTCGGTTCAGAAATGCTTCATAGATTTTTTTTATCGACATACTGTTTTACATACAAAAATATCTTGAAAATGAGATTTTTTTGTAACCAGTCAAAATAATTATATATTTATAATTTAACGTTTTATTAATATATGCACATACTAAAATAAGTTCTACTTATTAAACTAGACATGTATATAAAAAGTCAATTGCAAACGGGAGGCGTGACGCAATGCGCGTAGCTAGTCTGAGTTTATTATTCAGACTGACCAGTTAGCGCACTGCTATCTAATTTTAAAATTGCTGCTGTTATAGTTCGTAGATTCGAACGTCTCGACTTTTAGCAAAAGAAACCAGCAGCTTATAGGATAATTACATAACTTTTTTCCATTTCCGTCAAAGGATCTTACTGCATCAACAAAATTCTTCGGATCGGCTTTATTATAAGGTTGCAATGCAAAAGTTGACCGAGTTAACTCGAGAACTATTTCTAATACATCAGTGCTTTTCAGAAAATGACATGTCTTTCTTATATTTTCTGATTAATAATAAACATAATAATAACAAATTGTGAACTAGATGATGTAAATAATTTTAGTTTATATTTTTAACGGGGTCTACAAGCATTATTTTAGAAAATAGAAAAGAATCTTAAATATAGAAATCTTATAATTTTATCTAAACCGCCAGGATTTGCTAAAAAATAAAGAAATTACTGTTGGAAAGTAAAAAATTGACTGTTATTTTAATTGCAGCATCCTGTATATTTTTGTATCATAAATTGGGCATTTTCTTGCTGTCCATAAATATACTGATATTTATTTATTTATTTCAATCATTATTACAATTTTCATTATAAATAATCATTACAAACTGTTGGTGCACAATTAACTAAAAAGTCAGTGTGTGCACTGTTAAGCATTATATCATTATATTATTTATTTACCCTAGATATCTTAACATTAATCGTAATTGCAAATCGGGATTATTTCAAGATATGCGAAATACAGAAAGATCATCCCAAATATAAATCCAACTTTATTGAACAATCAGAGTAAAAATCCAATCATGCGTCTAATATTCTGAGTATTCATTTTGATCCAATCATTAAACTTATTTTTATATTTTTAAAAGGTTTATTCTTGAATTGTGCAGGCAATATATTTAAAATTTTTGGTGCTACAAATGAGATACTTCTCTGAGCAATATCATACTGGCTACCAGAAACAACCAAGTGATGATCGGTATTAGCCCGAGTCATAATGTTGTGGTTTATAACATTATTAAAATATTTTTTACTTAGTGAGAATATGAGGATAGTTTTAATATATACTTGGGATATGGTAAAAATACCACACACCTTAAATAACGTCTGAAAAGAAAACATTTTAGCTAGAAAACTGACAAAAACCATTACATAAGAGGCAGTGTATTCGTATACAGAATGTTCTGTCTCGTCCAAACAACACACAGATTTTGTTAATTTTATCGGTTGTTTTTAATGATAAAAGTATATTTATAATCAGCAAGAAGGCATCCATTCAATGAAACCATATCATACAGGGTGTTCCATTTAAAACAACAAAGTCATTGGTTAGTTTTTTACTTTTTAATTACCATTTCTTTATTTTCTTTACAAGTCCTGGCGACTCAGATAAAATCATGTAATAATAAGCTAAAAATTACATGAAAAAATCATTATCATGTAATTTTTAGCTTATTATTTTTTCTGCATGTAGGGTGGTCTCAAGAAAGCATGAAGAACAATAATAAATGTTTTTTAATGGAAGTGTTTGAATACCAGTGGTTTTTGAATTTCCTTTAAATTTCTATAAAAAATTCGAATTGGTGAAAAAGTCAAATAACACTCTACCAAATATTAACAACTTTTCAAAACCTTTTTATATACACTTAATAGTCTAAAGTTTCCTTGATAAATCTCACAATTATGTACTTATAACTTTCCTTTCTTGATGCCGAAAGTGCTATACCCTTTAAAAACGGAATACCTATTTTGTTTTAAAACGGATTCATATTCACTGTGTAATTAAAATAAAAAAAAAGATTTAAAACAATTTTTAGATGTTTAAGTACTTATCTATTTAAAATATTAAACTATATTTCAGAATTTTGTTAATATTTATGTCCAACTTGTTTTTATTAACTAGCCCTATAATAGTAATATGTATTAAAGACCTAACAAGAATAAAAATTATATATTTAAAATATATTTACTTATAGACAAGGTTATTTTTGGGCAGTAACGTGTTTCCCTCATTATTTCACTTAAATATTGCATCTCTACTCTAGATTTGAATCCTTTTAACTTACCTGAGATTTATCTTCAATACCTCCAACAATTCTAAATCCAAATCCAGTTTCAAGGCGGCTCAATATAACATGCATAGTAACATATTCGGTCCGACAATTTTGCTGGTACCACCAGTGGTTGTTGAATTTTTTACCATTACTAGGTATATCAAAGTTATTTGTGTCCAAAATATTAGACCTGGGACTGGCACAAAAAGCACACGCGCAATCATATCGATGTGGGGGTGCCATGTAGAGGCTGAACTTTGGATCTACAGGTGGAGGGTATTCATAAGATGGTTTGATCTGATTATTAATAGACATTTCAGTGTCTATGTCTAGATCGTCATCTTCCTGATTATCAACAAGCGATGAGCGTAGTCTTGGTCTGTCACTTGTAAAACCCTCGTTTTGAAATTCTCTTCGAATGTCATTACAATTCGAATTAATATCTTTAACTGGTGTTTTAGTAAGGCTTCTTGTGTCTACTAATGGCGTTTTAGGCCTACTTGGAAGGACCTCTCTTGGTTGGGTGCTATAAATATCTGCTGTAGGAGTTTTACTTCTATAAGCATTAACATCTTTCGTGGTATACTTAGTATCTAATTTTCTAGGTTTATTTCGGAGATTAGATGCTTTGCTTGGGCACCCTCTTTGCACGCAAATTGTTGCCTCACTGTTATACGGGCAGTTTTTCAATACTTGAACTACGTCATCATGTGACATACTTTGTAAAGAAATGTCATTAATTTCTAATAAAATGTCGCCCTCCATAAGATTCTTGCATCTTTGACGATCTAAAATTTTCTTTACTCTTTGCCCACATGCACTATCAGCTATAGTGAATCCAAAACCAAGATTACCTTTAACAATACGAACCCTCACCTCCACTTTACCTAAAGTCATGGTATTTATACCCTTCAGTAAGTCATCGATGTCATCTGAAGCATCCATATTTTCTTCACCCCTTGAGATACTATCTTCTCCATCTAAAAAATTATAGTTTGTATCTAGTAATCTCTTGTCATTTGACACCCCTTGCAAATGTGCATCAACAGCAATAGTAGTTACTACTTCAGTATTCGGATCATTGGGATCAAAAGGCAAGGGATAACCTCGACATACTTCAAGTTGGACTGTAGATCCTACACTAATCGACTGAAATAACCTTACGATCTGGTTGTGAGTATAGCCTAATACGCATATATCGTTAACAAATACTATGACATCTCCCGTTTGAAGTTGCCCATCTAACCACGCCGGCCCTTTTGGAACTACAGATTTAATTTGTAAGAATTCATCTACCCCATCATCCCCACCAACTATAGTAAACCCTAATCCCCTAGATGACTTTACTAAAGAAGTCCTTAATCTTTGTCCACACAGTTCAGAAGGGTCTTTAGTAAAATATGTCCTACTGGTTATGGCTGAAGCTTGTGATGCTGCCCTCTTGGCTTGTATGACAGGGTTTTCATACTGAGTTCTCCTATTTACATGATCAATGAAGTAAGTGCCATAATGGGGATCACTAATTTTTTCCCAACCATATGGAAGTTCATCATCCATGCAATCTTCCAGAGTTTTTTTCTGGAATTTGGATAACCTCGGATCAAGCCAATGGGATGTTCCAGTTGAGTGGCTGAAACAAGAAGTTAATTTTAAAACAATTGCCTTCCCGCAAATATAAAATTAGCGTTTGGTTTGCAAAGGCAAACTGCCGGCCAAAAAGAACAATACTTAGAGAGTATTTTTTGAAAAGGAATCTACCGATTTTGAATAGCTTTTTAACCTACTTCAAAAAAGGAGGAGGTTCTTAATTCAGCTCGTATGTATTTTTTTTATGTTTGTTCGCGCATATTGAATAATGGCTTGGTCGATTTTGATGAATCAAACGCCAAATTGTAGAGGACGTTTCTCTGGTGGTCGCATATATTTTGATTTCAAACCCGTTCACCCGTTTTTTTTTAATAATATTTATACACAGGTATAAGGGCAATGACGGTAGCGAGTTTTATAATTAAATCTACATTTTTTTAAATACCCTTTTCAAACTAAACCATAGAGGTGTGTGATAGACATACAACCCCATTTGCTAAAAGGTATCTCTTTTACTATCCCGTTATGTAATTTTATGTATACAGGGTGACCATGAAAATGTGCAACCTCAAAATTTAGTATTTTTAACCGACTTCAAAAAAGGGGAGGTTATAGTTTGACCCTATGTACTTTTTTTATGTTTGTACATCGATTACTCCGCGATGGTTTGACCAATTTGGATGAAATTTTCAGGGGACATTCAGGATGTTGCAGGAATTGTCCCATAGCAAGCATATTAAAAAATGGGGGAATGGTGGACATTTTGACCTTTTTTTATGTTTATACATCGATTACTCCGCGATGGTTTGACAATTTGGATGAAATTTGGAGGCATATTCAGGATATTGTCGGAGTAGTCCCATAGCGAGCACAATGTTGGCAAATATCATGATATTTATATAAATATCAAATATCGGATATATATCCGATATATATCAAATTTTCATATTTATTTTGTTATTATTTTTATTAGTTATTTTATTATATTATAGTATTATATTTATAGTAGCCAAATAAAATCAAGAAACTTTTGAGATAAACATTTTTATTACGAAAAATAACCAGAAACTACAAAGAACAGAAAACTAATTAAAAATATACATAGTATTATTACAAAAACAAACACATCTATCATAGGTAAATTATCGTCAGATTCATCAGAATAGACAAACTATACTGAGGATTATTCTGGCAAAGACAAATTTTCCCAAATCCAATCAATATTTGCTTTCAATTTGATTTTTGTATTTAAATAGAAATGTTAATTTTCCAGCTTTTTCTCTCAAAAAATGCGATAGCCCAACTGCATTAAGCAGCTGTTCACATAAAGAGAGAAAGCTTTGTTTATTTGGCTAAATTGTATCATCAATTATAATTCCTGTCCACCACGCCACAGGTAATGTATTCCTAAAGTTAGATCCAAATACATATTTTGGGAATGATGTAGATTCAGCTAAAAGCGCCATTACAAATGGACTGGAGTCTGGATTAATTTCATTTAAATAAGTATAGGCTTTCTCTCTTTGGTGGTTATTCAAACGTTTACCAAAAAATCGATGATCAAACATATTAGCTAGGTAATGTGGTGCATCTAAAGCCATATCTGTTCTTCCATAAAAATGTTTTTTAACATCTAAGGGTTAAGATCCAGTTCCAGTTTATACCAAATTTCAACTGCAACTGCAATAGTCGTATTATCTCTTTGAGCTCTGTCCAAAGCGACTGCTGTTGGTTGTAGGTAACTAAGCATATGTTTAACATTCATCGCAATATCTATGTCATTTATAATTTTAGTTCTATGTCATCTTTGTGGTCTTGGCACAGTTGAACCAGGTTACCGATTTTCCAAGAATGACTTGATAGCATCCGTCATCGTGTTCCAACGAACTTCATGGAGTAAAATAAGTTTCTTTCCGAGTGTTTCTTTTTATAGATCAATATAAATATCACGATATATATCAGGATATAAATATCATGATTTATATCATTGATATACATCGGATATATATCACTGTTATATGAGCAGTTGAAAGCCAAAATGGTCCAAGTCACAAAATCGGGTTTTCCAAATAACTATGAGAAATTCATAACATTAAAGAAATCTACTTTTCCGGCATGCAAATCTCACTATACATTCAGTCTAACCCCAACAGAAAATATCTCGATTCCAGCTTGAACATAAGATTAATGTACAACCTTTACAAGGAAAAATGTGAAATTGAGGAGCGCGCTTCGGTATCAGAAGCAATGCATAGACATATTTACCATCGAGACTCTAACTTGCACTTTCAGGTCCCCTCAAAAGACACGTGTGTGAAATGCAATTTATTTAAGGCACAGATCTCGTGCGCCACCGATGAGCAACAAAAAATAATTTGCAAACCCAACATAAGTAGCACCTACTACGTGTTGGGCATACACGAATTAGCTGAAAAAGAGAGATCTTTTATGTATGGGATGAGATTACAGCCTCTCGCCGTGCCCAAGAAATAGGGTCATGTATTCGCAAACAAATTTTGTCTAATACACAAAATGCAAATCACATAATACCTTACAGTGATTCTTGTGAGGGACAAAACCGGAATTTTAAGCAACGCCTTTTTTGGCTCAAACTTCAGCAAGATACGGACATAAACGTAATAGACCATACCTCAATTTCTGGTCATACCTTTTTAACAAATGACCGCGACTTTGGGCAAATCGAACAGTATGCTAAAGACAGAATCAAATACGTGCCCGATGACTGGTATGCAATTATAAGAAGGTGCCGACCCAAGAACCCATTTTTTTGTAAATAAAATGGAAAGAAGTGACTTTTATTCTACAAAGTTATTAGAAGAATCTGCCACCCGGTGGAAGAAAAATGAAAATGACAATCCTGTATCTTGGTTGGAGATAAGGTGATTAAATTTTGAGAAAAATGAGCGCTATACGATTTTCTGCAAAAATACATTGAATGGGGGCTACCCTTGTGAAGCTATCAATATAACTCCAAGTAGCAAAGGTGCTCCTAAACACATGAAAAATGATGATTTTCTACCGATCAGTGACAAAAAGAAGAAGACATGGAAGACCTCTTCCAGTTTATTCCTCCGTTTCATCAAGAATACTTTAATCGCATTATTGGAAATGAAACTGTAGAAGATATTGGTCCGCTTGAAGTTGAAGATGATTAGTTTCTGCTTTTGTTTTTTATTTTTATGAGTTTTTAATCATTTTTATGAATAAATGATGATTCTGACCTGAAGGTTTAATAATTTGTTAACGATGATTTTTTAGTATAAGTCACAAAATTTCTAATAAATTAACCAAAATAATTAAAAAAATAATCAATTTCAGCTTTAAAATTTATATTAGTTCTGTCCTGAGACACATGCCGCATGAACATAATAATTTTTAAATTCAGGATTTTTCAATAACGGTTTAACTTTGATGCAGTTTTTCTCAAAATGTGTATGCTGTGACTTGTACCATTATGGTTTTCAACGGCTCATATATCATGCCAACCTTGAGCAAGCATATTTAAAAAAATGTTAAAAATGGCGGAATGGCGGCCATTTTGTTTTTTTTTATTTGTACCTCCATTACTCTGCGATGGTTTGACTAATTTAGATAAAAAAAAATTCAAGGATATTCAGGATATTGTCGGAGTGGTCCCATAGCAGTAATATTAAAAATGTTAAAAATGGCGCCAATTCGTTTTTTGCGCCAAGATATATTGTTTAATGTATATGTAAGTTTTTTAATATTCTACGCTCGACTCTCGATTTAACGCATTCACCATTATATCAGGAAATAATATTATGCAGTGGACCATTTGTTAATCCTGATTTATATAATAAAACTCGTAAAGATAAAACTAAAAAGGATGAAATAATTTATTTTATAGAAAAATGAAGCCGCCTTCAAAAAAAAATGCACTAAAAAGCGAAAAATAATATTTTATTCCACCTTGAAAATTTTACTCTGTAAAGTCGGCGATTGACTTATTCTTAATTATTTAATTACAAAAATATAATCATGTATTCAGTCAATTCGGTGTTTTGATATCTAATACTACTGTCTTTATTAGTTTGGCGTCGACTTCACGGACTAAAATTTTTAAGGTGGAATAAAATATTATATTTCACTTTTTACTGCATTTTTTTCAAGTGGGTTTCATTCTTTTATAAAATTTTTTATTGAAAACTGGGTTTTACAGCATTAAGAACCAGTAATTATTCTGATCTATTTTGCATCCAAGCGTCCAAGCGAGATTGTAAACAATCTTGCTTTGTCCCTCTTAGGAAGGAAACAAAATGGTTTCTTTTTTAATTTTTCATATCTTCACGTTTGAGGGTCCCTAGATATAAAAAAATATGTTTTCTTAATTCCGTTATTCACTCTAGTCGCGGCATAGCTAAAAACTACTTACCCGATTGACTTTTAATTTTTGTCAAAAATGAATGCAAAGAGCAAATTTTGGTAAAAATACGGCGTAACAAAATGGCGGCCTAGTGAAATGTTAAAAAATTATTACTTAAAAACTACCTATTCAATGTACCCCAAATTTGGCACAAAAATCAAGTGTGACATGGGAACGAACCAGTAAAATTTTGGGGCGAATCCAAATTGGCGACATAAAACGGCGGCCTAATAAATCGTTTAAAAAATCACTCTGAAAACTACTTATTCCGGTGATTTTAAATTTTGCGCAAGAATTAAGTGTGATATAAAGATAAACTGAAAACATTTTCGTACGAATTCAGGATGGGGGAACAAAATGGCCAAATAAAATGTTTAAAAAATCTGCATAAGAAAACTTTGTTATTTAACTAAACAAAATAAAATTTTTGTCCAAATTTAACATGGCGCAACAAAATGGTGACGTAATACAATTTTTAAAAATTAGTGTAAACTACTTTTTCAATTGATTTCCTTGTTGCCCAAAAATGCAGTGTACCAAAGGTGTAAATCGATATGGTCGAATAAAATGGCGTATATTTCCTTTACCCGGAACTTCTTTTGTTATTAATGCTTCCTTTTATAAGGAATGGTAAAATCTGATCCTTTTTTAGTATATGTCATCTTGTAGTTACATTTTAAATTGTGTTATCTTTCACTTTTCTAGTAATTGGGTAAGACCGATCTGTAAAGGAACTTAACCGGAAATTTCCCCCTGAATCCTTCCTTTTGTCTACAAAAATGAAAGAAAACATAATTTATTAAAATTCGGTAGACACAGCCTCGTAATGAATTATTTTCCTCAACAAAGAAACTGAAAAAAACACAATTTATTGTATTTTAAATTTAAAAATAATAAACAAAATACAGTCGGGAAATTGTGAATTTGTAAAAAACTAAAGTTTTTTCTATATAAGAAATAAATACGTTACTGTCGTCTAGTACGTGTCTTAAATGTAACTATTTTGTTAAAAAAAAATATGGTTTTTGTTCGGAAAATTGTCAATGTACTTATGTTCGTTTTACTTATGGAATCTCTCAATTGTTTTAAAAATGTAAGTATGTACGAGTATAACCTTAATTATATTATTGTCGCAAAATATGCATTTTCTGACGTAAATGTATGTAATAGTGTTCGTGCTTATGTTCGTGTTTTTTTGTTTTTAGCCTTGTAGCCTGATGATGCGACTTGGTCGCGAAACCGGTTGCTGATATAATAAAGATTTTTTTTGGGTAACTTAGACTTTTTCTTCCTCTGGGCCTACTACTTGAAAATACAGAAAATCTAACATGTTAACATTAAATTAGATTAAGACTGCTACTAAACTACACAACTACAAAAACACTTGGTTTATATGTTTAATGATCAAAGCAGTCTTAATCATAAGATCTATTTGTTTCAAAATGACCTTAAAAACATGTTTCGAACACATCAATAAATAACCACCTATAACACATACAAAATATAATTACGTTACGTATATATATTAAAAAACTAGAAAAGATATATCTTTCAAACAAATATAATGTAACAAATACAACGTGAATTTGCTTATCCTGAAATAAATGCTGTTTACATTCATATAGTTCGAACAAAAATAATAAATAAGTACCAGCTGCTTAACTTTACTAACAGCGTAAAACATAAGTAGGTCATTAAATTTATAATTTTAACATTTTATTGATAGAAGTTTTATTATGATTAAATGCACCAGAACATTATTACATCATTTTGATAAAATTACTATTTCCTAATATAAGTACTAGAATTATCTCACAAAGTCGATAACGTAAAATTTTATTGCTGAAAATGGTTAATAATTAACGATTACGTAATATACGATATTAACTATTTTTGACGAGAACAAATCGCTTCTTTAAACAGGATTATAGGACCTGATATTATTTTAAAAAGATAAAGTATTTGTCAAAAGCAAAACAACCCCTAAGAGGTTCTAGTCCTTTCTTTAAGGGCCCACTTTACGTAAATGCATTTCCTTCATTCATGTCGCGCACTCTCACATTCCTGGACTGAACATAAAATCAGTTTATACGTTCGTTCTAATATTACTTTGAATGGCATTCTTTCAATAACAAATCAAGAGTAAAGTTCGAATAAGGCCATGCATAGGAAGTCAAAAGTGTACACGAATGAAAAAAGAAAGTATTGGTCAATAAAACACTGTTTTTAAGAAGAAATGAATTGAGCTATATCTATTAATAACAATCATTGAAAATCACTCTGAAGATTATACGAATTAATTCAGAATGGACAGTGAAGCATTTAATTTGGTAGAAAATAATCAAAAAAATCGGTTAATGTCCTTTACCCGAAAGTTCCCTCGTTATGAATCTTTCCTTTTAATAAGAATAGTGAAGTGTAACCTAATTTAGTTCGGTATATAGTCATTTAGTAACACATATATACTGTTTTTTAAAACATTTTTTTTCGTCGCCATTTTATTGGATTCCTACCAATATTTTACCAGTTTCTACCTATGCCACACTTGATTTTTTCCAAAATTTAAAATTAATTGAATAAGTTTTGTTTCGCTATCTGGAATTCGTACCACAACTTTACCAGTTTATCTCTATATCACGATTATTGCTAGCACAAAATTTGAAATGAATCTAATAAGTAGTGTTTTCAGGCTGGATTTTTAAATATTTTAAAAGAATGCTATCTTGTATTTATACGAAAAAGTTACCAGTTCATTCCTATATAACACTTCATTTTTGTGCAAAATTTGAGGTAAATTGGATAATTAGTTTTTCAGTAGTAATTTTTTTTAACGCCATCTTATTCCGGCATATTGGATTTTTACCAAAATATTACCAGGTCATCCCCATATGGACCTTAATTTTTGACCAAAATTTGAAGTCACTTTGATAAATAGTTTTTAAGCTATGCCGTGAATTGACAGACAGACAGGCAGACAGACAAACCGTCATGCTCAGACGGAATTGATAAAACATATTTTTTGGCATCTAGGGACGCTAAAACGTGAAGATATATAAAACCTGAGATGATTTTTTCACGATTACAAATATTATATTTAGCCGCCATTTTGTTCCGTCATCTTGAATTAGTGTGACAGTTTTACTAATTCATTTGTATACCACAATTATTTATAACACACAATTTGAAATTAGTCTAATAAGTAGTTTTTCCAGCTAAATTTTTAAATATTTTACTAAGCCGCCGATTTGTTTCATCTTGGATTCATACCAAAATTTTACCAGTTGATTCCTACATATTACTTGCCTTTTGTGCAAAATTTGAGATAAATTGGGTATAGTTGAATGCGGTTTTATCGTGCGGGTCCAAAGGTCACCAACATTATGAATCAAATCAGAAAACACAGTGAATACCAAAATGTTGTGTGATTCTTTTATCGCGCTATTAAATCTCGATGGGCTATTTACAAATATACAGGGAGAAAGAAAATAGTTTTTTTTTTTATTATATTACGCAATATTATTAAGATAGCCACTTAATATTATTTTATATATTAAATGCCGAGAATAAGAAAATTGGCTAAATATGTATTTGATGGCAAAAACAAAAATACACAAAATGGCAAGCGCCTTAATAAAGTCGGAAGGCGGTTCGAATCAGTGGAACAATCAGGATATGTTCTGTTTATACAGCCACTTAATGAAAGTGAGATTTTTTTATCAATCACCAAAAATTATGAGCCCCGCTTGACCTAAAAATCTAACCACTTATATAGTGTCATTTATTTAAATGCGGGCCACCACTGTGCAAAGAAAACTTGTTTTTTTTTGTATTGTGATAACAAAAAAAAATATATGTATAGACTGTATTTTTCGTTAGCCCCGAGTTTTTATATATCAAATTTTGTCTTATAATTAATAAAATTTACTTATTTTAAACACGCTTTAAAATTGGAACAAGTATTCTATAATTATTTATTTATTGCCTGCAAAATTACAAATGTACTAAAAAAGTAAGCAAAAAAATGGTGTTAAATCTAATAAAAAAAAATTTAAAATTAAAATTCACTGGCTAATATCCAGGAGCCACTGGCAAAAAGCTCTGAGAATCGGTATAAGGAATGTACAGAAACTTGTGCATGAAAAAAAACATAATTTACTTTCGAGGAAGATTAAGAAATGTACACGAAAAAATCCAAAGGCAAAAGACTTAAGTTACAGTGCAAAAATGGATATTCATAATGGAATTTATGATTTATACACATATAATCCTTCAGAAACTGTTTAATATTATAGACTAAAAAATATCATCATCACTTAAAAGTCGTCCTCAAATGGCGCAATGATCATTGGTGCTATTTCGACATCTAGAACTCGTTCTCGATTCCACCAATCCCATATTAATTTCTCACACAGGTTTCTTCCAGTACTTCGGCGTAATATAATTTAATGAATCTTGCCAAACAATTTGCACTTCATCTGATGTAAGACCATCGTTCACGTGTTTTTCTTAATATGATTTTGCCCCAGCCCATATTAATTCTATTGGGTCAAACTGGCAATGGTATGGCGGCAGTCGTAAAACCTCATGTCCATTTTGCCGTAATATTTCATCTACGGCATATATTGTTAGTTTTTTAATAGATTTTGCTATTAAAAGAAGTTCTAGTTTCAGCATATTGGGTAAAGGATTTTGTTTTTGTTTTATTAGCCAGTCATAAACATCACTTTTCTGAAGTAGGTTGTTTATTTAAGAATCTTGAATGATAAGATGCCTTGTCCAGAATGATTAAAGATGGAGCATCTAAATTTGGAATCAGTTGTTCTTTTAACCAGTTTTCAAACAGTTCACAGTTCATATTATCATGGTAGTCCATACTTTTGGATGTTGAAGAAAACAGTAAATTTGCACCTGGGAGAAATCCTGTTGAAGAACCTACATGCAAAATGATGAACCGTTTTCCCGTCCCACATCCCTTTTTTCTCTTGACACTTTTTACAGACTCGTCCTGCCAAGATTTCGAACCACTTCCATTAGAAAATATTCAAGTCTCGTCTAAAAATACCACTTTTCTAAATTTTGAATTAACATTTTCCGTGTACCTACCTATTACAGACGTTTTTATATTGAAAACCCAACATATTTATTCATTTTGACAACGATTTTATTCTTTTAAAACTTGAAGGGTTATATTAGTTTTTGATGTGTATAAATCGTAAATTGTATTACGAACATCCATTTTTACATTGTGAAATTGGTGGTCTTCTGTCTTTGGCTTTTTTCGTGTACATTTCTTCTTTGGTAGTAAATTATGCTTTTTTTCATGCACAATTTTCTACACAGTCCTTATACCGATTCTCAGAGCTTTTGCTACTGTCTCCTGGATATTGGCCGGCGAATTTTCATTTTCGTAAATATTTTATTAGATTTTTTTCGCTTGTGGGTGAAAAAAACCCGAAAATTATTTTCTATTACTCATTTTGTCACTGACTTGTCAATCTGACTTTGAAGTGACATCGCTCAAAGATTTTTACTACTGCTGGTATTTATATGTTTATCCTCTTTTTTCATATCAAAATATCATAGGTCTATCTAATTCATCTTCCGGATTTTATGCGGAGGATATGATTACACGTAATAAAAGAAAAACAAACTTAAAAAGTTTGTCGTTGATAAATCATATGACCCGCACGATAACACTGCTTTTGACTATAAGTAGTTTTTTAGTAATAATTTTTTTAACATTTCACTAGCCGCCATTCTGTTTTGCTATATTGGATTTTTAGCAAAATGTTACCAGGTCATCCCCATATGACCCTTAATTTTTGGCCAAAATTTGAAATGAATCGGGTAAGTAGTTTTTAAGCTGAACTGACAAGCACACAGACAAACGGGCAGCCGGACCGACGGAATTGATAAAACATACTTTTTTGGCACCTAGAGACTAAAACGTGAAGATGTGTAAAACGTGAGAGGGAGATTTTTGCACGATTATAAATATTTTATTTAGCAGCCATTTTGTTCCGCTATCTTGAATTAGTACCGCCGTTTTACTAGTTCTGTATACAAGCGCGTAGCCAGGGGAGGGTCCTGGGGGATCTGGACCCCCCTGCCTACGTGCTTGTATACCGAAACTCTAAAATTATTTTGATGTAATGAATGAATGAATGAATTTCTGGCTACGTGCCTGTCTGTCTGTATTAATGACACACAATTTGAAATCAGGCCCATAAGTAGTTTTTCAAGCTGAATTTTTAAATATTTTACTAAGCCGCCATTTGGCTCCCCCATTTCGGATTCGTACCAAAATGTCCGCCATTTTGGATTTGTACCAAAATGTTACCAGTTGATTCCTACATAATACTTGATTTGTGTGTAAAATTTGAGATAAACTGGTTACGTAGTTTTTTCGTAATGATTTTTTAACATTTCACTTGGCCGCCATTTCATTTTGCCATATTGGATTTTTACCAAAAATGCTACCAGGTCATCCCCAGATGATCCTTCGACCAATCGGGTAGTAAGTAGTTTTTAGCTATGGCGCGAACAGACAGACAGACCGACATAATTGAGAAAGCATGTTTTTCAGCATCTAGGAACCCTGAAACGTAAAGACTGAAAAAATCTCGGAGGGTGATTTTTTTACGATTACAATACTTCCCTTTTACGAGGGAAGTAAAAATGATATTGTGATGCACGCACAGTATTAAATAATGAACAAGACTTTTACAGACATTTCTGTTAGCATAGTCTGTACTTTTTATTTTCCATGAGCATGGAAAATCAATAAATCCGTTTTTAAAAATAGGAGTCAAAGGTATTGCCGTTTAAACATTTACATTGGATTGTTTCAACACTTTTAATTTACCAAAATAAATACACCCAAGATAATTTGGAAAGGTGGGCATTTTAAAACTTTTCGTTATCGTCCGAAAACACGCTGTCGACCAGTCTAATTGTATTAAATATTATATTTTAGCATTTCAAGCTGGAACTAAGAACGACAGAATATCTCGCATGTACACATTTTTAGAACTACAGGCATAGAGACCTTCGCATCATACCTAAATTATACTGCAACTAAACTGCAGAGGTAAGAGTAGATCAAATGACATTTGAAGCAATATCGATCAAAAAGGGAGTCCGACGCTGTATTCTGAGGCCTCTATTATTCAACTTATACTCGGAGGCAATATTTCGAGAAGATTTAGATGAGGAAATTGGTGGTATCAAGATCAATAGCCACAATATAAACAACATAAGTTATACGGGTGATACCATCGTAATTGCCAGTAGCATAAACGAACTGCAAAACATGATGAATCGAATCACAGAATACAGCGAAGGTTATGGTCTATCTCTGAATGTATCCAAAATCAGACTAAAGGTGTTCTAAAAACGAGAGAGAATGTAAACTCTGCGCATTGGGGAGAGCGACGTCGAACAATGTCGTCTTTTAAGTATCTGGGCACCTGCATAAATGATCGATGTGACAAAAAGAGAAATTCGATTACGAATCGAGCAGGCGAGGAAAACTTTCGTAAATATGAAATATTTTTTCACCAGAACAGACATCAACCTGGCACTCAAAATGCGTCTGATAAAATGTTATGTGTTCTCGGTTTTCCTATACGGTTGCGAGTCTTGGACTCTTGTCCCGGTTATAGAAAAGCACCTGGACGCCTTTGAAATGTACCCGTACAGAAGAATATTGAAAATACCTTAGACACTCAAAGTAACGAATGTCGAGGTCGTAAGAAAAATGAACAAAGAAGAACTGTTACACACTGCGAACAAAACGAAAAATATTGTATCTGGGGCACATTATGAGAGGCGAGAAATACGAGAGATTAAAGTTCATTATAGAAGGACAAGTTCTGGGAAAAAGATCGATGGAAGGCGTCAGCACTCCTGTCTAAAGGATCTCCGTAGGTGGCTTGGATGACCATCAAGAGACATTTTTCGTGCGGCTGTTTCTAGAATTCATTTGGATCGCCAACCTTCATTAGGAGAAGGCGGATCAAGAAGTGCAAGTGCGTAATACCTACATTTTATATCTTGTTGACGTGTTATAATTTGAAAATTTTAATCCCGAAGAAAAAGTGTTGGAAGGGTTGGGAAAATCTTAAAATAAGCTTTAGGAATCTGAAAATTTCGTCACAAAGTCGTTTTCAAGTTAAGGCACATTAGAAATTCTGATACTTATATTTTATGTTTAGTAATCTCTTGTCAAGAGTTAGTAATTAACGAAACTAACAAAAACGTCTGGACATATTGATTGCCTTGGTAACGTACCTTATCGAAACTCGCAAGGATGGACCTAAGACAAAATATTGGGAGAAGAGTATTACAGTATTAAAATTTTCAGATTTTCAATTTTGCCGACATATGTTCAACTTGGCCAAAAAATGTCCTTGCTCTTGGTTTAAGCCAGCAAGGAAAACAACTGTCAAAAGAGCTGCATATTACATTATCAATAAGATATAAGATTTTGCCAACAGGACCTAAGATTGGGAAGGCAGCGTCCCCCCATGTCCCCTATATGCCCGTTTCTGGAAACGCGTAAAATTGGTTTTTGTCATAATGAGAATCACTAAAATTTTTTGATGATTGATTTATGATAGAAATATGAAATTTTTTAAAAATTCGTTTTTTGCCGCATAATATTGCGGGCGTTTGAAATTGGAAAAATTAAATCCATTTGAAGAAAGGACTAAAAATTGATAGGGTTAATCTTTTTGTTAAGCAGTTTATTAAGTATTATTTAATTATTTTACTTTTTAATATGTTTCATTCCCTTTAAATACCAGAATTTAACATTAAATACCTTTAAATAATACTTTATATCTTTTTAATGGCTTTATATAAATATACTTGAGTTTCTAGTTTTGTCTCCTGGGAAATGTGTCGAACGGAATGCGGAAGACACTTTTTTTTGTAGATCAAATACTGCCGGCAAACTCGACGAAATAGTATTTAACGTGGAGAGCGAAGTTGTTCTCATTGCATGATTTGCAGGGCGGGGCATAACAAGGAAAAACTGTAGAACTCTCGGTAGAAGCAATAGATCAGCAGACCGATACTATTTAAAATCAATTATTTTCAATACTTTTAATTACATTTAATTGTTTTCAATGCATTTTTAATGGCTTTATATAAACGAATGAGATCCCGACAAATTTCGACGGCTACAATTTAACTTCTCTAGATTTGGCATCACTACACGGCTGGGCGTCGCTTCCAGTGGAATCGTAAGAATATCGGGCGCATTCACCATCTGTCCAGAAATATTATTGAAGAAAAATATATATTTGTTTTATAGAACACATAGGCAATAAAACAAAACAAAAAATATTGTTGAAATGTCTCGGTAACCAGATGATCATTTAAAACAAATCATGTAAAATGGTGCAGTACAACTTTCTCACGAACTTGCTGAAAAATATAGCTTGGTGTTTTAAATATATAAATAAGATATCCTTGAGCTTCTAGTTTTGATTCCTCGGAAATGTGCCGAACAGAATACGGGACGCACTTGTTTTTAGTGGATCAAACCGACAAATACTATTTGGCATGGTGTAGTACAACTTTCTCACGAACTTGCTGAAAAATATGGCTTGGTGTTTTAAGTATATAAATAAGATATCCTTGAGCTTCCAGTTTTGATTCCTCGGAAATGTGCCGAACGGAATACGGGACGCACTTGTTTTTTGTAGATCAAACCGACAAACTCGGCGAAATACTATTTGGCATGGAGAGGGAAGTTGTCTTGAAATGCGTCTTCATTGCAGGATTTGCAGGGCACGCTGGGCACGGCATAACTGTAGAGTCTCGATAGAAGCAGTAGATCGGCAGACCGATACTATTTAAAATTTTATTAATACATGTACCAATAAAAAATTGTACTGATAAGTTTAGTAATCCTGCTGCCTTTTCTATTAAACGTTAGTACCACGAAAAATGATTGTTTATTATAACAAAAAAAAGACCAACCTATTTAGGAAAGCCCATGCACATGCTTCCATGCGTATTAAAATCATATATTCATACAAAACAGAAAATATTTGGGATCACAAACACATAAAGAAGCAGTAAACTAAACTAAAAAACTAAATTAAATAATATGTTGCATTTTCTTATTTAGATCTCTTTTAAAATAAGAGGTACTGAGTTATTACAATGTGTTAAAAACTGCATTTAAACAGAAAGAAAAAAATCTATAAATTTTTTTATCACTTCTCTTGAAATAAATAAAAAACAAATAACGTTCAGAAAAAATTGAAAATCTGAAGCAATGTTGTATATTATGTCTAAATGGTTATAAATAGGAAATGGAAAATAGTTAAGTAAATATCTTGATGCCACAAAATTGGAAATCATTGGTGTATATATGTACTTGATATTTTTTAGGGGAACCATTTTTGTACAAATAATTCTATATCCCATATCCCCCATGTCCCCCGTGGTTATGACACTACTAAAAAGTAACGCAGTGGTAAAAACCAAAACGTATTTTGCTCTATATTGCGAAATTTTAGTTTAACTTTTAAACATTGAGAGATTTTTTGCTTTTCTCTCTCGCGACAGTATTATATGTCTTATAATGATTCTAAAAGAATAAACCTCGGTTTATTTATATTATTACGTTTTAAAATGTTAGGCCTTTTTGAGTTAGTAATACATATTATATCAATAATATTATAATAAAAATAATGTTTTTGGTCTTTTACGCTTTTTACTGCCCTCGTTAAAGGGAAGTATGTATTGTAATCGTAAAAAAATCATCCTTCGAGATTTTTCAGATCTTTACGTTTCAGGATTCCTAGATGCCGAAAAACATATTTTCTCATTATAAAAGAGACCCTCTCACTAGCATACTTATCGACCACTATATCTGTGACACCGTCAGTGAGAGATAAGAGAGGATTATCCCCTAAGGGGATTAAATTTCGATTTTATTTTTTTTACAGTATCTCTACAACCAAAATGAGATTTTAAAACTATTCTTTCCTCAGTGAGTTTCACAAATAATAATCTTGAATTCAATTTATGGATCGTTCAACATTTTATCCTTAAACATAAAATTTGTTTTTCCGTTTTTTACTAAATCAGATTTTAAGAGTTATTTTATTTCTTATTATTTTAAGAAATTCGCCAATGACTCTCAAAAAATTATAATGTAAAGTGTATTTTTGCATTTTTTAAAGGACTATGTGCCATAAAAAGTAAAATTTAGAACGTGATGTAGGTGAAAGGTGTTTATTAAATCTCGCGCCTAAGAAGTTGAAAAGCGTTCAAAATGTGTGTTTACGTCTTTATATTTTATGTTCAAGTAAATGGGATTTTAAAAGATTCCTTCGTTAATCACCTCCACAAATAATTATCTAAAAAAACAATATCTTGAATTTTTCAAATTGCACCTTGGAACCTGAAAAGGATGTGCATGTGTACTGTTAAAGATAAAACTTATGAAGCTTTCTCCTAGGAATAGAAAACGGGTTAAATATGTTTCCACTTTTTTACAATATACCTTCAACTAAATCAGAATTTAGGATAATTGTTTCGTTAATGGCTTTCAAAAATAGATTTTTCGAAACTTCACCCTTAATAGGTAAAATGGGGTTAATGTGTTTTAGTTTTTTAGAATATCTCTTCAACTAAATTCAAAACATAAATTTTTAGTGTTTCTGCTTAACTAAATGAATGAATTAATTTGAACTAAAAAGAAATAAAGGATTTTCTCTTCAGTGGATTTTAAAAATAATCATCTAAAAATGATCTCTAGATTTTGCGAAATTTCACACTTAAATAGGTAATAAGAAGTAAAATTTGTTTTGATGTTTTATAAATTTTCTTTAACACAAATAATATTTTAATTCAATATTCGTGTTAAAAACTTTAAATAATATTTCAATTATTTTTTATTTTTTGGATTTGGAAAAGCAATGGAACTAACTAACCTGCTGGACACTCGAACTGCATAACGTAATTTTTTGGGGTATTTTTAACGTTCGATATTTCAAAAACGGTAAGCTAAATTGAAATGCGGTTTTCGACGTCAGCTTACTCAAGGTGTGTAGATTACAAACTCGACTGGTGGATCGCCAGATATGATGGGAAAAGGTTTGTACAGGGTGTAAACTAAAACTCTGCATTTTTTACAAAATTTCATTTAACGATATTTTTTACAAAACAATATTTTATTTATTGTCATATACACCAAAATAATCTATGATTAGATACAAAAAAACAATTTCTCCCGTTTTTTGAAATTGCCATTTTTTCGGAATATACAGGGGATTTTCAAAAATTTGTACATGGGTTCACAAACAAAATCCCAACTCACTAGTGATAACTCAAATCAAGCTCACTGTGGTATTGTTTTCATTATTTATGACACTGCTATTAGGAAAAAATACAATAATATTATACAGGGGTCTAAAAAAGCTTACAGTTGATTTAATTATTAAAATTTCATGATTTTGCACATTTTTATGCATTGAACATTGAAAACTAAAGAAAGTATAATAAAACGTAAAAATTTTCAATCCCGTTAGTTGATTTACATAAATTAGAGTGTTTTACCGAAACTGTTTTTTAAATTCCATCCTAACCTCACTTCCAAAGAAATTAGCGGTGCAAATGTATAGCGCTACTTCAACAATATTGTAAAGTGTTTTTTGAATATATTCGATTTTTTAGAACTGAATGATTATTATAACGAAATTGTAGCATTATTATACCTGGAAAGCAAGTACCAGTAGCGTTTTATAATAATTTCATAATTATACCGGGTGGCCAAATAAGCGTGCAATGTACTGTATCTCGGAAACTACTGATTTTAGAAACTTGCTGTAAAATTTTTTTTAACTATAGTGGCCAAATAAATGCTGGAAAAAATTTTTGAGTTTCTAAGATGACCGCGAGGGGGCGTAACAGCAAATGAAAAATACATAGAAATGCCGATTTTCGCTGGATTTTTTATTATTTCTGCTAAATTGTAAGATGGAAGGTTTATGGCCTGTGCACCGTCTAATCTTAGTTGGCGTTGCGATAAAAATGTCATGGATTCCATGGATACGACAAAATGCTTAATTGGATATTCTTCCTTGTTTGTCATTTTGACGTACTGTTTCTTAAACTCATATTTTTACATTTTACTTCGTGATTTTACCTTTTATTGATTTTTATTTTGTTTGTTTTTTGTGTATTTAATTCATATCTTCTCGATGCGGAGACTAACTGCTGCCGAAAGGCAAAATGCCCTTAGGCTCTTGGACCAAGGCATGTCTCAGCAAGAAGTCGCAAATTTATATAATGTGAACCAAAGTCAAATTTCGCGGCTAAAAACAAGATTTGAAAATACGGGAAACGACGCATATCGGCACGGTGGTGGTTGGGTGAGGAAAATTAGAGGAAGGGCAGAAATAAATTTAGTACGTAATACGCGCCAACAAAGAACGAAGTGTTCCAGGAAATTGAACGATGAGCTGCGTCGTACAGCTGAAGTGCATGTTTCTGATCGTACTGTAAGGAGGACATTAAACAGAAACAATTTGAGGTAAAACTTTATCATAGCAAGCATTAAATTTGCAAGGTCCAATTTTTATCTACATTTAAAAAAATCTTATTCAAGAAATTCCCAAACCATGAGTAATATGGAAATATCTGTAACATCGAAAGCAATTTATTATTACAAGTAGAGGTCAACAAGTACGAACTGAAAAATAAAATCAAACAAATTTTTTAGAGCACGACGTAGAGCGAAGTGTCCTCGTTTGCTACCACCTCATCGTGCAGCACGGTTAGCATGGGCCCAAGAACATCGAGATTGGACCATCAATGAGTGGAGAAACTGTTTTTTTTGCGACGAAACAAGGTTCAACCTCATTCATTCGGATGGTAGAATTCTTGTTTGGAGAGAGCCGAATGAAAGGTATGACGAGGAAAACATGGCACCTCAAGAAGCCTTTGGAGGCGGAGGCATTACAGTTTGGGCGGGGGTAATATACAATGGGAAGTCTGATATTTTCACTACCAGACAAACAATTAATGCTGTAGTCTATAGGGACGATATCATACTTCCCATTGTCGTGGCATTTGCCGCAAATTATGGACACGATTTTCTTTTGGTCGACGATAACGCACGGCCTCATCGAGCGCAAATTGTAACGGAGGCTTTGCAGGTCAATAATATAAATCGTATGAATTGGCCTGCAAAGTCTCCGGATTTGAATATTATAGAGAATGTGTGGTCGCATTTAAAATTATTAGTGAGATCAAGAGATGTTGCCCCAGAAACCTTGAACGAGCTGTCCGAAGCCATACAAGAGGAATGGAACAACGTCCCCCTAGATTTCATTAATAATTTAGTGCACAGCATGTCTCGGAGATGCCGTGAAGTTATTCGTCTACGAGGAGGGCCAACCAAATATTAACATGGTTACGTTTCTTTTCTTTCTTCTCCTTTCTCTTATCCCAATCCTACAAGGGTTATTTTTTGTTTTTTTAAGGTATCTAAAAATGTGCCATCGTAGTTAGGTACACTCAAACTATCCAGGGTTTTTCACATCTGATAGTACTGTACAAGGAGGTACCAAGAATGTTATCACGAGTATCAAATACCTCCATTGGTACCGACTTTCATGACCATCAGATTTTGTTTCCTATTCTAAACTTTTTCTTCGCTGTAGTTGAATTAGGTTAACAAATAATTGTTTATTATATTTTAGAATTTTAGAGTTGAATACAGGTATACTATACTATACCTGTGGGTATTATAATATTGAGTGGAATCCAATATGTTACAATATACAGGGTATTGAAAGATGCTTAGTTGGGTTATGGATCAAGTTATAAATGCAAGCTATAGTCCTGTCGATGTTTCGTTTTATTTTCAAGACACTATAAGATCTTCAAAATTGTTGTAACATTTTAAAAACCTTATATAATTAATTTAAAAGTAATCCAGGTGCGATTACTACCTTGGTTACTACACTAATTATTATTAACGTCTTTGATTGTCCTGAAGATCCCTTAAAATAAAGCGAAACGTAGACAGGTATCTAACAGCTTTCATTTATAACTCGGTCCTACATACCTCAAGTAAGCACCTTTCATAAATTCTCTTCGATCGTTGAAGGAATAAAAATATTATTTAATATACAGGGTGCTTCATAAAAAATCTAGAATTTACCGCTAATTTTTAATTGAAGCAGACCTGATAGAACATGTCTCCTTATGTGAGTAACCAAATTCTTACTAAGACTAAGGTCTGCTGTTTAGTTCGCCAGAAACCATCACCATGAGACACTCTGTAAAACTACGAAATTCCTATAAAACGCTACTGGTACCTGTTTTATAGGTATAATAATGCTAGAATTTCGTTATAATAATTATTCAGTTCTAAAAAGTCAAATGGATTTAAAAAACACTCTACAATATTGTCAAAAAGCAACACTGTCCATTTGTGCCGCTACTTTCTCCCAAAGTGAGGTTAGGATGGAATATAAAAAACCGTTTCGGTGAAAGACTCTAATTTATGTAAATCAAGTAACGAGATTGAAAATTTTTACGTTTTATTATACTTTCTGTAGTTTTCAATGTTCAAAGCATAAAAATATGCAAAAACATGATATTTTAGGAATGAAATCAACTGTAAGCTTTTTTAGACACCTGTATATTATAATTGTATTTTTTCCTGATGGCAGTATTGTAAATAATGAGAATAATACAACAATCAGTTTGATGTGAGCTATCACTGGTGAGTTAGGATTTTTTTTGTAAAACCATGTACAAATTTTTGAAAATCCCCTGTATATTCCGAAAAAATGGCAATTTCAAAAAACGGGAGAAATTGTTTTTTTGTATCTAATCATAGATTATTTTGGTGTATATGACAATAAATAAAATATTGTTTTGTAAAAAATATCGTTAAATAAAATTTGGAAAAAAATGCAGAGTTTTAGTTTACACCCTGTACAAACCTTTTCCCATCATATCTGGCGATCCACCAGTCGAGTTTGTAATCTACACACTTTGAGTAAGCTGACGTCGAAAACTGCATTTCAATTTAGCTTACCGTTTTTGAAATATCGAACGTTAAAAATACCCCAAAAAATTACGTTATGCAGTTCGAGTGTCCAGCAGGTTATATGGACCTTTTTCTTTTTAAAATTACTGAAAAAAAATATACATTTAAAATTTTGTCTATCAATTCTTAATTTTTGTATCAAATACATAACCGTGAAAACCTTAACAAGAGATTTTATCCTGTGCGAAGCCAAGAAAGAAAATAGAAATCTTTTTGTGAAAATAGACATAGATTATATAGGCAAATTTATAGTTCATTTTCATAATATTTATCACATTGGTCTTTTTAAAAATCAAAAGCCTACCTCAAAAAAAGTAATGAGGACCATTTTCGTACGTTCTTAGTTACCATATTTGTTATTAGAAAAATTATTAATTGGTATATAGGTTATTTTTTATTAATACATAATGTGAAAATAAACCTAAGAAGCGTTTAATTTTTTTAAAAAATCTTGAAGAAATCCATTACCAAATATTAAACAAAGTATCACTAATTATAATTAAAAATATTTTACTTGCCTTTAAATATTTTAATTACCTTTAAATCATTTTTAATTATATTAAATCCTATTCATACTTTTTATACCAAAATAATTAATTATGGTGTACAAAATATTTTGGGCGTTAAAATATTAAAAACAAAAATGTCTTTCTAATCTGTCCAAACTGTATGAATCTCTTTAGAGGGGTAACAAGGGGGGACGAGGGATTAATGTCTTTATAATAATGTTTTTTTTTTAATTTATATTCTTAAATAAAAAAACACTAAATTTATGTCAATGCCTCAGTGATCCCAAGACATTTACCCAAACAATATGTTTCCCAGTTTGACTCAAATTGTTGTATTTTACATTTCTACGCCAATGGCTTTTGTATGTCAGGATCCCCAATTATTTAAATTTTCTACTTCACTGAAATCGTTTTGCGTATTCTCAAGAAATTATTTTATTTAATTTTTTACCTCTTAAAAATATCAAAGTTAATCAATAGTGAGACATTCTGGATTATTTTTGGTACAAGATTGAAAACAATCGGTTTAAACATACATAGACAAACACACACACAAATGTTTTTTCTAAAAGTTTTTCGTGTTGTAAGGATTCTAAAACATTGAAAAACCCCAAATTATATTTTCACGATTACAATATTTCCCCTATATAACCCATATATTGTATGACTAATATGATATGTGGATTGTTGTATGGGAAAGTAAAACAAGTAATATATAAATATTAAAATATTAGTTACCATGCAGTATTGATCTTATAGTAATTAACATGATCACAAATTTTTTAGGTTTTGGTGATTTTTAAGCAACAAAATATAATAATAATAAATTTATTATTTACTCAGAACAAACAAAACTAAACAAAAGGTTACAATAATATATACACGGCAATAATTCTTACAATGATGGGCAAATAAAGCGCAGCTTAATACGTAACAAGTTCCGATACTTTCTTAAAATACCGGGTGTAAATACTTAGTCATTTCATAACACTTATATATTGTCTTTTGAAACATTTTTATTGGGCGCCATTTTGTTCCACCATAATGGATTCGTATGAAACAGTTTCTACCTATGCCACACTTGATTTTTGGGCACAATTTAAAATAAATTGAGTGATCAGATTTTATACAGATTTATTATCTTCGTACTAATTTATCCCTATTTCACATTAAATTCTTATGCAAAATTTGAAGTCTACTGAATAAGAAGATATTTTTTACATTGATTTTGTAAACATTTTATTTGACCCCAGTTTGTTTCACCATCTTGAATTCGTACCACAATTTTACCAGTTTACCTCTATATTGCTGTTAATGAAGGCACAAATTTTTAAATATTTTATTAGGCCGCCATTTTGTTTCGCCATCTTGGGTTCATACCCAAGTTTTACCAGTTGATTTCAACGTAATACTTGATTTTTGTGCAAAATTGTGAGGGGTGAGGTAAATTTGATAATTAGTTTTGGAGGTGTTTTAGGTTTGACGATGGTCATAAAACGCATATAGAAAATGTATTGTTATAATTAGTCGACGTTTCCACCTCTATGAGGTTATCTTCAGGACTATACAAATGTTATTTTCCGTGTTAAAAATAAAATATATAATTTGTGGAACATTATTTAGATGATTGGTATTTTGTATGTTGTTGATATCATTTAATATAGGACCTAGTCCAGACCAGACCGTTTGATGCAGGTCCTGTAGAAATCATTGAGTATTGGTATATCGCAAGATAACATCAGCGAGAATGATAGGAATGTTAAAAATGTTCGTAAATAACTAAAAAACTTTTCATATAAAAACACCAATATAAATCTATTTACCTATTTATCTTTATCCTATTATCTATTTAGTCAATAAAAATAATAATATAAATTAAATGTTTACAAAATTACATGAGACGTTCATAACATGATATCAAAAAAAATCCATAAAGGGTAGAAATAAGTTAGGAGTCGAATTTTGTAATTATAGCTCGGCTAATAAATTTAAAGAAAAAGAGACACTAAAAACTTTAGGTTATGAAATATACATTCCTTTTAATTATGCACCATGCAAAGAGATATATATAGACATATCCATCCTAACCAAGAAATTTTAAATTTTACTGAATACCCATTTAAGACACTAGAGATAAAAAACAATCCAATAAAACAGTTCTTTATGTCCCGACAGGTGCAAAACTTTTTACATTTGAAGGTACAAGGTATAATTCTTCCCAGAAATATTAGTATTTATAGCTTATCCTTCACAGTAACTCTTTACATTCATCCGATCACAAAATGTTTTTCGTGCCCTTTGTATGGTCATACATACAGTGTAGAGGAAAAAAACTGCTTCAATTGCAATAAAATACATGAAGATCACTGATTGTAATTCTGAATATGGGTGCCCAACACAATGTTACCATTGTGAAAGCACATCACAGTTATCTAATTATAAAAAATGCCCTGAATATATAAGACAACAAGCAATTAAATTTCACATGGTGTCAGACAACATCATGAAGCCAAAGGCATGTTCCACAAAAATTATGCAAATTCACAAAAAGAAGCAGTTCACATAAGCCCTTTACAAATACACAATATTTTTTAAAATTTCCTGCACTTCCTAGCGTATTTAAGAAACCTGATATTCAGTATCAATCATTCAAAGAAGTTTGAGTCTATTACACAAAACAACAAATCGAAAGAACATAACGATCAATTATATTTTCCCAAATCAAGACCAGGAAAAAAACACAATTCTGAACAAACTGATCAGCCAATAAGTGCACCTTCAAACTTCCAAAGACCATATGAACCACTCAGTGACCAAGATATGTATGTATGTATGTATGTATGTGTATATATATATATATATATATATATATATATATATATATATATATACATAAAGTTATATTTAACTTAATGTTTGGTATTTTATAACTCTTTTTAGGGAAAAGTTCTTGGCATCCTCTCATACCAACCGAACTGGAAAGCATTCTACACAATTTCTTAAAAGATAAACTTGATTTACTACTTACTGAAAAGCTCCAGATAGTTCTCTGTAACAGAATGCAAGTAAACCTACAGATAATCAAAAATTGGTATAAAGCCGACTCTCTTGTCAAAAGGTAGCACGGCAAGTACTGTCCTTTTTACTCAGGAAAGGAAACTGGAGCCAGTGAAAGTAGGTATTTTCCTAAACACTGCACTAAACTTTGCACATAAGGTGTAATTCTCTTCTCTAGATGTAACCCTCAATGCTAAGTCAAGACAGTCATGACTGCATATGGAGATTTCATCTGTGTTATATACAAACTTAATTTTACATATGTCAAAAATAATAAATATGAGACCTAACTAATAGAGTAACTAAGAGTAGTCATAAACATAAAATGGTACAGCAAGGAAACATTAATTATATATATATATATATATATATATATATATATATATATATATATATATATGTATATATATATATAAGTGGAAAATTTAACTGGAATAAATTCAGTATTACATCACACATTTTTCGTCTCCTCATGAAATTTACCCCTCTTTTAAGGGTAGAAACCCCCTCCCAACTATTTTTTTTTCAAATATAGAGGTACGTATTTTGCTCATTGGAAAAGGTATAAAAAGAGAAATATGACCCACTATAAATAAATAAATAAATAAATAAACCTATTTACTTTCGCATTTCGGAGATCTAGAAGGCCATAAAAAAATAACATTTTAGCAAAAATTGATACTACAAATGGGTTTTGCCCGAGCAGATTGTCTAATAAAAAAGAAACATGTTATTGTTAAGGTTGTTTGTTTACTGGCTGCCGCATGCCCATGCCAATGGTCATTTTATTTTCGGTTTAAAAGAAGAGGATAACTTATCTCTTGTAGTATTTTCTGCTGTTTAAAATGTTACTTTAAAGAAGAAGTATTTTTATACTAAATTGGGTTTGGTTCATTTCCATTTTTATATATATTTTAGTTTTTTATTGTATATATATATATATATATATATATATATATATATATATATATATATATATTTATATATATGTATATATATATATATATATATATATATATATATATATATATATATATATATATATATATATATATATATATATATATATATATATATATATATATATATATATATATATATAACACTTTAAATTTTATGGACTGCCCTGGTATAAGAAAATTATTATTTATTAAACGCTAACATTTCCTCTATAAAAATAATGTCTTGACATCCTCGATACATTTTTCTATAACCTCCTTTTTTTATTCCTTTGCTTATTTTACCTTTTTTGTCCATCTACAAATTTTTGGACTTATGGTTCGATATAAGAAGAGAAAACGAAAGGGGGAAGTCAAGCATGCAAATTGCCGAAAATTTGTTGACCAATGACTGATAATGTTGACGAGTTCACTCAGATCAAATTTTTGCTTGGCTAGCTAGTGTCTTTCGCGATAGTTGTGCCTAAAACGCTACAAATGGTCTTGCCGTAAAATTGCGTTTATTATATTAGTTTTCCATTGACCAATGAGGTAAGTTTCAGGACATTAAATTCATTTGAATGCTATTTACAACCTTTTAAAGTATTGATTAAACAAGATTCAAAATGTATCTATTTATGTTTATTAATTACAAGAAAAAAATGCATTTTCATAGACAAGTGATCAAGTAGTTCAATAAAATACATACTAAGAAATACCTAATACATACATACAGATACACTTATTAAATATAAAACATACTAGATTAAAAACGTAAATATCAAATACAAAACATTGAATTAAAATACACTAAATAATTATTAAAACTACACTGATAGTAAGTTCGTTTCCTTATTCTCCCTTATTACTTCGGAATCACATCAGTTTTGTCACCTGTTAATCAGAACTTTATGCCTAATGTTTTAGACCCATTTAATAGGAGCTTATTTGCAGCAAACCACATCCATCAGACAGAACTTGATCCTTATTGCATCTTACAATAAAGCTTGCATTATCTGCAAAAAGCAAAGTCAAACACTGATTGTATGTGACTGAACATGGAAGATCACTAATGAAGATAAGAAAAAGCAACGGGGTGCAAATATAGACCCTGGAGGTGCACCCCTCCTTATTTGTAAGGATGAGCTCAGCTCACTATCAATCAAGATCAAAACTTGCTGGTCAATGAGATAAGATCTAAATAGGTCAAGAGTTTTCGCTCTCAAGCATCCACTGTCAAGACCCTCCTCAAAAGACTCCCACATATACTCAGACAACCTACACATTCCTTCAGATGTTGACAGCCCTCAAGAAAAAAAAAGAAAGAAACTATACTCTCACTCATAACTTCGAAAATTTTAGAGAAAATGGGTAGAATTGATATTTCTCTATAGTTTTTTATGTGATGGATTTCCCCTTTTTTGTATATCACCCTAGCCACCTTCAATGTGTCTGGGTAGCACCCCTCAAGCAGACAAGTATTTATTATGTCAGAAAGTGGTTCAGTGATATACCTCCAGCATGCCTTAATAACAAAGGTGTTACTGGTCTTAAGAAAACAGAGTGCTGTTGCTTATGAATATTACTGTTCAATAACAAAATGGGATCAACTGGGGCTACCGTTAAGGATTGTAAAATGTTATCAGCAAAAGAGTTAAATTGATCAGGACTTACATTAAAAGGTAATATTATACACTTACTTTTAGTATCAGTCTGATGTATTTTGTTACTAAAGAATGTTTCTTTAGCTTTCAGACGTTGCTTGCGATATATTTTGCTATATTCTGTATATACATTTTTATTATTTTTGGTAGGATATTGTTTATAATATTCATAGAAAAATAACTTTAAATATTTGGATCTTTTAACTTATAACTCCTATATCGAATCTCATTTAAGATATTTACTGCCATGTTGGGGAAATGCTGGAAAAGTTACTTAATAAAAAAGTTACAAAGGACTCAAAACAAAGCTGTTAAGACAGTTTTTCAAAAGAACTACCAGAAAAAACTACTAAGAAAAAACTTAACTTGAAACCTTGAAACAATACAGTATAATATTAGTGTGGATTTGCAATCCTTTTGGTCTTATATCAATAATAAAAAAAACTCTGTACATTTGCCCTATAAAATATTTCTAAATGATGTAGAATATAGTAATAGTGTAGATATATGTAATGCCTTTGCAAGTTAATTTAGCAGTGTTTATGCACAGGACTCGGCTAATAATCCAAATATCAATGGCTTGACACCAGTCTTGGCAAGCTATGCATTTGTTCTTAAGATTCCTTTGCAGAAAATTTCTGTAAAGACATCTCTTGTTGCTTATAAATCTCATGTGCAATCGCGAATTAAATATGAGATTGTAATCTGAGGAGGTGGCAGCAAGGTCAGTCAAATATCAGTGCTTCAAAAGGAATGTTTAAGGAATTCAACCCTGGATGAATGTACTCTTGTAGAAAATTATTTGGAGAACTGGGTATTCTCAGTTACTTTAACAACAGTTCACAAAAAAGGTAATAAGTCAGATATAAGTAATCATAGACTGATTGCTGCCCTGTCAGTACCTGCCAAATTGTTTGAAATAATAATTTTTAAATCTTTATATTCTACAGTGAAAAATAATTTAACAATATATCAACAAGGTTTTTTCAAAAACAAATCTACCATCAGCAATCTATTGTCAATAACACAAAGTATTTCTGATGCTTTAATCGTCATAGCCAAATGGATGTTATCTACATGGATTTTAAGAAGGTGTTTTACAGGGTGTCTTTTTCAATCTTGCTCTCAAAGTTGAGGAATGAATTTGGTTTTCATAATAGTTTGATATTTCACAGGGCTCTAACTTGGGCCCGTTGCTGTTTCTATTGTTAATAAAAAGTAGTAGTAATAAAGTTATTCAAAATGCTTCATGTTTCTCTTGCTACTTCTCACAGATGACCTTAATTTTTATTATGAGATTAAATCTATTTGTTACTGTATAATCCTTCAAAAATAATCTAGATGTTCAATGGTCTTTAGATAATAAACTCTATTTTAATAAAGATAAATGTGTAGTACTTACTTAGTACAAAACACCAATGAATTCTCTAGCCCCCAATACATATTACAGCTATATACAACACATGTCAGAAGTCTGCTAGAATATGCATGTATATGATGCCGCATTATGAATGCTATAGGCATGTAGTTGAGAGGATGCAAAATAAGATGCTTTATTACATATTTTTTAAGCAGAAAAGAGTGTATGATCGTATCATATTGTCACTGACACTCTGTAAAAGATGTTTTCAAGAGTGCCTTCATAAGCGCAGACAAAAACTTTATATGCTTTATCTGATTATTGATTGATTATAATGATGATACCTCATTTCTCTCATATTTACATTTTAATATTCCAGCCTATGGCATGAGAAATGGAAACACCTTTTATCGAGCCTTTTACATATCAAATGTAGCTCACAATAACCATCAACTAGGATCTCCTCTATATAACATATGCAACTTAATATTTTTGACTGAAGAATTTTGAATTAAAAACGAGTTAATTGAATATTTGTGTCAAACAATAGAGATCCTGCTGATAAGGATTAGCAAAACATCCAATAAATAATATTAAATTCCAACCACAAATTCCTTAGATTAGCTGATATGTATGTTCATATTTTGCAACAACAAAGTAAGAAAAAAAAAAGTAAATAAACATGGAGGGCAATGAACTGGATGACGAAAATTGTTTGAAATGTAAACAGACATTCGAAAAAGACCAATATTACAAATGTGATTCATATCTGAGGGGAATACACAAATCATGTGTTAATGTGTCCTCCTCTGAGGCAAGGTGTATGCCCTTTCAGAGGTGGGTACTTTTGTTGGTCTGTGATGGATTCAGATACCTAATAGCAAGAATGCCATATATGATAATGGTACTAGAAGAAATGAAAAAAGATATTGACTTTTTAAAATCGTCTTCACAAAGAAAAAATTTTGCTGGTGTGGTCCTGAATAAAATGAATAGTAACGAAAACACAGTGAAAACCCTACCTACAATAAGCATTAAGCCAAAAGCTACCCAAACCTCAGAAAAAAGTAATAGAGATATACAGAAAACCATAAATCCTGCAAATCTGAATGTTGGAATAAGAAATATAAGAGAAACTAAGCAGGGAAATATTGTACTTAAATGTGACACCGAACAAGGATTAGAAAAAGTTTAGTGAGAAGTTGAAAACAAACTAAAGGGAAAATATGAAATTGAACTGCCCAAAAAGATCCAACAAAAATTAAAATAGTGAGATATACAGGGAATATAAAGGACATTGAAACTACAATAAGAAAGCAAAATAACTGGATAGCTAGAGATGATCATTTTAAAATAACATACCCACATTTCTAACAACTCCACAACAATGTATGCTGAATGATCAGGTAGTCTTTACAAAAAAATGATGAATTAAATAAATATATATATAGAATGTCTGCGAAGATGTACATGTGTCCAGGTATTACAAATGTCAGGGTTTTAACCACAAAGACAACAAATGTACCAAGAGTGGAATTTGTGGACATTGTGCAGGGGAAGAGCATGAAACAAATAACTGTAAATGTGTAAACAAAAAGTGTGTTAATTGTACAATGCCGAACAAGCAGTGTAATGTAATGCTAACCACAGTGACTTGCCCATCACTAGTATCACAGAGGACTTCTGAGAAGCAGAACTGACTTCATCCTAACATAATTTATGGTAAGACACCTACAAGATGATATACTAGAGGAAATAGCCACAGAAAATGGGCCTGAAAAAGCTGAAACTACAATTAGGATAGAAAACATAAAATATAATAATATTTTTCTAAATATGATGCATACTAATATTGGAATTATTAATAAAAATATAGCCAATTTAATAACATTTATTCAAACATATAAATTACACAATATAGATATTATCATATTAATGGCAACCTTTCAAATTGCATCAACAGAAAACTGTAACATTTCTGGTTTGCAACTATTTTACAATGAAGCAAATTATAATAAAAACAATGGCTGTATATTCTTAGTAAAAAATAAAATTAAAATAGATTTCACTAGGGTACGATTAAACTCAGAAGCCATTTTTGGCAGAATTTTATTTGAACAAAAAACATTTTTTTTGGCCTAACAGCTGTACATAAGCAACCACTCATTCTGAAACCAGATTTTATTAATGGTCTACATACAATATTAGAAAGTACCTAAGCGAATATAGAAATATTTCTGGAAGACACTAATATTGATATATTACATGGTAATGATAACAATGTAGCCAACTACCTCTCATCGATGGCAGCACAGGGCTTTAAATCATACATAAATTCCATAACTAGGGTATCTTCTACAGGAACCCGTCTAGATCATATTTTTATTAAAGAAATTTTAAAAATAAATAATTTCAGTTTTGATACTTGAGTCGTAGACAATGATATAACAGACCATAGCCCAGTGATGCTTAGTGTTAGTATAAGCTTTGAAAACTCAAAGACTACAACGACAGAAGATTTTATCACCAAAACTAAAAATACTTTAAAGCAACAGTCAGTATGAATGATCATTATTAATGAAGGAAAAAAATCCTGAAACGGCTACAGATATTTTCTTAAACATATACAATGATCTCATAATAAAAACAATGGAAACATATAACATTAAAGTAAAAAAATTTAAAAAAATTAAAAGCAGGATCACAGATGGCATCATTACATCCATCAAAACTAGGGATAAATTGAAAAAAACACTTTAGAAGAATTATAATGTTCAAATTAAATATAAAATATATCACAACTTTTTATTTATTTATTTATTTATTTATTTACGTATATGGCAAAGACGTTGGTGGTGTGTGTGTGATACACTTTACAGTAAACTCACAATTAAGCTTGATGATGTGAATTCATCTCTTCAAGACAAACTTGTAGCAAACTTTGATGATCTGAAATTAAATCTGAATGTTGTTACCAGCAGCGTTAATGAGCTTAAAACTCCTTTTACCTCACTGGATAAATCTAGCACCACTGCAAGTGAAAACCTTTCAGATGTTAAAAAGACTACTATGGCATCTGCTGTTTACGATAAAAAGCTAAATGAGCTGGAACAAAGTAATAAATACTTGCATACTAAGCTACTCAAACTTGAAAATGAGCTTCAGCTACTTACAGCAACATTGAATTCTATTACAACTACATCAAACTTAGGACCTCCGCAAATCTCTTCTCAGATCCAACCTACCATTCAAAATGTACCCATGTCCATGAAGCATGGACCTAGGAGCTCTTATTCATCTAATGGTCTTCAACCCGCTGGTCAACAAAGATTCCAACGACCAGTCAACAACAACATGGAGCGCACATCAATGTCTAATCCAGTAGGAGTCTCAGAGCGCTCAAGTAACAAACCTGTAATAATCGGCACAGGTACCGACAGGGGTCTATTCTCTGCAGGCGAGAGGCGTCAGTGGCTGTATCTGGGTCGATGTGATCCAGATACAACTGAGAAACAGATTTCTGATTATATGGAGAATCAACTATCCATTTCTGATGTCAAATATTCAGTATTGGACAAAAATGATGATGTGGTTTCATTTAAAATTGGAGTTAAAGAATCACTTTTGAAGGGCCTGCTTGATCCTAACCTCTGGCCGGCAGGCATTGTTGTTAAGGAGTTTCGTCCTCGCCGTATGGGCGCTAAAGCTTCCACAGCAAATTTTCAGAGGCGGGACAGAGTCGACCGGTCTCATTAGATCATCCTGTACCAAAATGCAAGAGGCTTAAAAACCAAACTTAAACATACTTTTTGTGCTGTTCGTGCTGAAAATTACTCACTAATTGCACTCACGGAAACCTGGCTTGATTGCAGTATCAATGATGCCGAATTTCTGGACTCTCGTTATATGGTTTATCATACTGATAGGAGCAGTCAAAACAGTACTAAGAGCCGTGGAGGTGGGGTTCTTCTGGCAGTACATAATTGCGTTAAATCTCATCGCCTGGCAATTGGTGAAGCATCAGTGGAAGAAACGTGTGTGTCAGTGACATTGGGCGAGTCAGTGTATTATATTGGTTGTGTCTACATTCCACCTGCTATGGATGTATTGCACTATGGAAACCACTTGAAATCCATTGCTAGTGCCTGTGAAATGTTCGATAATGTGCTTGTTCTGGGCGATTATAACCTTTCTCAAATAATGTGGTCCACTAGTGAAGATTTTTCTGGTTTTTTACCTGGTAATGTAACGGCAACAAGAGAAATCTTATTATGTGATAATACTGCTTCTCTTGGCCTATCTCAATACAATGGGGTAACTAATGATCACAATTCAATCCTGGATTTATGTTTTGCCAACTTTGAGCCTGGTTCAATTATAAAATCTGATGGTTTGGTACGTTGTGATCCTTATCACCCAGCTTTAGAGTTATACATACCAGTGAATAAAACTAAATATCTAGAACCTCTGAATTAGTTTTCTTATAACTTTAAAAACGCTAATTTCGATTTAATTAATGAATATTTTCTTTCGGTAGATTGGCAATCAATTATGTACTTTTCGACTCCTTTAATATGTTTGTACCCATGAAGGCACATCATTCTAGTGAGAAATTTCCTATTTGGTTTTCTTATGAATTGAAAAAACTAATCTATCAGAAGAAAATTGCTCACAAACAATACAAACAGTCGAACAGTGAAGTTGATTACAATGTATTTAATACACTTCGAAGGGAATGCAAAAACCTAACAAAGGAATGCTACAATTTGTACATAAGTAATACTGAAAGTGCCATAAGCAGTAATGTAAAAATTTTCTGGAATTTCTTTCATTCCCAGTCTAATGAGGGCACTATTCCCAAGGAAATGTTTCTAGCCACTGAAAAATCATCTAATGGTATTGACATAGCTAATCTATTTGGTAAATATTTTTTCTCTGTTTATAACCCCCAGAGAAATTCTAACGTCAGTACATTTTTTGATCAATTTGAAAATGTTTAATAATAATAATATAATAATAATAATAATAATAATATTTATTGGTCTCAGGAAAAAAATACATTTTCATAGACAAGTCAATGGTACAATTAAAAGTATAAGTAAAAGCCTTAAATAATGGTAAAATTATGACATAAGTTAGATAAAAAAATATAAATTACACATATTACATAATTTGTATAGAAAAAATATTACATAACACTATAACATTACAGACTGACTTTATGAGTTTTATTTGAGTAAAATATGTAGATCTCTGCTCTCTCTCAAAGCCTCCCCAAAATCATTAATTGAGTAAGGTGCTAAGTGAACTATATACTTTTTAAGTCGAAACTTAAAAGAATTTAGGTTTGATTCTCGTATACTTAAAGGAAGCAAGTTAAATGCGTTTATTCCAACAGAGCATAATTTTTGCAAACGTGAATTAGGTTTAACAATATTATTTTTGAAACGTGTGTCATGATCATGGAGTGTCGAGTGAAGCCTGTAGTTGTTTAGGTGTTTTTTTATATATACTAATTTTTCATATATTATTTGACCATATAGGGTGACTATTCGGAGTGATGAAAAAAAGGGTTTACAACTATCCCTTGGAGATATATTTGCAATTGTCTAATTGCTCTCTTTTGCTTAAAAAATACAGTATTAAGATAAGTGCTTGCTGCGTCTCCCCAAGCTAGCAAGCCATAAGACAAAAGGGAATGGAAAAGAGCATGGTACGTTATTAAGGCAGCATGTTGCCCAGCTGTAATGCGAATTTTACGTATTGCAAATAAGACTGAGGAAAGTCTCTCATTCAATCTTAAGATGTGTTCTTGCCAACCCAGAGAGGTGTCAATATAAACGCCTAGAAATTTAGGTTTACTTGTTTCATCACTACAGCGAAGCTGGAACTTTAATTCAGTTGTTTTTGCTTCATTTAAAAACAGGTAATTAGCATCAAACCATACTTTTGCTTCCTCCAATACCAACTGGAAACTGTTAGCCAACGATAGCTCCTTGCCACACCTGACCAAAAACGAAGTATCGTCTGCATATAAAACTGTAGAGGATTGTTTCAATGAAATTGTCCCAGGGAGGTCATTCACATACACGAGAAACAATATAGGTCCTAGGATAGACCCTTGTGGTACACCTCGTCTAACAGATAATACTGAGCTATATTTCTCAGAAATAAACACTTGCTGATAGCGATCCTCGAGATATGACTTGAAAATCTGTAAGCAATTGCCACGAACACCGTAATAGTGCAATTTAGCCAGAAGTAAGGAGTGGTAAACAGAATCAAAGGCTGAGGATAAGTCTGTAAACAGACACCCACACTTATCTCCCCCTTCAAATGACTCATAGACATACTCTGTTAATTGATACATGGCATCAGTGGTAGATATTCCCTTTCTAAAACCAAATTGGCTAGATGTTAAAACTTTTTGCCGTTCAAAGAATGAAAGTAGGCATTGACATAGAACCAATTCAAAAATTTTTGAGAAAGTAGGAAGGATGGAGATTGGACAATAATTCCTAACATCATGTTCATCCCCCTTTTTATAGACAGGCACGACTTTAGCCAATTTTAATTTTGTTGGAAAGTGCCCTTCAGTAATACAGGTATTGATAATGTCAGTCAATGGTTCAATTATAAACTGGAGACAAGATCTGACGACAAAAGGGCTAATAGAATATATATCCTCAGTTTTTTTGTTTTTCATTCTCTGAATTGTAATTCTTAAATCATCAGGAGTTACTGGCCCAATAAAACGTGATTCATTGATAGAAGGAGTGTTTTTATTTAGCAATGTTAGAGGACTACATGATGGGATAGGTAAATTCTGCAAAATATTGTCAGCGTTGTTTACAAAAAATCATTGAAGTTATTTGGGTCCAGGTTATCTGGAGTCCCAGAGACTCTTTTTCGGCCTGTTTCATACTTTATGATTTCCCATACACTTTTGCTTTTTTTGTCAGATGTTGTTATTTTATCTGTATAGTAGTTTTCTTTAGCACGCAGTAACTGCCTACGATATATTTTTTTGTATTCATTGTATATATTCTTGTTTACTTCTGTTGGTGTTTGTTTATAATATTCATAAAAAAACATGTTCAAGTCTCTTGATTTTTTTATTTCAGCAGTGAACCATGGGAAATTTTGAGGATGGGTATTTTTTATATTTTTTGGGAAAAAACAGATATCAAAGTAATGCTGAAAGATTTCGAAAAATGAGTTATACTTTTCTTCGCCAGACTTTGCCAAAAAAGTATCTGCCCAATTTTCATTAAATAAATAAAGTTCAAATGTCCTTATATTTTGATCACTGTATATTCTCTTATAACAGAATGTGTTATCTCTGTTGATGTTGGAACCAAGAGAACCAATTTCTATTAATTGTGCAAAATGGTCTGACAGTCCGATATCTAATGAGAGACCTGGATTTATGACTTTAAAATTAACAAATATATTATCAATGCAGGTGGACTTACCATCTTGAGCACGAGTTGCTGTAAAAATTGTTTGCTCGAGGCCAAAGGAATGAATAATATCTAAGAAGGTGTGTTTATTATTATGCGACCCAAAAAAATCAATGTTAAAATCACCACCAATCAAAAGATTTATGTTGCTCTTGAACCTACATGACCATTCGAGTAGATCATGTAGTACAGAAAAGAATATGTCCATGTTAGAGTTTGGAGGTCTATAGACAGAAACTGCTAGGAGATTGACATCGTGAACATAGCATGCTGCTATCTCGATATTCTGCTCAACAGAGAGTTTCACTAACTCACTTATCTCTGTGACTTTGTTATATTTTTGTTTGGTGTATATGCTCACACCACCATTTTTTGCATTATCTCGACAGAAACAGCTAGCCATATTGAAACCTGCTACTGGGAAACAAGACTTTTCGTTTCCCCTGAGCCAATGCTCTGAAATGAGCAAAACATCAATACAGGGCTCATCTTTCAAGAATACTTCAATGTCCGGCAACTTATTCCTAATACACTGGACATTAATGTGTAGTACGGTACTAGTACTTCCGCCCATTATTCTTTGATCCACGAAAAAATGAATTCTTATTAGTCTTATAAGGACGAACCAATATTCCATTTGGCCAAGTAGCACTATCGAACAGTTGTTTCTTTTGACTGTCATCCGCAGTAACTTTGAATGACTTATAAGTTCTGTTGGTGTTATTTTGGTTAATCTCTTCACATTCTATGTTACTTGATTTTAATTTGTGATTCAACATTGATTCTAGATTGTGCTTGTTGGTGTTGAGAGAGAACAGAGATGCAAAGACATTACAGTATTTAGGAACAGAAACCGCAGTAATATTGCTAAAACTATTACTATCATTATCAGAATCAATAATAAAAACTTCAGTGGATTTTCTGGTTACATGCTCCTCCCTGCCAGAAGTAAGGGAGACAGGAATTGGATTAGATCGAGGCTGTTGAAGTCTGCCACGCTGCTGTTGGTTTCCCAGTTGATTTTGGGTGCCCGTTTTTTGCTGTGTTTTTCGGGAAGTGGTTTTCGTTTGGCTGTCCAAGTCCACATTTGATTCCTTGATGGCAGCTGATACTGATTCTAGTTTGGTAGACATTTGATCTTGCAAAGATACAATTAAATGTTGTGCCTCTTCTGGCATGGGGATTGCAAGCTGCTTTACAGTGGAAACAGCGTCATCAATCTTACATAGTGATTTTGTTAAGTGATCCTCTGCAGGTCTGTTTCTCTTTACAAATTTTATAAATTCATCATTTGAAAGCAGTGCAGAAACTCATGCAACTAACAGAATGCAGCAAGTCAAGATTGATGGCTATCTATCTTCATGTTTCCATGCATCTTCCGGGGTACCTCAAGGCTCTCACTTGGGTCCCTTCTTTTTAGCTTATTTATCAACGATTTAGGATCCTTGCTCTCCTCAAGTTTTCTGCTTTTCGCTGATGACATGAAATTGTATCGTCGGGTGAAAAAATGATCTTAATATTGTATATGATTGGTGTCAGCTTAATGACATGTCCCTCAACATTAACAAGTGTTGTTATATAAGATTCAGTAGACTCATCGATAAAGATCCTTTTCAGTATTACTTAAATAATGTCCCTTTATCTGAAGTTTCTGTTATAAAAGACCTTGGCGTATATTTAGATACTCGGTTAATGTTTACTGAACATTTTGAAGTGGTCATTGGTAGGGCTAATAAAATGTTGGGCTTTATTAAGAGAGCTACTAGAGACTTTACAAGTATATGCGCTATCAAAATTCTGTATACATCACTAGTCAGATCCGTTCTTGAGTCTTCATGCATAGTTTGGCCACCTTACTATCAGACCCACATCAATAGGCTCGAGAATGTGCAACATAAGTTTATAAAATTTGCAAGGTACAAACTTTTCCAGAGTGGTGTGTGTCTCAGTGATGACCAAACTATGACGTAACGTGTGCATGTCCGCTCCGGACCTTTTTTTGAATTTTCTCCAGTTTTAAGTGGAAAGTTAATAATAAATTTTACGCCAATAAAAGGATAAAATTTTGCAACTTCGGATGCGCTAATTTTGTCACCTGGATGATTTTTAAAACATTAATAAATAGAGGATTAGTGAAATAATAATAAACATATTTCCAATTGATCTTGTAAACAAACAATTTTTTCTGTTACAAAATATTTGCCTCTTTGGTAAATGCGCTCCGCGTGCTCGGATCACCGAATTTCACTTGACGTGTATTTGGACAGGGCCGGACTTAAAACTTTTTTAGTGTTTGTTCCTTTAAGGATAGTGCGTAACATTTTATTGTAATGATGAGATGTAAAATATGTAATACGGACGATGCTAAAGTGCCTCTGTGGGGTTTGCGATGACAGATATTGTTCTTTGTGCGCTAAGCTCACCGCTTCGGAGGTGCGATGTATGGAGCTAAAAAAACTGCGCGTTCTCTGCTTTCTATGTGTAGATTGTCGGTCAGATGTAAAAAAAAGATCGGAGCTTAATGTTGAGAAGATTTTAATTCAGGTGAAGAATGAGATTATGGGGGAACTGAAGAGTATTAATATGGTAAAACAAACGCCTCAGATGGAAGCACTGGCTGTTGAAATTGGTTGTTTGAGTGAAAAAGTGTATCAATTAAGCAAAGTGCAGAATGAAATGCTGGGTGAAGTTCGCCCTAGGCTGGAGCATATTGAGAGCAGTTTAGAATCGGCTCAACTTGCCAAAACCGAATCAGGGTCATTTGCAAATGCTGCTAAGAAGAAACAAACTGTGGTAGTCAGACCAAAAAATCCTTCCCAAAGTGTTGATGCTACAAAGTACAGTACTTAAAAGGTACAAGTAAGGGTGGAATGGTGCTTAACTGCCCCACCAAAGAGGATGCTGAAAAATTTAAGCAGATTATTTCAGATAAGTTACCAGAGAAATATGAAGTTAGTTCCCTAGGAAGTTTCCAACACCGTATCCGAATTTCAGGTATGTCTGAAAGATATGAAGATCAAACATTATTAAAATTGCTAAGGCAACAGAATCAATCAGTTTTTTGTCAGGATGAAGATCTTAAAGTATTAAGTATAAAACCTTTAAAAAATAAGCCCAAAATATTCCAGAGTATTATTCAGCTGAATCCTAGCATTTATAAGAAGACCATGGACAGTGGTTTTTTGTTTGTGGACTATGATCACTGCAAAGTCTTTGATGGTCTTGAGGTTAAGAGATGCTTCCGGTGCTGTGGCTATCATCATATGGCAAGTGCTTGTGATAATGATATATGTTGTCCTAGGTGTGCTAAAAATCATGAACTAAAAGAGTGTAAGGAAACATCTTTAACTTAACACAATTACCGCAATTGTGTAAAAGCCAACCAGAGATCTAATAACAAAGTGGAAACTGACCATGCAGCCTGGGACTATCGTTGCCCAACATATAAACAAAAACTAGAGGATTTCAAAGTGCAAATGTTTAAATAGCAATTACATGAGAAAACCGATGGTAATTTTTATGTGGCACATGTAAATATTAGATCCCTTCTCCCTTCATTTACTGACATTAAAGATTTGCTGCTGCATGAAGGGTTCCTAATTTTTGCAGTTACTGAGACATGGTTAGACCCAGAATACCCAGATCAATTGGTAGATGTTCCAGGTTATCAGCTTTTTCGTGCAGATAGGCCAACCAGAGGAGAAGGAGTTTGTATATATGTCTGCATCCGTAAAGTGTTCAATAATTGATGTGTCAGCAATGTGTGATGGAATATCCCCAGTTGAACAACTCTGGATTGAGGTAGTTTTTAAAAATATAAAAATATTAGTTGGTGTTTTATATAAACCACCCCTAATAAACTATAAACAAATAAGTTGCATTGAAAATGTCTTATCTAGTTTATCGCCATCCTATAACTACTGTATTCTAATGGGGGATTTAAATATAAACTTTTTTGCTAAAAATCCACAGTGTAAATATTTGGACTCGTTGTTAAGCATGTTTGGCCTAAATCAGGTCATTAATGAGCCCACTCGATTAACTAGAGACTGTAGTAGTTTAATTGATATTATTTGTGTTGATAATGAGGTGGATATAAAAAAGTCTGGGACCATTGAAATGTTTAATTTAACTGATCATAGATTAGTTTATTCAGTCTTAGATTTAGAGGCCCCAAAGGCCAATGCAAGGGTGGTCACTTACAGGGATTTCCATTCTTTTGATAAACAACTTTTTGATCTGGAAATGCAACAACTTAATTATGAAGACGTAATGAATCAGGAGTCTTTGGATTCAAAGATTAATACTTTTAACAAACAGCTTACTGACATATTTGACTGACATGCTCCTATCAAAACTGTGAAAATCAATCATAAATATAAACCTTACATTACTGATACAATAAAAGAAATCATTAAATTAAAAAATAACGCATTTAATAAATATAAAAGAACTCGGGATATTACACATAGGCATTGCTATCTTGATCTTAAGAACTACCTATCTTTTGCAATCCGTAGCGAAAAAAAAGCCTATATGACTTTTGAGTTGAATAACTCTAATTCTAAAAAGTTGTGGTCCAAAATCAGTTTATGGAACATTCACTCTAAGATTGGATATGATATTCCTTATCATTTAAGGGATGTACACTCTATAAGTGATCACTTCGCTAGCATAAGCCAAACAGCTCACCCGGTGAATGATGTACTGGTTGAGTCTCTGAGGTCCACAAGATTCCATGACGAGAATACTTTTGACTTTAAAAATGTATCAGAATACGATGTATATCAGGCTTTTTCTAGGATAAAGTCGAAAAGTATGGGTGTTGATGGTTTGAGCTATAATATGATATTGTTCAGTATTAATCATATAGTTCCGATGGTCACTAACTTGTTTAACTTGTGTCTGCACACTGGAAATTTTCCTACCTTGTGGAAAACCTCCATTGTTAAACCACTGCCAAAGAACCCTAAGATAGAAACCCTTGCAGAGTTAAGACCTATCTCTCTCCTTCCAATTTTTGCCAAAATGTTGGAGTTACTCATTTGTGATATGATTAAGGAATATTTGTATGATAAGGATATTCTTCCTGGAGTTCAGTCTGGATTTCACAAGGGTCATGATACTGCATCAGCCCTTACTAATGTTACTACCAATATTTCTAGAAATATGGATGATGGCAAAGTATCCTGCTTGGTTTTACTTGATTATAGCAAGGCGTTTGACCTGATTAATCACCAAATGCTAATTGCCAAGTTTTCATTTTTTGGCTTCTCGGAACAAGTGTGTTTATGGTTTTCTAACTATCTTTCTTCTCGACTACAGTTGGTGGAGCTGGATGGTGCAAGATCTGAGGCTGTGATGACAGGCATGGATGTGCCGCAGGGAAGTGTACTGGGTCCAGTCTTGTTTAATATGTACACGTCGGACCTGCCCAATCAGGTTAGGTCTTGCACGGTCCAACTCTATGCTGATGATACCCAGCTCTTAGCTGGTTTTGCCCCCGAGGAGGCCAGTTCGGCTATACAACAGGTCAATGAGGATTTGGAGAGAGTATTTATTTGGTCTGTTGATCATGGTTTAGTCTTAAATGCGAAGAAAAGTAATTACTTAATATTGGGGTCATCTGCACTTAGGAGTAAGTTTTACCTTTGTAACTTTGTAGATTTGCATATTGATGGGTCCTTGCTGCCACCTATTGAGTCTGCAAGAAATCTCGGAGTCACTTTTGATGTAAATTTAAATTTTGAATTACACACAAGGAAGAAGCTTACTTCAGTGTATATTAAACTAAAAAGCTTATATTCTTTAAAGTACATTTTGCCAGAAAAAACCAAACTGTTGCTAATTGAATCACTTATTTATCCACTACTTGATTACTGCTGTGTTGTTTATTTTAATTATTTAAGTAATGAATTTCAAAGAAAAATTCAATTAGCTCAAAATACGTGCATCCGCTTTGTCTACTGTATAAACAAATTTGATCATATAACTCCAACCTATGTTGGAAATAATATCTTAAAATATAGCTATCGTACAACACTTCATTTTGGTGCTTTTGTGTTCAGGATATTTAGGTCGAGATGCCCGGGATATCTCTGGAACCATATAGTTGCTAGGCAGGACATACAACAGCTGAACCTTAGAAATGTTATTAGATTTAGTATACCTCAGCATCGCACGGCTAAGTCTAAGTTTAGGAGTTCGTTTGCCTTTCAGGCAGTAGAGCTACTCAACTCTGATGTTTTTAATTTAATTATTGATAATTCATATGCTTCTTTCAAAATGAAATACAAGAAGTTATTACTCCAAAAAATGCAACAACAGAGTTGGGTTGGTTAGTTATGTTTTTTATAGTTTCTGTTTATCATCTTGTTTGTTTCTGGTGTAGGTGGCATGGAAGAACGCTCTGCGAATGTCACCCTTTATGTAATTGTAACTGTATACTTTATATAATTATTACATAATAAACGTCTTTCTTTCTTTCTTTCTTTCTTTCTTACTTACTTAAGACTTAACTACTCTAGTTCTTAGAAGGGAATACTTTGATGTCTGTTTTGCCTTCAATATCTCTAACTACTGTTTTTATTTACACATTCAAAATTACCGGACAAGAAGTAAGTCTCTTCTGCACATTCCATATTGCCGAACTTGGTACTTATTATTTAGTCCAGTTAATAGAATATCTGCTAATGTCAATAAATTCTATGAAGGTCTTGACTTCTTTAATTTATCGCAAGATAGATTCAAGTCTCAAGCTAAACGAATTATCTTAGGTTAGGTTAGGTTTGGTCTGTAATCTCTGTATAAACTTCAAATATATTTTTATACGTAAATAAATAAATAAATAAATAAATAAACTTTTTAAATAAAATAAGGCATAAACAAAAAAATAACTATTATAAACAGCAAATTGAGAATAACAAAACAAATATAAAAAACTATATGAAAATTATTAAAGATGCTACATATGAAAACAAAACTAAAGTTTCTAACTTTATCAACATAAGGAACAATCTAGGTGAATGTTTAAGGGATCTAAGGGAAATATGAAATATCTGTAATGACTATTACATTAATGTGGTTCTTAAAATGGAAAAGGCTATTCCCCAGACAGAGCAGGGGTATCGAATGAGAACTGCAGTTATTAACTCTATGTATTTGTCTCCGAACACTAAAAATGAACTAATATTACACATATCGACATTAAAAAACAACACCTCACCAGATCCTGATAGAATTTATGCCGAGACTATCAAACAAATACATTTGCAAATATTGAATCCTTTATTATACTTATATAATTTAATTATAGAAACTGGGGTGATACCAGCAGCCTTTAAAACTTCAATAGTGACACCTATACACAAATCGGGATCAATCACTTCAATTAAAAACTACTGGCCGATAAGCTTAATTCACAATTTTGCTAAAATACTTGAGAAGTGCTAAAAAAGTAGAATAACTGATTATCTTAAACAAAACAATATTTTAACATCTAACCAGTTCAGGTTTGTTGGGAGATGCAGTATCATGGATAAACTAATTATAGGAAAAATGAATAAAATTAACCTAGACAAAAAATGCATTGCCCTCTTCCTAGACTTTGCCAAGGCCTTTGACAGTGTGCCCCACACAAATAAATAATTAATTCATTATGGAATTAGAGACATGGCATTTAATCTATTAAAAAGTTATTTAACAGAGTCCAGATAGTGCGACTTAATAATATCCTCAGCACTGAAGGAATAATAAAAATTGGTGTCCCTCAGGGAACAGTATTAGGACCAATTCTGTTTGTTGTACACATTAATTCTTTGATGCAATTACACATTAATGGATTGACCACCTCATTTGCAGATGATACAGTGCTGGTGTTTGGAGGAGATACTTGGGAGTAAGTGGAAAATAAAACAAAAACAGGATCGTTAACTGTAAGAAATTGGCTTTTAACTCATGAATTAACTCTAAACTTAACTAAAACTCATTATATTGCTTTTTCCCAAACCAAGTCAAACAGACCTCTGTTTAATAATATTACTATTGACAATCATACACTACAAGAAATTACTCATAAAAAATATTTGGAGATCATGGAAGATCAATTTCTCAAGTGGCAGCAGTAGTATACCTACTAGTGTTGGGCGGACTTTATAATAATGGTTTATATAAATTGAACACTATTCAAAAACATATTTTAAAAATAATATATAAGAAAAAATAACTTTTTCCTATAAGCAGACTATTTACTGCAGATATTACTAACATATGCACCATATATATGCTTGCAGTATGTACTTACCTACATACCGGCACAAATCTACAGAGTTGTGTAGATCATAATTATACCACCCGAGCTAGAGAAATTAAAAATCTACAGCCATAATAATCTTAATCTAAGATATTTAAACTATATTGGACCAAAAGTCTACAATTTGCTACCAGGTGATATTCAAAAACAGTAATAAGAACGGTTTAGAATAAAATGTACAAGGTTTATATTTGAAAACTATTTTCAAATTTTCAATTAGCTATAGATATAATTATAAATTAAGCAAATTAGCTCATGGCTTTGTACGCTTAAAAATATTTTATTTTATGAAATTAACTTATACTGTTTAGTTCTTTTATTTTGTAATATATCAAAAAGTTAAAACTATATAATACACATTAAGTACATATGCACATACAGATGTTTCATGCATTTAGGTGCATTTATACATGTAGGTATAAATAGTAATTACAGTATTAAGGAATGTTATACCTAAGATTATGTATACACAGTATGTACATTGATTAAACTGATTAAATATATTAGAATTCAAAAAGAAGTAGTATTTTTAACATTAGTTATATAGCTCTAAGAAAAAGTTTAGATCAAATTCTTTAATTATATGTAAGTTTTAGTCAGTAAGATTTTGCTCTTTGTAATCGGATGAATTCTTGTAATGAATCTGTAAAGTGCAATAAATAAATAAATATAGTTTGGCTATTGAAGCTCTATAAATACAATTACAACAAATTTATATTTGGTATATTATTAAATTGCTTTAAGAATATTATTTAAGAAAAATGTTGGAAAAACACTGGGATCATTGAAATTAGTCGGAAGCAAATTAAAATCCTCTGTTATTAAAAAGTGACTACTGATATTTTTGGAAATAATAATTTCTAATTTACCACAAAATACTAAATAATTGTTGAGTGAAGCATAAGAAGAAATATCCTCTCCTACACATAATTTCTTACCTCCCTCCAATATCACGGCTAGCCATAAATCCGCAATCATCATTAACATTGCACATTACATTAAATTTTAGAATTCTCTTGGCAGGTAAGTTATAGTGAAGAGTAGTCAACACCAACACTGTTACATTTACCACTAGATCACGGTCCAAGAGAATTACATTATATTGAGAAGGGAAAATCTCAGATGGCAGAATTTCAGGTTTCAGCCATGATTCAATAATACATAGGCAATTTTTAGTTCTAAAACCTTCATATCATATGTTATAATGAGATTAAGAGTGTTTTCTCTTATTTCCATTTCTTCTAAATACATTAGTAATATCTCATTATCAACTCCATCAAAAGATTTTTTTAGGTTCAACTAATACTGTAACAAAATATTTTCCCTTATCTACTGCAGCCGCAATATGGTTAATGAAATCCATTATAGCAGTATGAGTATTGCCGTTACTTTAAAAGACATACCGGTTCTTGTCAAAACCTACATATTTATTTATAAATTTTGAAATGTGAATTTTTAATGTAGTTTCTATTAATTTTGAGAAAATACTCACAAGTGTGATTGAATGGAACTTTTCACTTTTTATTTTTGGACATTAATGAATGATGGTAACCCAGACAGTTGTGAGTTCCTCAGGAATTACACCTTGATCTAGGGCATTATTTATAAGGATAGCAATAGTAGGCATTAGCAAATTATTTAAGATAAGTAAATTTTGTAGTCCCATACCCTTGCTGTTATAAGCAGCATTTCTATACTCATATTATTTAGAACGTTTAAGACTTCTTCAAAGTTTGTTGGTTCTAGATACAAACTGTTAGGATAGGATATTTCCTCAAAACTACCAAAGCGAGTACCAGAGTCAGTCCCATTGCACTCGTTTTTCACTTGTGATAATATACCTATAGCTACATTTGAGAAATATTTTACAATATTAATAAGTTTTTTTTTATTTGCTTATTACCTACTTCCAAGTAATCTACTTCACTGCATTTTTTAACCTTTAAGTAAGGTATTTACAAATTGCCATGATTTTTTTATGCCAGCATGGGATTTTTCCCATTTTAACCTAAAATATTTAACTTTAAGGTCCCTCTTTACAATGTTTAAATCTTTAAATTTTTGGCAATACCATTATTATTTGGATCCCTAATTATTTTTCTGATATATTTTGTCTCTTTCTTTAATTAGGTTTAAGAATTCTCTGGTTTTTTTTCATGGCACTTAATTTCATATAGTTTTGTAACTTGATTTTTGTTTCTCTGAATTATTTCAATAAGAGCAATAAATGAATTTATATTATTGTTTAGTAAATCTCTTCCACAAAGCTGTCTAAATTTACATTCACTTAATTTATATTTTGTTTGATTTTTCTTTTTTTACAGTATTAATTTGCTTAAATTACCATAACATATTAATGGTAATTTGGGTACTGCAATAAAATAGTTTAAAACCAAATTCAGTAATAATGAAATAAGCAAAAGTATATAACAAATCATAAATTTCTCTATTTTGCTTATACTGGCCTAACTCGTTAGTCACTGTTAGTACTAGAAACGAGCACGGTCTCACTAACAATGATTTAGGTCACTTCGAAAAGTACTGGTGACTTTAAAATTAATGTTACCCAGTCGCTGTTAACAAATTACTTAAGATTATGGATAAATATAATTAGTACTCACTCGATAAAATACACCTCTCCACTTTCTGTAAAAGCTTTTTCCCATTTTGGTGGTAAAGGGCCTAAAGAATCACTATCATGGCTTTCATTGGCATGATTAAAACTATCTTTTTCTTCTTCATAATAACTAGTACTATCAGGATGAACACCTGGATCTTCTGTTTCCACTCTCAGAGGTTGAGATAAAGGGTTTGAGTGATTTGACTCACTTGTATGACTCATTTTGAATGTTTCATTCTTTAAATTTAAGTAACCAAGTTAATACTCTCTTCTTGGGATCGCTGAGGTATCTTAATAAAATAAATATCTAAAATAAAAGATAAACAAACACCACACACAGCAATCCCTAGACATAAAAATACTTTTGTTTATATTAACGTCCGCTCAGCTCAGCGTCGTCTTTGTCCATAAACTGTCAGTAGCTGGACTTCCATCTGCAATTAGATGTTCTTATTAATTTATCATTCATTTTTTATTGTAGGCCTTCGTTCATAATAAACCTACTCGGACGCTACAAGTGTATTCTTCAAGTTGAAGTTTGCTGTGCTGTGGGCTGTGGTTGAAGTGTTGACTGTTTCACTAGTTTCATATTTTAGTTTGGGGACGTCAGTCAAACACTCAAACAGACATCTAAGATCTGGTTGTGTATATATATTCAGCCGCCGGCTGTTTATTATAATACCCTACGCTTTAAAATATACGAGAGTCTACCGGGCTCCCAGGCTTCTCGGCTTTCGGTACAACGCATGTATGTCCGAATCTCCATTCAGGCGTTTGACATTTTTGGTTTTTTTACAAAACTTATAGTTAATAAATATGCTTATTGTTGGGTTAGGTTTGCTCAGGATTGTTGTAAAAATGGCACGCGATATTGCGCCAACATAATTTTGAGTCTATATTTAAACAGGAATTTATTTTAACAAAACTTGTTGTTGCCAGATTACTCTTCGTCCGGGACTTATTCAGAGCTGGGCGTCCCCAGATGATTTACACCTTATTCCAATTTGGAGACGTACACGGTGGGATGTCCGGATGAAGAGATCTAAGCTCCCAGTACACCCCGTATATTTCAATATCTTTAATTTTTTCTCCCTCTATAAAACCCCTCTAATGCCTTTTGACTTCCACTAGGTGCACTTTGAGAGTACTACTGGTCTCACGAGATGACCTTTTCTTTCAAGTTATCCCCTCCCACTCCCGCCACATAGCAGTCATTACGCTAATATTCTATGTAGAACTGCGGCAGACGAAAGGGATAGAATGCAGAAACAACTAGGCCTCACACGCTCACAGCGTCTTTTCCCTTTCTAGCGGGGTCGTTAGTTTCCACACTGAGTGGTTAAAACCTATACTGTTAGGTGAGTCTGTCATGTTAGCCCAGGTTTACCGATAAAAAACAACATTAAAGCTATAAACTATCATTAAAGCGGTAAAATTACACCTCAATAAACAAAACAAGAACAAACGAAGCCTGCAATAGATATAACTGGGAGCCGGCTAGACTCTTGTGATTAAGATTTAAGCATTTAACAGCGAAATAAAATAGACGGAGTTTTGATTGACTCACTGACTAATTATATGAATAATTTAATCGGCTGTTAAACCGTTTAAATGAACGCTTAAACTGCTGGGCTTCGAGCTTAATTCTAATTATGAACAAATTCAAACATCGTAATAGTTTTGAATTTGACTCTGAGATTTATTTGCCTTGTCACTGTCAACATCAGATAAATAATTGCTATTCTAATAATCCGCTGAGTTTTCTAATAAGCGGCCAACATGTAATGAATTTTAGTAATTTCCAAAAGTTTAGAAAAAATTCTCTAAACACCGGGAATCTCAGTTAACGTGGGCCTCGTAATAAAAAACGGAAGTAGGTAATAAAACTCATTAAAAAGTAAAACCAAAAAACCGTGCTTCAAACCAATACAATTTAATCGCCGGTTAAACTGAAAAGATTTTGGTGTAACAAAGCGGAAATGGTCGATGGTCGCGCTCTCACGGCCATAGAACACATTAAACCAATTAAATTAAGTCCTGCATATAGAAATGGCCTGAGATCCCCTTTTTTACTAAAAAACAAACATGAGGTCACATCTTCACTTTCCAAGGTAACGCCTTAACTCTCTGCTATAATCATATTTGCCAATGGAAGAACAAAAGTAGTAAGACCCCAACCCCTCTTAAAATGTTATAAAAGACTCAAAACGCGACTTCTTAAAGAGAGATAACACAGCACTCGGGACCAAGCAAGATCAGGAAAAGCGGAGTCCCTGCAATGGACAAGTAAAGTTTGTTCTAAAGCTCGCTACCCACTATACGGTTCGATTCATTCATTCGATTCGTGCATTTATATCAATGAACGAATTGGTGTATTTTATCTGTGCCTTTCAGTATTTGAAAATACACAAAAAACAAAAGATTAGTTTGGACGGATGATTCGACGAGATCAAAGCCTACTTGATTATTCGCTCAAAACACGGTATCGCCAGACAACGAATCGAACGGATGGACCGGACCCTCCATACTATGCTAACGGATGAACGAATGGACTAATCAACGAATAGTGAATAACGGGCTTTAGGCAGTAACAATTTTAATTTCAAAAAAATACTTATATTTTTTTGAATGATCAGTGAAATCGCAGGTTATAAAAAGTATGAATAATGTCAACCCAGTGACAAGGACAATCAAAACCGGTTTTACAGTCAAGGGGTAATGAAGTAATTACCCCCCTCCTCCCCCGCCAAAGACCGGTCAAACATCATGTGTAATTTACATATTTTTACGTGGAAATTACAATTAAAACCTTGGCTACGAAACAATATAACACAAGAGCGACCTGTTGGATTGGGTGTCTTGCATATCCATAGATAGAATATTGATGTACTAAATATAAAGAATGTAATTAATACATTTGCTGGACGTTATTCTATAACTATTTATTAGAGGCTTATTCACTTATGCCGGAAGTATGATAAAAAATATAGGTATTTATGTTGTTCTTATATCATTTATAATAAAATATATTAACAAACTTTTTTTAAATTAATCCCTTTCCCCCCAGAAAGGTTTCCTAAAATCGACCTTGAGGCAATGTAGTGTTAATTAGTGCCGCGTCCAAATATGGTGAAATACTAGTCTTTTAATAGATAATTAAGTAGTTATTAACCTATATATAGCCGATCTAGGCAAGAGTATAAATTCAATAAACCAGAAAAAAATGTTAGTAAAGCGCTCTAGCCAGTCAATTTAATTTTTTGATATTTTAATGTATCTTGCCTCAAGAGGAAAATAAAATACATGCCAAACAAAGTGGAAGCTACATACACAACCAAAAAAGCACATTTTCCAGAAAGAACCACGATTCGGCCGGCCGATTTCTAAAACAAATTGCAAATGATATTTTAAAATATTCACTTGCACTTATTTCGTCACTACATTTAAACACGTAACATGAAGTAAACCTTGCTAATATAATATATTAACCATCATTAGGCATGACTAAAGCAAAGAACTAACTAAAATTAATTTTAGAATAAGTAGCCTCATTTTATAATATGTAATTACAATTAATACCTGCAAAAGCGTAATATTCAATATAGAAAAATTCTGGGGATACGGCCACACCGAGACGAGCCGGTGTTGTGTGATATAAGATATAAGCTACGACGAACGTTATAGCCGAGGTAATAGCATGGGATGTAGGCGGACGTAATACGTACCGCGTGAACTAGTAGATGAAGTATTGCATGTAAGATGATAGAATCGGCTGGCCGAGCCACCGTCTGAATGAAATAAATATATTAGAATATCTGTGGACGGTGGCCCGCGGTCTGCTGTTAAGGGCGTTATTTATATGTTAGTTAAGCAATTACAATAGGAATTACCTATTTTGCTATGTGCCCATGAAATAATAAACTACATTTTGGTTTTGTGCGTTTTTAGGATGTTTGCAAAACTATTTTTGAAAAATATTTACCTTTTTAAAAAGAGAATTTTCCCTGTATATTTTCTGATACGGCCCGGCCGACCCTGCCGCCCCTGACGAGCCGTCACTGCGTCGACCATATCTATGTAATGTCTGATAGTCAGAGAAAGAACAGTAAAAGTCCATCTCAACTCAACGTGCTCCTTTAAACAAAAGCTAAAACTTTCGTTTTCTACTTAAAAAGCTAATTCCTGAATTTTGAAACACTTATTTAGGAATTATCTCAAACGGATCTTTCTTTAAAATTTTAAATATTAAATATTCCTCTATATACAGGTATATAATAGCATCGAATTTCTTACAGAAAACGTACTCGCATAATACACAAGATTTTGGGTAAAAGAGATGATCTATAGGGGTCTATTGAATTTGTAGTGTATAAGTTATAATGTAAGGGTACTATATATTATCTGAAAATTGCCGTATTGTTAAAGGTCTGAATGGTTTACCATTTTCAAATCTTATTATATTAACTGTTTTTAAACACAATTTCCTAAATTACTTCAGAACGCTACAGAGCATCAAAAAAGTCCAAAGACCATAAAAGTTGTAAAAGCAGGAAATCCGCTAGAATGAAGAAGGTCGTTGCCACTACATAATTTTTTGTTGGGCGTTCAAAGAGATCATGACTCGAATCTTTTTCTAAAATGTATTATAGTAATTTTATGCGCCATTTGAAATAAGTTAAGGGAGTTTATTTTACCAATTTTACTTGCATCGTCATTTTAAGCCGGGCTTTTCTTTCTAAGTATGACTTTAATTTAATCCACCGATTCTCGAGGTTAAATCCAACTTAATAGTTTGAATTAACACATACGCCTTTGTTGTTTTTTTATAAAAATTAACTTTTTTAGGGAAAATATCTTTTATTCTGCAAACAAACTGTAAAAATAAACCTTTGGTTGTTACTATAAGATTATTCAAAATATACTTTTCTGTTTAATTTTATTTTATACAGTCAAAAAATCTGCATGTGGATGTCAGAGCTGAAATAGTTTGTTTTTGAAATGCATGTAGGACAATTTAGGTGTTATAAATATTGTAAATAAAATTTTTTTAATGCTCGTTAGTTTTTTTTATCTAATATCTTGCAAAATAACTTTTTGAAGCTGGCAATGCTAATTTGTAAGTATGTGAGCGAAGCAAAAGTAACACAGCAACATTGAGCAGTGGTATTTTGTTTTTAATTCATTATAACTTTTAATTTTTTTATATCTAGGACTAAATATTTACTTTATCTATTTAAATTATCGTATAGATGCATTGCTCATATTGATCCTATAGGTATACGGAACCTCTCCGTTGTAAATACATTTGAGCCTAAGTTTTTATTTAACTGCAGATTTCAATCGCCTTTAATCATGTATTATGAATAAAACTTTTTATTATTGCTTTTTGCAAGCTAGTCGCAAACAACGTATATAACACTTGAATGAACACATGAATTGTCCTATTACCTAGGGGCTTTAGTGACAAAACTAAACTTGCTAGATCTCGGCTTAATAATTCGGTGTAGCTAAATAAATTCTCTACTTAGCTAAATCGGGCTAAAATGTAGCTTGTGCAGACGAAATGTAATGAACACCTGTTTTAAAATTTAAGTCTGCTTAACTAATCCGGACATGAATTAACAGCGGGGCTACTAAGAATTATAGGCTTTAATTATGGTTCATCGTGTGCCAATTTTCAATAAACAATTTTTGAAAATGTACGAAGCGCAGCAAAAAACTAAATAGCATTTAAAATTTTAAGGCCCCTGTACCTTGAAAACGAAGGGTTACTGAATATTTTTAGTAGATGTATTCTGCCTGAACTTGGTCGTATGTTTTTTGAAACACCTTGTATAAAAATCAGTATTATGTGGGTAAAATAAATAATAAACGTATGTCACCCCGTTAGGCAACTGCCTCTATGCCTGACGTCGAAAAGGGGATCGTTTTAAAAATGTTAACTTGGACTCTATTAATCCGCCCCTATTTTTCTCATTCTTGTCCTCTCACAACTTCATTGTCGATGAAGTAGCTGCAAAATTGAAAATTCTCGACACCAACAAGAATGCTGATCCCGACAGTTTTCCGCCATTCCTTCTTTTAAGTTGATGTGACACACTTTCAGCTCCCATGAGGTCAATTTTTTAAATATCTTTCGACTCGAGGTTTTTCCCTTCTGCGTGGAAAATTTCCAACCTCGTACAAATTCACGAAACGAGCTCAAAACTCGCATTTTGAAATTATAAAGGCATATCGATGATCGCCTCTATTCCCGTAGTAGATATATTCGCCGCTTTTGGCACGTTTTCTACCTTAATCAAATTACATTTCCCCAAGCCAACATGTCCTGTATCAGGGACGTTCCAGAGCACACTTATCAAGATTACCTAATCTCTTTTCTTGAAGCTGGTCAACAAGCCGATTCTATCTATACCGACCTGTCAAAAGCCTTTGACAGTGTATGCCATAAAACTTTTCGTTATTAGAATTACAGGCAACTACTTAAACTGGATTAGTACCTATCTGAGCCAACGTAAACAGTCTCCTATTCATCAACGACGTCACATCATCACGAAGTCGCGCGCCAATCGAATTACGAGTCTATGTTGAAGCATGGATTTTATTTATATACTGTTAGGTGAAGCTGTCTCGACTACTTTTAGCGTTAGCTTAGCTCAGATTCGCCGGTAAACCGTCATTAAGGCCATAAAATCACACCTTATATAATGGAACATTAGGTTTGAAATACGCGCGCAGCCTAAAATGTTGTAATTGGCGAGTGTGGCCAAGGATTTAGGGTCTTGTCTTGCCAAAAACCGTTGAAATCGGCCAGGTTGCTACAAAAACGTCCTAGGTTGTTCGTTTCTTTTACAGGTAATGGCTCTTTAAAAATGCATATTGTAATTTTAATATATTTTTTAGCTTGTTGGTTCATTTCACTCTGCAGGCTTTGGCACGGAAATATCTGGACCTACGATAAGAGCATAGGAAACCAGTTATAATAGCTTTTTTATTATATCATAAAGGCCACTTTTTTGGCAGGTTTCTACCTTAATCTAAACCACAGTGATAGTTTCAGAAATATCAGACATACTAAAAATTAGGAATGAACAATAGGTATTCGAACTGGATTTGGTTAGAAGCGGATGATTCAAAGTAAACACAAAATGATAGCAACTTTACATAATTATATATCAAAAAATAAATAAAATGAAAATTTGTCAAAGTATATGTAATTAAATTGTTTTAAATTTTATTTCCCGAATTTCCAAATATCACATTTCCTAAATGTTGTGATTTTTTCAATGGCCCTTGTGTTCTTTTTCTTTGTTTGTTTTGAAGACAGGTGGTTTACACTTTCATAAAGGTATTAACAATAAACTGCTATTTGTTATGATATCTTAATACCTACGTACATGGCTAAATTTTTTAACCTAAAAATGCTTACTGATAATAAAAGATAATAGAAACCAAAAACTTCTTAAGTGAGTTTCAAAGAGAGGCCTGTGAAATTTTTCTTTTTTAATATTTGTTTAGAAAATATTGGCTAACATTAAGAAATACAAACGAAAACTATTACTTTCCAATACCACTGTATGCATCCCAGCAGCACATGTATGCGTTCAGCTTATCGGCAGAAGAATTAAAGAACTAGGTATCCTGTCTTGTTTATAATCGTTGATTTATCTCAAAATTGTATGGTGCGCTACCGAACGCAGTTTAAAAATTAAATGTCTATTAGGTGGTCGAACAAAACAGCTGACTGCAGTCTTCTGGTTCGTCTCGTCGAAGGTAGAGCTCTGTGTTATAACATAAGTGGTTCCAGGTGTTCGGTTTTATTTCTTTATTTCGGGGGGGGGGAGTAGACTCAACCGCTCAGAGTGGAAACTAACGACCCCGCTAGAAAGGGAGCAGACGCTGTGAACGTATGAGGCCTAGTTGTTCTTGCATTCTATCCCCTTCGTCTGCCGCAATTCTACATAGAATATTAGCGTAATGGCCGCTAAGTGACGGGAGTGGTCAAGAAAAGGTCATCTCGTGAGACCAGTAGTACTTTCAGGGGGCATCTAGTGGAAGCCAAGATGCATTAGAAGGTTTTATTAAGAAAGACAAATTTAAAGATATTGAAATACACGGGATGACCGGGAGCTCAGAGCTCGCCATCCGGACATCCCACCGATAACGTCTCCAAATCGGAATTATCTGGTAGGGTCGCTCCAGCTCTAAATAAGCTCCGGACGGAGAGCAATCTGGCAAATGGACTACTATCCGCGCCAACAATCTAGAAACTTAGATTAGGAAAGACTAAAGAGTTCCTTGTCTAAGTCTAGAAACAACAACAAACAGCTGACTGCTGTCAATATGGCTGGCGTATGACAAACATTGTTTTGTTCCATATGAGTCCGTGATAATTTAAAAGCAAATTTCAAGTATTTTTATAAATATTTAGTCCATTTTTTTATACAGGACCATTTTTTACAACTGTGTGTTTGCTTTAAACTAAGTTATGACAAGTGAATACTTTTTGAAGCTTCGAAATAAGAACGCCAAAGTCGCCGAGCGGTGCAAAACAAATATTTGCTTTAAACTAAGTTATGGCAAGTGAATACTTTTTGAAGCTTCGAAATAAGAACGCCGAAGTCGCCGAGCGGTGCAAAACAAATATTATTAGATCCTGTTGTAGTTTGGATCCAAAAGACTTTCCCCTAGTGACAAATATGGACATTGTTAGTTACCCAGTTGTTCAATTTAAATTATGTATATCCAAGTTAAACTTAGTTCAATCTGTGTTTTTGCACTGCACCCAGTACATATATTTTTTTTATAAATAAAACATATATATCAATAAAACAAACAGGTTTTTATTTAAATAAATTGACATTCATGTCAGAGTGAAACAATATATAACATTTTCAGAGTGAACAGAATATGAATAAAAAGTTGTGTTTACAATAAACCTGATGATGACGAGTGTAAAGGAACTCATTTTTTATCAGCATAATGAAAAGTATTAAAAAAATTTCTTTTAAAATGGTACATACAAATACTGATAATTATTTAAGACCCCTAAAACATAAAAAAATAATACAGCATTAAAATATGTAACGGTACAAAATGTAATATAACTTTTTCAAACAATGATTAGATTTTTAATCAGTCTCGATTGACAATCATAATAATTGTTAACTAGCTAGATTAATTTTAGTTTTTTAATAAATGATTAATATGAAATTTTTTGCACACACTTGGGCCTAATTTAATTTGGTAGTACGTAAATACGCTTCTTATCTCAGTAATCCACTTCAGTTACATCGACGAAAGTTCATTCAATCGTTTTCATATCTGAAATTGAAAATTTTTGAAACTTTCGAATAAACGAAACATTGTGTTTTGTCCGTCTATATCCACAATTAGCAATACAACAAAAAGAAGGCATTTTAAGGTAAAAAAATAGAAATAGATAACAAAACTCTCATATACTAGCATGTAAAAATTCGATTTGTTTATCCTACACCCGTCAAAAACAGCTGATCTGTGACGTTTAACTGACAGATCGTTGGAGTGCAATTGAACTGCTGGAAGATTTTAGAACATAACCCCTACGTTGTTTTGTGTGGTTACTGGTTATTTTTCTGTTTTGTTTGGTTTATAGTTTATATTTTATTTGAAGTTACATCGATTTTTTGAAGATTGCAGTGTTAACTATGGATAACTTACTACTACAAGAACATGGAATCACCGAGTTAAGAGAAGATGCATTGCTTGATACAGAAAATTTCCATGCAATTCATTTAGACGACGATGTTTGTTGCTTCTTTAACGATTCAGGTCATCTGAGTATAAATTATATCTCTGGAAAAAAAATGCTCGTTGATAGCCCAGAAGAACTTTTTGGTAAAATAGTTCACATTGATTTTCTCAGTATTTGGAATATTGTTTTCATTGCTACTGAGTCTGTTCTAGCAGCCTATGACATTGCCAGAGACAAGTTCTCTATTGCCGAAGTAAACTCGAAGATAGTTCGAGCATCCTGGAATCCTACTCAGACATTTCTTGTAGTTATAGACGATTCAGGATCACTTTCAGGATACTCATTTAATGTTAATAATGAAAGCCCATATGTGCATCAATTTATTCTTCTTGTTGGTGGGTCTTTAGATGACAATGTACCAAGTTCTGCATATGTTGGTTGGGGGGCTCATAATACCCAATTTAAAGGCTCCAAGAAGCAAGAAGAAATTGTTAAAGGTATGTACTTGTAACTATTTTGTCATATTTTACAAAGTAGTGGCATAACTAGACATCACGAGGTCCCCCATTGCGACCGCCATATCTCTTGACAAAAGTTTTGTTAATTTAAAAAAATTAATAATAATACAAAATTATGACATAAAAATTAGTTATAATTTTTTACAAAAACTGAAACTAATATATTTGGAAGAATGTTCATAGTCCTTGAGTACATATATATATATATATATATATATATATATATATATATATATATATATATATATATATATATATATATATATATATATATATATATATATATATATATATATATATATATATATATATATATATATATATATATATATATATATATATATATATATATATATATATATATATATATATATATATATATATATATATATATATATATATATATATATATATATATATATATATATATATATATATATATATATATATATATATATATATATATATATATATATATATATATATATATATATATATATAAATATATATATATATATATATATATATATATATATATATATATATATAATATATATATATATATATATATATATATATATATATATATATATATATATATATATATATATATATATATATATATATATATATATATATATATATATATATATATATATATATATATATATATATATATATATATAAATATATATAAATATATATATATATATATATATATATATATATATATATATTATATATACAGTGTGTATCAGCCAAATGGAATAAATTCGATAATAAATAAATGGGGGCGTGTTCGGAAAAACGCTTGGACCCGTCGATTGGTATTTTTAGTTGCTCATTTTCTCCAATAAAAACTTTTTATACAGGGTGTGTCCTGTAACAGTGGTCAATGCCAACTTTCTTATTTCAAATGCAACACCCCGGATATTATTTAATTTTTGGATTCTTTTGGAGATTCTAAACATATTTTATGTTCAATGTCCTATACCTATCTTCAACTATTTCGGCAATATTAAGTATTCTATTGTATTCCAGTGTATTCCATGTAACCCAATGTATTCCATCATGTATTATGGGTATTCCACACAAGATGAACGCAATGATATTTGCCCGACTGTTTTTACCTCGCCATGTAATAGTACAAGTATTCTATTATTAATGTACTATAATGAGCTATAAGGTGAAGTATTATATTTGCAAAAATTTTTCAAATATATAATTGGGATTTTTTGGGTTTTGGAATCCCTAAAGCTGAGGTAAATGTTGTATTTGACATTAAAAAAATTGTAAAAGTCATTGGCGTAGATACTTTTTTTAGATATAAAGAATAATAATATAAAATTTCGATAAACGGCAAAATATGTTACATTATTTTTTTGTTTAAAAAAAAATCAAAAAATCAAAATCTTTATTTCATACCTGCTTAACAGCAGCCATCAATGATGGATGTACACGTCAAAAATATCAACTTATATCTAAATATTTATGAAAGACATAGACATGATAGGATAGAATTATAAATAAAATCAAGATACATATCTTAAAAGTCACTTGGACATATACTATCATTTAAGTAGTCTGACACCGAGTAGTAACCCTTTCCAATCAGGAATTTTTTTATTTTAGCTGTAAAGCATTTCAAGTTCAGAGATCTTATTTCATTAGGTAGGTTATTAAATAAAACTGAGCTAGCATAATCAGGCGATTTTTCGAATTTAGATAGGTTATGTCTAACTATTGACGGCTTATTTGCATTTCTGGTTTGGTATTCATGAAAAGCAGAATTGGTTGCAAATCTCCTTTCATTCATCTTTACATATCAAGCTCTAAAAATGTAAATACAGGAGAATGTCATAATTTTTTTTGCAATGAACACTGGTTTACAACTATCTGTGAATTTTAATCCATATATAAGGCGAATTATACGCTTTTGTGCCAAAAATACTCTATTAGAATCGACTGAATTACCCCAAAGAACAACAATATAATTTAAATGACAATACACCAGTGAATAGTAAACACTAAGGAGCGATTTCTCATCTAAAATGTTTCTTAGCTGAAGTATAGCAAAATACGCAGAATTACATTTGTTTGAAACATAATCGACATGACATTCCCATGTTAAAAACTGGTCTACAAGCAGACCTAAAAACTTACAGCTTTCTGATGATGGCAACGAAACAATATCAGTAACTGGCGAATTAATTCGACATCTAAAGTTGATATACACAGTTTTTTGCAGATTGAGTATTAAATTATTTTTTGTACACCAAGTTTCGAAGTTACTCATAACATTTTGAACTAAGTTCTGGAGTTCCTCAGACGTCCGCGCTGACACCACTACTGATGAGTCATCAGCAAACATGACGACCTTTCCCTTGTTGATGTGATTGGGCATATCATTTATGAAAATGAGAAATAGTAATGGTCCCAGCACGGAGCCTTGGGGCACTCCTATATCAATATCCTTTATATCGGAAACTGCTCGGTTAATTTGTACATAGAACTTTCGATCCGTGAGGTATGAGTACAATAGATTAGTCATACTTCCCCTTATTCCGTTGGCTGATAGTTTATTCATGATGAAGCCTATCTCAAGACTGTCAAACGCACGAGAGAGATCAAAAAAAAGACCCGCTACACATTGACCATCATCCACACGCTTATATACTATTTGCATAAATTCGCAGGCAGCCCCCTCTGTAGATTTATTGGCACGAAAACCATGTTGGGCCGCTGCAAGCACTTGATGTTTGTCCAAAAAGTTTACAATGCGATTATAATATACCCGTTCAAATATTTTGGATAGGGTGTTTAGCTTCCCAATTTTCAGTTGATCTGGAAAGATACCAGTGCATACTGATTTATTAATCAAGTGTGCCAATGGCTCCGCTATGGAATCTTTAATTGTTTTCAATATGGTTATCGATATATTATCGCTACCTACAGTTCACAGGTTCATTTTTCATGATATTAATAATTGCTAGAATTTCCCCTCTATCACAGGGCCGAAAATAGAAGGTTTCTGCAATTACAGAAGCTGGCATGGTTCACTTTCCATTAGGAAATTTTTCCTTTAGTTTCTCATGGGTAACACTTGAGAAAAAAGAAGAAAAATAATTTGCTACTTGCTTTGGCTCAGAGATTTCACCATCATTACTGTCAAGTTTTATTTGAGTTTTTTGTTTTAGTTTACCTAAACTTGCATTGACTACCGACCATATTGTTTTTTGTTTATTTTCACTTTGTTCAATAAGAGTCGCATTATAGTTCTTTTTTGACATATTAAGAATACTATTATATAGTTTCTTTTGTTGCTTATAATAGGAATGTAGCTCATCATTATGAGATGTTTTAACAGAGTAAAAAAGTTTTTTTAATTCACACATTTGTTTAGGATATCTTCTGATAGCCAGCCTTTTTTAGTAGAAGCATTATTTTTTTGTTTTATTGGACAGTTTGCATCGATGCCAAATTTAATCAGTGCTACAAATTCAGAAAAGGCCTTATTTATATCATCACCAGCGTCATATATTTCTCTAAAGTTCATGTTTTTCATATGTTGACTAAGCATATTTAGATTAAATTCCGAAATACTTCGGTAATACTCAAAACTTCCACCAGCTTGCTCTATTTTCTGTTGAGATATGTTCGATACAGAAACAAGTGCCTGATGGTCGCCAAGTTTGGTTGTGTAACATAATTTAAAGTACTTGATTCCCTGTTATTACTTAAGATATAGTCAATTTTTGTACTACTTAAAATATTATTATTGTTTACTATTCGAGTTGGTTCGTTACTACTCGTCTCAAGATTAAAACTAGTTAAAAAGTCAACTATGACCTTTTTGTCTGGTGTATTACTAAAATAGTTAATATTAAAATCTCCACAAATGTAAACATAGGTGGCAGCACTTAGACAATACAACACAGTCTCATAAAGTTTCAAAAAAAATACGGAAACATCTCCGGTTGGAGAACGATAAACACTTAAAATAACGTACTTACGGCTTTCACACATAAACCCTACTGCATTACACTCAAAATGTATTTCCTCGGCAAATCTGCTGCAGTCAATCCCAGAAAATTCCCATTTTTTCTGCTGCTTTACAAATATCATGGTACCACCATGTTTTGCTTTTTTTCTGCAAAAACTGGCAACGGTATAATACTGTGGTATGTGTATTGCACTTATACCATTTTCAGTACACCAGTGTTCTTGTATGCATAATATATCTGGATTTTCTATTTTTATGAATGAAAATGAAAAAAAATGTAAAAGTTCTATTTTAAACAGCGAAAAGGGCCAAATTTGTTTAATTTTTGTTAATGCGGTGAAATGTGCAAGTCATTAGCATAAATACCTAATTTTTTCTGGGTTAAATGCATTCTTTTTTCAACTTTACTTTAGCCGAAATGTGATATATTTACAAAATATTTTCTTTTTTACTTCTATAGGGTCTCCGAACGTGATAAGGGAAAAAATCCGCGGAAATCTCCAATATTTGTTTTAATTAATTTTCATATTCATATATATAAATATTGTAATCGCAAAAAAATCATCCTCCGAGATTTTTTCAGATTTCTACGTTTCAGGGTCTTTAGATACTGAAAAACATTTTTTCTCAATTCTGTCGGTCTGTCTGTTCACAGCGTAGCTAAAAAACTACTTACCCGATTGACTTCAAATTTTGTTCAAAATTACGGGTCATATGGGGATGACCTGGTAACATTTTTGTAAAAATCCAATATGGCAAATCAAAATGGTGGCCTAGCGAAATGTAAAAAAAAAATTATTAAAAAACTATTTATCCAATGGATCTCAAATTTTACAAAAACATCAAGTATATGTTGGAATAAACTGGTAACATTTTGGTATGAATCCAAGATGGTGGAACAAAATGGCTGCCTAATAAAATATTGTAAAATTCAGCCTGAAAAACTGCTTAATTGCTTGATTTCAAATTGTGTGCCATAACTAATTGTGGTATGGATATCAACTAGGTTGACTTGAGGTACTAATGCAAGCTGGCTGAACAGAATGACACCCAAATAAAATGTTTGTAATCATGAAAAAATTACCCTCTCAGGTTTTACATATCTTCACGTTTTTAGCATCCCTAGATGCTAAAAAACATGTTTTATCAATTTCGTCGGTCCGTCTGTCAGTCTGCCTCTCTGTCTGTCAGTTCGCAACATAGCTTAAATACTACTACCTAATCGACTTCAAATTTTGGCAAAAAAAATCAGTAAATTTCCTTCACCCAGAACTTCCCTCGTGAATTTTTCCTATTATTAGTAATAGTGAAGTGTGATTCAATTTAGTTCAATATATGTCATTTAGTAATACATATAATATATATACTGTCTTTTAAAATAATTTTATTTGTCGCCATTTTGTTATATCATATTGGACTTCTACCAATATTTTACCAGCGTCTACTTGTGCCACACTTGAGTTTTGGGCATATAGGTAGTTTTTATATTAACACACCCCACCGTTTAGTTACGTCATGTTGAATTCGTACAGGTTTATCCCTATATCACATTTAATTTTTCTGCAAAATTTAAAGTCAGCTGAATAAAATTTTTATACACGTTGATTTTTTTGGCCGCCGTTTTGTTCCACAAATTTACCAGTTTATCTCTATATCACACTTAATGCTTGCACAAAGTTTGAAATTAATCTAGTTAGTAGTGTTTTTGGCTGATTTTTTTAAATATTTTAAAAGTCTGCCTTCTTGTTTTGCTATCTTATATTCATACCTAAATGGTCCAGATCATTTCTATATGTCACTTGATTTTTGCAAAATTTGCAGTAATAATTTTTTTAACGTTTCACTAGGGCGTGATCTTATTCTGGAATATTGATTTTTTACCAAAATATTACCAGGTCATCCCCACATGACCCTTAATTTGAAGTCACTCTGCTAAGTAGTTTTTAAGCTGTGCTGTGAACTGACATACAGACAGACGGATTGACGGAATTGATAAAACACATTTTTTGGTATCTAGGGACCCTGAAACATGAAGATATGTAAAACCTTAGAAGATGATTTTTCACGATTACAAATATTATATTTAGCCGCTATTTTTTTCTGCAATCTTGAATTAGTACCACAGTTTTTAAAAATTAAGTTCAAATATTTTTAAAACGAGACGAGATACTGAGGTGCGGTTTTAAGTTGTACCTTACAAATTTTATTTCATATAACCGATATTAGGCGTAAAACTTACCTAAGCTAAAAAGTTATTTATACAGGGAGTTAAACTAGACTGCAAATTTTTCAATTTTTTATTTGTTACGAAAATCTACAAAAACAAGTTCTTAGTTATAATTGTTAGATTAGTGTAATCCTTGGTAAAATTGTAAAAAACAATTTCAAACTTTTTTTAAATTTTTATTATTTTTGAGAAATTTTTTTTGTCAAAAAAATTAATTTTTCTACATAATTAGCTGTAACTTTTTATTAGACATTTGATGTAAAGTTTTCTCGCTAGAGGCCCTTAAGTCATGTTTTTTTTATATTGTGCATGGTCGGCACTACGCAGAACATAAACAGGATGTGAAAAAATGTGGCAAGTTTAATTAAAAACCTAGCAATCCTAAAGATCATGTACGTATATTTCGACACTTTGTAGTATAAAAAAGAATTAAAATTTTTACTTAAGTTTTTAGTGATAGTGAATATTTTTTCCAAACAGTTTTTTAATTTTCTTACTTACTCTATGATTTTAACAAATGCAGGTGTTGATTTTACAGCCAAATTTACCAACATTAGGTAACACAAGAGACATGAAACAGGCTGCCACCTTTTTAGTTTTAAAAATATCAACTAGAAATTTGAAATGTCTCTATAACTCCGTAAAAGAAAAATTTTCTATAAAAAAATTATTAAGTTACTTCTGCTTTAACCGGAAGTATCCCCCTACTTTTTTATTTTAAATAGGACCCTTTATATGCAAAGGACTATCATATTCAGCTTGAAATTAGATTTTAAATGATATATCACAAGTTAGGTTTTGTTTTCAAAATGGCAGCTGGACAGCCATTTTTTCAAAATTCAACATTGGCCTGTTATGATAAAAATGCAGTCACTTTTTACAAAATACTGTTTTTTAAGCAGTCCAAAATAAGCTTAATTTTAATTTTTTTAGAACACTTCGATTTAAACATTCTTTGGGAAAGAATATATTTATTTATTTATTTCACTTTATGTCAAATGATCTAAATAGATATGACAACGTCAAGTGTAAAAATAAAAGATAACATAAGACATTTTTAAAACAATATTAAGATAGGACTAACTAACAGAAAACAATTATTGCAAAATTGAAAAGTAGTTTCTAAAATTATAATAATTTTTTTCAAGAAGATAACTCTTTATACTTTTCTTAAATTTTTTGTAAGAAGTTATTTCTCTTAGGCTTGCTGGTAGTTGGTTGTACATATTCCCACAAAAACAGTAAGGACTTTTTTGGAAAGTGCTAGTCCTATGGGGCGGTATATAAATGTTTGTAGAGTTTCTTGTACCATAATTATGTAGTTCTAGATGACGAGAAAATCTGGTGAATTGTTTTTTAACGAATAATACCGAGTGTAAAATTAGTATACATCGAAGAGGGAGAATTTTATATTGTTTGAAGTAGGGTTTACATGAGTCTAATGGACTTAATGAGAAATTTTTTCTAATTATTCTTTTTTGTAATATAAAAATTCTGTTTCAATCTGTTGATTGGCCCCAGTAAATAATACCATAGCTTAGATGGCTATATGCTAGAGCGTAATAGGTATTTAAAAGTAGTTTTATTTCTAAAGTGTTTTTAGATTTCTTATTGCAAAGTAGGCACTATTTAAATTTGCGACATGGTTCATGTGGTTGCATCATGTTATGTGTGGATCTAGATGTAATCCTAGAAATTTAAAATTATCAATCCTATTTATATGTTTGCAGTTTAATAACAAATTTGGAACCCGAGGCATATCTTTTCTTATACAAAATGTCATAAAGCAGGTTTTGGATTCGTTGGCAATAAGGCAATTTTTCTCACACCATAAAGCAAATTTTTCCAAAATTATATTGGCATTATTTTCCAATTTTCGAAATTATTATCAGAAATTGCTATAGTGCAGTCATCTGCATAGAGAATTATTCTATTTTTTGATAGTAACAGAGGCAGGAAATTTTCCAGATCATTTATAAAAAGCGTAAATAATAGAGGTGAAATAATGCTTCCCTGAGGTACACCACATTTTATATTATGTCCAGTAGAGATTACATCCCCAATCTTAACCTTTATCTTACATTCCTCCAAATAAGACACTCATCATTTGTTGATATCTCCACTCATTCCCAATACATATAATTTCTTCTGTAAAAAGGAGCTATTTAAGCAGTCAAAAGCTCGAGTTAAGTTAAAGAAGATGGCAAGAACGTAGTTTGATGTGTCAAAGTCCTCATAAACAAAATTTAATAGCTCAAAAGCAGCTGTAGAAGTGGAGCAATCTTTTCTAAAACCGTGGTGTTTGTTACTTATTAATTTTTCTGCATTTAAGAAGTTTTCTATCTTGCATAAAACTACTTTTCAAAAAGTTTAGAAAAGGTAGGCAGGCCCGTAATACATCGATACTTTTCGATTTTTTCCCTGTCACCCTTTTTATAAAGTGGAATAACTTCCCCTACTTTCAACTCACAAAGGAATATACCTTTTTCGACGGATAAATTAATATTTAAATATTTTCTCTAATGCCATAACTGGGATGTTGTTTTTACCAGAGCAGGCTGTTTTGTTTTTTAACAGTTTTAAAGCTGAATGGAGATCGTGCGCATTCAGGGGTGTTAAAAAAATTGACCTGATATGAAATTCACTGGTTGTACAATTTGAAAAATCAGTATTATGTTTACTCAAGGTTGTTGATATTAGGTTTTCTGCGCTTGTTGCAAAATATTTGCAGAATTCTTCACATATTTCAGAGATATTTATTATGTAATTATTGTTAGATACTAATTTTGTGGGATTAGAGCACTTTTTTACTCTTCCTAAGTTAGTATTTATTACTTGCCAGATCGTTTTAGAGTTATGTGAGGAGTCTAACATTTTTTGTTTGTAGAAATTTGATTTCTGTAGAGCCAGCTGTTCATGAAATAGTTTTTTTTGACTGAGTGTATAAGTTTTTTGACTCCGGTGTGTTCCAAGATCTGCACAACCAATACAAATTTTTTAAATTCTCGCTCTGTTTAATTAGGTCTGGGTTTATCCATTCTTTATTTGGTAGAGCGGTCTTTATAATTATTTTTTTAGGGGACAGGCTATATCTAAACAATGTAGAAAATTGTGCCAAAAATAAGTCCATGATTCATTAACATCTGTAGTATTATATAGATAACTAAGGTCTGTTCTAGATAAGTGATAATTAAGTTGAAAGATATTTTGAGAATCAAAGAACCTTTTAAAAAAATATAAATCGGAAAATGAGGGCTTGTTCAGAGGGGCATTCAAATGAAATATTATTCTTTGTGTCATATGATCTGCGATGTTCCTTCAAAGTTGATTGCGTTAAAGTTTGGGTGATTTGCATTTACATAATCTAATGCTGAGGGGGTCTGATTCGAAATTACTCTTGTTGGTTCAACCCGGAGAATGGATTTTATGTTGAAACTTTCCAGCAAGTCGAAAAGAACAGATTTTTTTTATTTCTTTCACTTTTTGTTTTACTGAAAGCGCAATTTACTGCAATTTTTTTAATAACATTTTTTATATTTTTTTACATTCATTTTCGTGGTAAAATTGTCTTTTTAAAACTAAAAAGGTGGCAGCCTTTGGATGTAAAATCAACATATGTATTTTTTTAAATAATAAAGTAAGAGAAACAATTAAAGACATCATTTATTGAAAATACTCGTTACTCCATAAACTTAAGTAAAAACTTTTAAATTACATTCTTTTTTATGCTACAGGTTGTTGAAATGTACGTATATGATCTTTAGGATTTTTAACTAACCTTGCCACATTTTTTACATCCTGTATATTTTCTGGGTAGTGCAGACCATGCACATTATAAAAAAAATATGACTTAAGTGCCCTCTAGCAAGAAAATTTTACATAAAATGGCTAATAAAAAGTTACAGCTTATTATGAAGAAAAATTACAATTTTTGACAATAAAAACCATATCTCAAAAAATATTAAAAATTTTAAAAAAGTTTGTAATTGTTTTTTACAATTTCACCAAAGATTACGCTAATCTAACCATTAGAACTAAAAAATTGTTTTTGTAGATTTTTTTTAAACCCTGTATAAATAACTTTTTAGCTTAGGTAAGTTTTACGCCTAACATCGGGTATATGTATTAAAGTTCTTTTTTACCAAAAAATGCAGTGAACTGCTTCAAGTGGCCAGCAGTTTAGTTCTATACACCACAATTATTTATGTCACACAATTTGAAATCAGTCCATTAACTAGTTTTTCAGGATCTTGTAAATATTTTACTAAGCCCCTATTTTGTTTCCAAGATGGCAGATTCTACCAAAATTTCCCACATAATACTTGATTTTCGTGTAAAATTTGAGAATAATTGTATAAGTAGTTTTCTAGTAATACTTTTTTTAACATGTCACTAGGCCGGCATTCTGTTTTGACATATTGGATTTTCACCAAAATGTTAATAGGTCATCCCTATATGTCCCTTAATTTTTGACGAAAATTTGAAGTCAAACGGGTAAATAGATTTTAAGCTATGCTGTGAACTGAGAGACAGACAGACAAACCGACAGACGGACCGACGAAATTGATAAAACATATTTTTTGGCATCTAGGGGCGCTAAAACGTGAAAATATATAAAATCTAAGAGGGTCATTTTTTCACGATTACAAATATTTTATTTAGCCGCCATTTTGTTCCGCCATCTTAAATTATTACCACGGTTTTACTAGTTCATCTGTACACTAGAATTATTTATGGCACACAATTGGAAATCAGTCCATTAAGTAGCTTTAAGGCTGAATTTTTAAATATTTTACTAAGCCGCCATCTTGATTGGCCAGTTGACTCCTACATAACATTTGATTTTTGTGCAAACTTTGAGATAAACTGCATATATAGTTTTTTAATGATATTTTTTAACTTTTCACTAGGCCGTCATTTTGTTTTGTCATATTTGATTTTTGCCAAAATATTATCAGATCATCCCCATATAACCCTTAATTTTTGACTAAAATCTGAAGTCATTCAGGCAAATGTTTGTGTTGCAGTTATCTCCACAAAATTTTTCCTTACGCGTTTTCGGCTTATTTTACGAGTAATACCGCGGTTAAATTTGTGATTTTTGGCAGAGCTCTTTGTCGCGACTCCGAGCACCATATTATCATATTATTTGAGGTGTAAGATGATTTTATAATGCAATTTCATGCACATTCTTTAATTCTGCATTCAACAAAATAATGTGGAATTTATTTTTTGCTGCACTGTTTACATTTTACTAACAATAACATTCAAAAATATAGTGCGTCTCACCATACAGAATCAGCATTTTTCGGCAATTTTGGCTCAACTATAGCCAGTCTCACATAATATATTCATTCGCTTTTCGCGATGTCGGGACGGTGTTATAAATGTAATGGTACAGTAATATTCAAAGAAACTAAGAAACCAGGTGAAACCTTCGGTTTTCCATGTGATCATTGCCACAAAGTGATCTGTCAGACATGTGGCGAACTTTCATCTACGGAAATACGCGCAGTGTTGCTGACCAAACGCAGCATGCCTTCCTACTGTGTTGATTGCCAATCGACAGTAAAACAATTGTTAAACCTCGTCGACCGAGTTGGACATCTGGAAACTGAGGTAGAGGGTCTAAAAGGGGACATTGCTTCATTACCCGCTATTTCCAAAACTCTTAAAACTTGTGCTTTTTGAATTATCAGCTAACACTATAGAAGAAAAAGTCAAGAAAATCGACAATACAATTGCCATGACTTCACAAACATATATTTCACTACCCAGTGAAGATAAAAATTGTATTTGACAGGAACTTCAAGATCGCCAAAACAGATTAAATAATATCATGTTCTTCAACGTTCCAGAGACCGCTGACGATCATAAAGAGATAGAATCTATTCTAAAGATTTTAAGGAACAACCCACCTGTTATTGTCCACTTTACCAGAGTAGGTAAGAAGAACTCTAAGGGTGCCCGAGCTCTAAAGGTCAATTTAGGTTCAAGAGATGATGTGCTTTCTCTGATTCGCTCTCGTCAGAAACTTAAAGGGAAACAGATCTATATAAGCTTGGACATGACTTCTGATCAACAACAAGCAGATAAGCGAGTCTGCACTGAGTTCAGGGATCGCAAGTCCAAGGGAGATAATAAGATAAGGGTCAAGTATATCAACGGCAATCCCTGAATTGTGGAAGATAAGGAAAACTTATAACTGACGGCCAACATTCCAACCTTGCAACTACAGACCTCTTTGTATATTACCAGAATGTTCGTGGAGTACGAACAAAGCTGACTGATCTATGCTTCAATGTATCAACAAACAACTACCATGTAATCATGCTAATTGAAACCAACCTATATGATGACATCACTGATGCTGAACTGGGCATGGCTAATTACACCATATTCCGAAGAGATCCATCCAATGAAACCAGTATAAAGAAATCCATGGGTGGTGTGCTGATTGCTGTCCAGAAGTCCATTTCCTCTGGACTTATCCATACCACAGCACCAGTTGGTTGGTTGAAATTGGTTCAGAAAATAATCAATTCATTCATGGCTGTATATACCTGCCTCCAAATTCTCCTCGTGGGAACTACCTTCTGGTTAGTGACACCATAGACTCTATTTGTGATTCCTCTCCGGACTTAGAACTGTGCATAGCTGGTGACTTTAACCTTCCAAGTGCAATGTGGCGTGATGAGCAATTAAGCTCAGTGGCCTTCCAGAGTGATGATGTTTATGTCCCTCCTCAAATGTTAGACTCAATAATAACTGTTTCGGATTTCTGTGCCTTACATAATCTTTTCCAGATTAATTATATTTATAATAATAACAGTGTTATTCTAGATTTAATACTTAGTCATCAAAAATACAATGTCAACAACTGTGACCCTCTGCTACGAATTGATGTTCATCATCCTCCTTTATGTTTTAATATTGTAATTGAAAACAAATTTCATACTCCCAGTAAACAAGCTAATGAATTCTATTTTGATTATAAATCAACGGATTATTCGTTAATCAATAATTATTTAGGTTTTTTTCTTGTGGGATAATGTATTCTTAGATCTGGATTTAGAAAATATGATAAACACATTTTATGATATTTTATACAATACTCTAAATGTTTTTGTACCAATTAAAAAAGTTTCTACCAAACAACAAAACATTTGTGATGCTCTTGAAAATGGTTCTGAAGTCCACTCGATTTATACAGACTTCACAAAAGCCTTCGATAAAGTTCCCCACAATGTATTATTAAGCAAACTTAGAATTTTAGGGATATCTGGATCCCTGCTTAAATGAATAGGAAGTTACCTTTCAGACAGAGTGCAGACAGTCAAAGTCAATAACTTCTCCTATGAAATCATAGTTCCTTCTGGTGTACCAAAAGGGTCCCATATTGGGCCACTACTGTTTGATCTTTTTGTTAATGATGTCTCCTCATGCTTTAAATCTTCTAAATTTCTTCTTTTTGCTGATGATCACTAATCAAAATGACTGCAAGTCTCTTCAGGAAGACCTTAACAGGTTTGTGGAATGGTGCCTTAAAAATGGCATGGAACTTAACTCATCTAAATGTAAGCTAATGAAGTTCTCAAGATTGCATCGGAAGATTGATTTCGACTTTGTTATCAATGGCGAAACTGTATTACCTACTGAGACTATAAAGGATCTCGGTATAACATTAAATTCTGAGCTTTCTTACATTTATCACATAACAAATATCACCAATAAATCCCTAATGATGCTGGGCTTTATCAAAAAAAAAACTCCAAAGAATTCTCCACAATATTCTCTCTTAAAAATCTTTACTGTAGTCTTGTCAGATCACACCTAGAGTATGCTTCTGCAGTATGGAATCCGAATTCCATTATGATAATCTCTGCCTAAGGCTTAACTTGCTAACACTTTCTTCAAGAAGAAGAAACCATGATCTACTTCTTTTTTTTAAGTTGACAAACTCTTTGATTGATTGTCCTGATCTGGTTTCAATGGTTGGTCTGCATGCCCCTGTCAGAATGACCCGTAGTCACCAAACATTCAGTGTTAATTTTCACCAAACCAACTATTCTACCCACTCTTTCATTCCCCGATCGTCAACACAAGCTAATCAATTTAATCAGCTTAACTTTTTTGGTAGTCAGAGACAATTTTTAAGAGAATTGTCCCAGTTAAGTAATCAAGACTAATTTATTTTGTTATTTATTCCTTTCTCACAGTCTTTTACTTTTCACATTTCTATTATTTTTCTATTTTACATACTTCACCAGGGTCTATCTGCAAATTTCTTAGTATATTGCATTATATTTTACTTTAGGATTAGATTTATTATATAAAATTAGATTAAGTAATCTTGTAAATGGACATTGTCCGTCAATAAATAAATAAATAGTTTTTAAACTATTACAGACAGATATACAGCAGACATACAGACAAAACAATCCACAGACGGGCCGTCGGGGTTGATAAAACATACTTTTTGGTATCTAGGAATGCTAAAACGTGAAGATGAATGTAAACCCTGAGAGAGTGATTTTTTTACAATTACAAATATTTTATATAGCCCCCATTATGTTGGGCCATCTTGAATTAGTACCTCATTTTTACTAGTTCGTCTGTATACCAAAATTATGTATGGCAATTTTCAGGCTGAATTTATAATTCTTTTTCTAAGCCGCCATTTTGTTTCGTCATCTTGAATTCGTACCAAAGTGTTACCAGTTGATTCCTACATAATATTTGATGTTTGTGCAAAATTTATGATAAATTATATAAGTAGTTTTTTAGTAATAATTTTTTAACGGTTCACTACGCCGCCATTTTGTTTTGTCAGATTGGATTTTTACCAAAATGTTACCAGGTCATACCCATATGACCCTTAATTTTTACTCAAAATTTAAAGTCAATAGCATAATTAGTTTTTAAGCTATACCATGAATTGATAGACAGACAAACCGACACACTGACCTAAGGAATTAATGAAACATATTTTTTGGCATCTAGAGATTCTAAAACGTGAATATATGTAAAACCTGGAAGAGCGATTTTTTTCACGATTACAAATATTTAATTTACCCGCTATCTTGAATTATTACTACAGTTTTACTAGTTTATCTGTATACCACAATTATTTATGGCACACAATTTGAAATTAGACACTTAAGTAGTTTTTCAGGCTGAATTTTTAAATATTTTACTAAACCGCCATTTTGTTCCGCCACCTTGGACTTATACCAAAATTGTATCAGTTGATTCCTACGTAATACTTGGTTTTTGTGCAAAATTTGAGATAAATTGGTTAAGTAGTTTTTTAGTAATAATTTTTTTAACATTTCACAAACATAAAGATCTGAAAAATCTCGGAGGGTGTTTTTTTTACGATTACAGTAAAATACTTCCCTTTTATGAGGGAAGTAAAAAAAGATTTTAAATAAAATCTACATGATGTTTGTGTGTCAGCCTAAAACTTAAAAAAACACTATGTGACTTTAAAATTACTTTAAGAGAGCTTGCGGTAAATAAAAGGAAAATGTAATATATTTATGCTGACAGAAAATAATTTATTCCTTGTATTCCAATGTATTTTCTGTATTCCTATGTATTTCATGTAATCCACTGTACTCCATGTATTCCATCATGTTTTCCATGTATTCTGTGTATTCCATCCTGATTTCCATGTATTCCATTAATTTCATGTATTTTCTTGTATTCCAACGCAATTATATATTTGGTATATACATTTTCGTTAGTGGTTTCCCTCTCGGTGCGTGTATTGACTATGGTTTGAAAGACTATTGAAACTCTCTTATGTCATAGAGAACTTATATATTATATTTCAAATAATGTTAGTTTTATGTAAATTTTGATAAAACTTCTAAACTAGAGTTGGTTACCTACAAGAAAAAGGTTCCTTTAATTCCTCCACTGGTGTAAAACCGACGGTCAAACTTGATCCCCTAAAATGAATTTTTTTTACATTTTCAAGAATGTTTTTTTTTAGGAGGGGAGGGGGAGCTTCCCACTATGCTCATCTCTCACTTTTTGCTAGTAAGGCATTTTTTTTGTTTTAGTCAAAAATTGTATTCAGTATATGTGTATATAAGGTTGATTATGCCATATTTTTAAATTGGACATTGTTTTAGAAATACCTCAAGAATATAGCCGTCCTGTGATTTCGTGGAGAGGTAATGGAGAAATGTTTGTAATAAACTATTGGAAGGATCAGAGAAGATATTTGAAAGTTTTTAACTCTGATATGCATCCTTTGTGGGGATCAGAACCTTATAACAATCTGTTGGCTCCAACATTCTTTAAAGGCCAAGGAAACTTTATAGCATGTGCAGCCACAGATGGTGAAACAAATCAAATAGTAATATTTGAGAAAAACTGTTTGGTGAAATCAAGCTTTCTGGTTCCAGAAAACGAGGTACATTTATGTTATTGTTATTTCTCAGCTTCATTTACATAAAACAATTAGCAGCTGAATGTATATAAAAACACTTAATTGGAAACTTAAAGGGCTGTGTACATGTGTGAAAGTAATGAAACAAAAAGGTCTGTCTGTAAAACGTGTATATTATCCAAATCCAAAATTATAGCAGAGGGCTTTCTACTAACTAGGCATAATGCCTACATAAAATATGGCTGCTTCTTAAGCAATAATTTTTTTTAAATGTAATTTGGTGTTCATCAGGTTTTGATTTGTCTTTGTTACAGGTAAAAAGTTTTTAAGTGCATTGATTTTAGAACCATGTATCTGTTTACCTGTTCACTGATGAGTAACATTGATGATGAGTATTTAGTTGAACACACTGTTATAATTTTGGATTTGGGTACTTATATGTTATACAGACAGATCTTTTTGTTTGATTAAAGTACTTAATGCAATTTTTTAAAAATTAGGCTCATTGTGTTCTTGTAACTAAAAAAATATTGTATCAAAATGAAAAGAAAATAATACGATTACCTATGATACTGACTTAAATTGACAAGTGTTATTGAAATAGGAAAAGAGACCGAGCAAAATTTCAAAATTATCAGATTGCTCCCTCTTATATCATTTGTGTGATTTCCCTATATGCATTAATACACAAATTACAATCTCAGCTTTTTTCTGGTGAAATCTTTTAATAAAGAGTAAATAGTTAAGACATGGTATGGACAATATGTTTTAGGCCTTATACTGAGCCTTATTATAGGCCTGTAGAATCAATGTTTGTCTTTTTAGTTTTCATCAATTTTCTTTACTTTTTATTTTCCTTGTGTTAAATACATATATTTAAAATAAATTTAGTTATCCTTTCCATAATCCTGCATTATTCATGTGATGTTGATAAGAGTGAAATCATAAGCAAAATACACTGTATTATGTTTTAACATTTTCATATTTTCAGGCCCATAAAAAAAAATCCTGTGTTACTTTCAAAATTTGGGTGAAATTGGATCTCACTTTTTTTTTGTTATTAAAACATTCTTTACTGTTTAAAATATGAGTAGCAATTTTAAATTGCTTTTGCTTGTTTTAATACAGGGTGGAGAAATATTATAATATGTTTGTGCTGGTAGAAAGAACTTTTTTGGTGTAACTGTTTTCTCTTTTGGAAAAACTTAAAATACATATCTTTTTAAGGTTCATTATTACCTGAAATTTGATAACCCAATATTTTTGGTAAAATGACTTAAACTTATCAATCTTAAACAAAACAATCATTTGAAAATACATAAGTTGCTCCCAATTTATTTTTTCTCTAATGTAATAGAAATGATTTTTGTAAATACAACATAGCTGTTATTTTTACTTCATTTAATAGCTGAGGTCCTTACAACTAGAACTCCAAAATATTAGTTTTTTTTATTCGCACTGCAGGTGACTATGTTTGAGAAAAATAAAAAATGATTAAAAAACTGATCAAGTTTTCAAAAAGAATATGAATTAAAAGTTGAGGGATACTCTGCACTCATTACCATATTTCTGTTTTGTGTTTAATGCACTAATTTAGTCACCTTAATTTTTTATATGTTTTTAAATAATCTTAAAATAATGGGTCAAAATAAATGTTTTTACATGGGTTAAAGCGAGGGGTGGATATCTCCCGTAAGCTAGCCAAAGTCTTTAGAAAATGACTTATAAGTCAGCTAAAGGCCTTCAGGTGACTTAAAAGTTACTTAATATTCCACAAAGGACTTAAAAGTCACCCAAAAGACTTAAAAGTCTTCTAAGTTTTTTTAAAGTAACTTGAGATTTATGTTTTACAGATCGAAATAATAAAACGAAGAATTTGTCTTTAACAAGAACTAATATCTAAAAATGATAATAGGGATATGCAAAACCATTTAAATTATGGCGTTTTTATAAACTACATTTTTAGTCTGCCGTTTTGATGCCTAAATACATGAATTATTCCTTTCGGTAACACTGGAAGAGGCCATAAAATCACCTTTAAATCTTTTATAAAAGTCTAGTATTTTAAACAAACACACTGACAAATATTGTATTAGAGAAAAAATATATTTCACCCCTTAAGGGCGGAACTTTAAACAATCTAGAAATCCATCTTAAATAACTATTATCAAAAGCTGTTGACAATTGAATCATTTTAAAATATTATTTACTTAAAGAGTTATTTTAAAAAAGTAATTTATTAAAAAACAATCATCTTAAAAATCTCATTTAGTTGAAGAGATATTGTAAAAAACTTAAAAACACATTTCACCCCTTTAAGAAAATCCAGAAGTCAGTTTTTAGATAAATACAGTCTAAAACTCAACAGAAGAACTGTTTTGAAAACTCATTCAGTCAAAAAGATATTAATAAAAAAATAAAAACATAATTTACCCTTTTTCACTTCTTTAATGTTGGAATCTAAAGTTCCGGAAATAGTTTACTTATTGTTTAAAGCTATTGGCGAGAAGGAATTGTTTTCAAGACTCATGTAGTTCTACAAATCTAAAAATTGAGTTTTAGTTATCTTGAGTGGGAAAAATTCAGAAATCAGTTTTTAGATAATTATTTTTGAAAGCTATTGACGAAAACCACTTAAGGGTGGAATTTAAAAAAATACAGAAAACAGTTAGTAGAGAAATATTTTTGAAAGCCATTCACAAAGGAATTATTTTAATGACTCATTTAGTGAAAGAGATATTGTAAAACTTGAATAATAACATTCACTTTATTGCATTGCATTGAGGGTAGAATTTCAAAATATCCAGAAATCAGTTTTTAGATAAATAATAAATATTTTTAAAAGCTATTGACAAATGAATTGTTTTAAAAACTCATTTAGCTAAAAGCTATTGGATAAATAGTAGTATATATATATATACGATGTATATATATGTATACATATGTATATATATGTATATATATGTATATATATGTATATATGTATATATATGTATATATATGTATATATATGTATACATATGTATATATATGTATACATATGTATATATATGTATATATATATATATATATATATGTATACATATGTATATATATATGTATATATATGTATATATATATATGTATATATATATGTATATATATGTATATATATGTATATATATATATATATATATATATATATATATATATATATATATATATATATATATATATATATATATATATATATATATATATATATATATATATATATATATACAGGGTGCCTCCGGTTAAGTCGGCACCATTGCTAACTTCCTTATTATTGGAGATATGAGGTCGGTTAAATTAGCAAACTAGTAACATTTTTTCTGCTGATTAAGATAGTGAAATCAGAAAAACAATTGAACATCGCGTCTTCGAGTTATTCCAAAAAATGTATATTTTTTCAATGGAACACCCTGTATATTTTTCGACATAACGTTAGCAAATCGTCCTAAGAATAAAAAAGTTCATATGCACTATCTGCCTAAACCTAATAATAACAAAGTTATAACGATATTTTACTAACAGTCAAGTTGGCCATGAAATTAAAAATAAAAACAATTGATTGGGTGGCTTGGCGATATAAATGACAGTTTGTAGATGAGGGGCGTTTTGTTGTAGCAGAAAAATAATATATTTACAGTTTTAGTTGCTAAAGCTTGTTTTAAAATGTTGTTCACGCATATTGAAAAATGTGATATGTTAGAAACATACCTTATGTGTAGGAAAAATAGTACTATGGCAATACAAGAATACCGCCGAAGATTCCCTACTCGTAATTTACCGGACAGGAGGTATTTTTTAGTTCTCTATAGAAAATTTAGAAGTAACGAGGAGGTTTTTAAAAAGACAAGGAAGAGAAAACCTTTTATAATAAGCGAAGACGTTGAAATTACCATATTAGCCTATTTTGAAGCACACAAAGAATACTCAACAAGGGATTTAGCAAGAGATTACGGTGTTAGTTTAGTGACAATATGGCGGATCTTAAAGAAGCACAAGTTTATTCTGTATAAGTACCGGCCAATTGCCTGGTGATAATGAAAGAAGACTTGCGTTTTGCCATTGGTTGCATCATGTTTATGAAAGAAATAATGACATTTTGAAGAACATTATTTGGAGCGATGAATCCAATTTTTCCAACAAAGGTATGTTCAATCGCAAAAACGTCCATTATTGGTCGCAAGAAAATTTATTTCTCACTGATCCCAGAAATCCTCAGCATCAATTTAGTGTCAATGTTTGGTGTGGTATGAGAGGAAGCGAAATACTTGGACCTGTATTTTATGAGGGTACTTTGACAGGAAGGAGATATGTTGACCTGATAATTTCTGGGGCGTTAGAAGAATATTTGGACGGCGTCAATTTGGCTACACGACAACTAATTTACTTCCAGCAAGATGGGGCCCCACCTCATCAGTTTGGTGATGTAAGAATGATGTTGCAGAGATTATTTGGAGACAAATGGATTGCCACAAATGGTCCAGTTCGCTGGCCACCTAGATCCCCAGACATAACTCCTCTAGATTTCTGTTTTTGGGGTTACGTGAAAAATGAAGTTTATAAGAAGAAATATGCAAATTTGGAAGAACTGAAAATTGAAATAAGGAGAATAATGGCGTCTATTGATGGAAGGACAATTTTAAAGGCGACGAGGCATGTGCTAAAATGTGTCCGAAAATGCATAGAACAAGATGGTGATGTGTTTGCTCATTTACTGTGACAGTTAAATCTAACCAATTAAGTAATATTGTTTTTATAAATATCGTTATAACTTTGTTGTTATTAGGTTTAGGCGATTAGTGCATATGAACTTTTTTATTCTTAGGACGATTTGCTAACGTTATGTCGAAAAATATACAGGGTGTTCCATTGAAAAAATATACATTTTTTGGAATAACTCGAAGACGCGATGTTCAATTGTTTTTCTGATTTCACTATCTTAATCAGCAGAAAAAATGCTACTAGTTTGCTAATTTAACCGACCTCATATCTCCAATAATAAGGAAGTTAGCAATGGTGCCGACTTAATCGGAGGCACCCTGTATATATATATATATATATATATGATGTATATATATGTATACATATGTATATATATATATATATATATATATATATATATATATATATATATATAAAGAAATAACTTTGATATATGGTTGAGTTATTCTTCTTAAATGCAGGCCATTTCAGCTATACCATTGATGTATAACATATTTAAATTTTCAAGTGCCATTTTTCAAATGAGGTTAAATTGTCATCTAGGTTTTTGAAGCATCATGTGTTAGGTTAAAACAATTTTAAGTTCTGGTCTTAAGAATATAACAGGAACTCTAAAACGCGTCGACTTTTCAACTTCTTGAGATATGTATTAGAATTTAAATTTACTCCGATTTCACCTTAAATATTCTTTAACAGCACATTATATTTTTTTACATTATTCACATTCAAATTTCCCGCTAAACCAAACCAAAACATGGCAATGCTATCCCATCGAATTTGTAACACCCTGTATCACAGATTGCTTAATTTCTAAAAATATATCAATCATCAGATATTTCGTAAGTAATTCGAAATAAGATTATTAAATAACAAAGCAAAACATCAATATAAATCCTAACATAGTTGAATCATTTAAAATAAATGAACTTTTGAAATTCATTAGCAAGTACCAAAATCGAAAAAATTATTCCAGTCCAATCAAAATTTAAATCATATTTAAACACTGGCTCTTATAATGGTTCTTAAGAAACAAATTAAACACACTATTGTTATTACTAAAAAATATCCTTGGAAATACTTAAAAGTCACTTAAAATATTCTAGATGAATTTAAAATTCGCTTAAAATCCACGAAAAGACGGCAAAGTTACTGTAAGTCATTTTTGAGACATTAAAATCGCCTAAAATACCATTAATGACTTTGGATTAACCTAAAATGTACTAAAAGAGTTTGAATTCATTTATAAGTCACTTAAAAGGCTTATAATTTATTCATAAGTCAGATAAACGACGTTTAATTCACAAAGACTAGTAAGGAGTTATCCCCTCAGGTTAAAGTATCAAACAAACATCGGTTTGGTAACATATTTTTTTTAGAAATATGTATACTTAGTATGTTACTGAACCTTCATAGCTGTAAATTACTATGTGATAAAATTATTTATCAATCTGTTAACAAAAATATTTCGATTAATTGTATTATGGTATTTTTAAAGTGCCTACAACTTAACAGTTTTTCCTTTTCTACTACAAATCTAGTTTATATCTTTATTTATAGGGAGAAATCAAAGATGTTCAGTATCAACGTGAAAAGCATATATTAGCAGTCCACAGCCAATCTCCTCTTGGAAGCAGTCTTAATATATACTTATATGCCAATGATACATGGTATCTTAAACAGCAGTTATGCTATCCATTAGACCAGCCAGAAAAATTGCTGAAATTTCACTGGGTCAATGATTTAAGTAGCAGTATCTGCATACTTAACATTTTAACATCTAGGTATATTCATGTATACACCTATACTACAGAAACTTATGGCATTCTTCATAGTTTAGTAGCTGTTATTAATGGGCGAAAAGTTTCTTTTACTGATTTTTCCCGCGAAATAGTACCTCCTCCTATGGATAGTAAAAGTCTATATTTTGAGAGGCCTGTGAACCGTATTTCTCTTTACAGTTCGGAGAATATATATGAGTTCTGCTTATCTGACAGTCGTTCAGTATACTACAAATATGAGGATGAAAATTTTGTCAAGTGTGATGGTGATAATTTACTGAAAGAAAATCAGACTACTAACAATACCACATCTTCATTTTTAAAAATGATTAGCAGTACTTCTCATTTAATAGTTCTAAATAAGGAACAGGATTTAATTATAGATGAAAAAGTTATGTCCAGTAATGTTTTGTCTTTTTATGTACATGGTGACTATTTACTCTTTACGCACATTGATTGTGGTAGTTATAAATTGTACAGTGTTCGTCTTACACAAGAAACTATTTCAGATTGGAATTTGGAGACATTTTTCTCTAGAGAAGTAGAACAAGGAGCAAAAATTGTCTGTGTTACAAATAAAGATCAGGTAATTTTAATAATGCCCAGAGGTAATTTAGAGACTATAACCTGTCGATTAATTGCTATAGATGCAGTAGAACGACTTCTTTCTATGAAAGATTGGTGTACTGCAATAAACCAAATAAGAAGCCAAAAGCTAAACTGGAATCTCCTCATTGATTTAAATAAAGAAAGGTTCATTGCGCATATTCCAGATTTCATTGAAGCTGCAAATACTATTTCTCTTCTGAATACTATTGTTGCGGAGTTTGGAACTGAAAATTGCCTCAAAACAATGTATAATGCATGGTACAAGCAAGCAACCCCAATGGAGCAGTACTTATTGGAAAAAACTTTTGAAACTCCTAAAATAGAAATTTTGAGTGCAATTTTGCAAATTCTTGTGCAGTTGAACCCACTACTGAACCTTCTGAGCATTGTAACACTTCAGATTAAGCATTACTCAATAAGGGCAGCGCTAAAGTCTGTATTGCAGGCTTTTGAACTAAATCAGCTGAAAACCTGTAAGAAAGCCATTCATCAGATTCTTCGCTGCAAGCATGCTAAAGATATTATTAGTGTCGCTTATACATTTTACAATATACAATTCCTCAGTTTTATATACTCTTCTTGCTCAGAAGATCCGCGAGCCTTTGCTCCTGAAATTGAGGAACTTAGTACCCTCAATCAAATTGACCTACGATTTACGATGAATGTACGGGCAAAGGAATTTGAGAATGCTACAAAATACCTTATTCGATCCTTAACTTATAAAGAAGATTTTGTAGCTCAGTTTATTAAAAAGCATTCAACACAAAGTATAGCATATAACAGTGTGTGCCCAGGTTCTCCATATTTTAAACTCGTTACTATTATATTTGCAGACCATCTGGCCTTGAAAGCGAGACATAACGAGGCAGGACTCATTTTAGAAAGAGCGCAGCTGTATGAAGAAGCATTATTGCGTTTTAAGGTAGCACGTAACTGGCAAAAAGTTATAATGCTTTTGAATGTATTAAAGGTTGAAGATGAAGCTAAAAAAAATCAGCTTCGATTACTGGCAAGAGATTTGATAAACCATAAGCAGGTTGACGAGGGTGCTCATATTTATGAACATTATTGTAATGATTACAGCACAGCTGTTGGTGCATTCACCGAAAACAAGATGTTTTATAAAGCAATATGTCTGGCTCGACAATATAATTGTGAAATATTGATTGGTAAGTAATTTTTTGTATATTTAATTCTCAGGAAGCAGTTAGGCCAAACCTGTTACAGTTTATATCAGTTAAATAATACTTAGGTATTTTTTGAAATCCTGAGCAATATGTAGAGGATGATAAAATAACCCTTGTGTTTAAAATATAAAATGTATATAAAAATATGTATATGTATATAAAAAATATCCCCCTTGATGGAGATACAGGATTCCAAAGGCTATATCTATTGATTTACCATTATTAGAATTTCAATATTTAATGTAGCAAAATCTCATAAATAAACTCATAGTACAGTTAATGTTTTACGTTGTCAGGGAAATCAGGCTAGGACTTGGCAATACATTTTTTTGGCACCCAAATTTTGACAGTTGTAATTTTAAAGAGCTGAAAATAATTTTTTAAATAGGTACTTTGATTATTCAGGGCATAAGTACTCTGCATTTGTTTCGACAAAATAAACCATTTTTGAAAAAAATCAAATTCTTTATTATACAGTTTAAAAACTTAACAATAATTAAGTTAATAACAGGCATTTGATTTTTGCAAAATTTGACATAAATTGGAGAAGTAGTTTTTTAGTAATAATTTAATTTAGTTTATAGGTTGTAGCAACCTCTGATGATCTCAGTCTGCTAAAACGGACTAAAAAGCATTTATTTACAACAAGGACATTTTATTATGACAGCACCATGTGCAAATTTCATTTCGATCGTACTGAAGTAGATCCATATCCATGAGAGGAGAAACCTTAGAGAAAATCTTCAGGTCATCAGCAAATAATAAAACACTACTCTTCAAAGAGGTATGACCAAAGTATTAAAAAAATAATCAGTATTTAGCTTTGGTAAAATGACACCTGTCATATTTTTGGGCCAACGAGTTTGGAACCAAGTCCGTTCCTTACTTTTATGACAATGTTAAAGATTCACTGTAGTATAAATTTATGAGTCTTTATAGCATACATAAAATATTAAAATTTAATTATAAGATACAAGTCGATTCAGAAGTTTGAGCCAACAAGGTACAGTTCTATTCAGAGAAAAGTGGTACACCTAATTTTTGCTTCTGTAAGTAGAATTTCCGGTGCTAAATTTTAAAATGACTTTAGTTGTCAAGTTGACAAAGTCACAATAATCTTTTTCGAGATCATTTTTTACATGTGTGTATAAATATAAAAATGCCTGGTCATCTGCCCGTAGTTGAAATAGCCCAGATAATTACCAGATTAGAAGAAAGCAGAAGGTCTATTCGTACTTAGCAGAGACACGGAAAATGTAAATCGACCATTTTAAAAATCAAAAACTCAATGGGAGTTAGAGGGAGCATTAGGAAGGGAAGCAGGTTCAGCATGCGGCCCTCATAGGTCAGCTGAGACAAAATCCTTTTGCAGCCTCTAGGAATGCTGTGATTGCTACAGGATTTCTTGGATCGCAGCCCACGGCCAGTAGGAGGATTAGAAATGCAAAGAAAATGTTGCTGACTGAAGAGCGAAAACAGGGATGGCTAGCCTTGAACTATGTATTATTTCAGTCACAATTTTAGAACAGGATCAAGTTCCCCAATGAAAAGACTTTTCAGTCCACCTATAATGGCCAATTTTGTGTATAATACCGGCCAGACAACAGCAGATTTCAAGAAAAATATATGAGCGGCTTAGCTTTCAAAACTGGACGATTTTCCATTAATGTATGGGGTTGGATAAGTTTGCATGGATTAGGCGTATGTTATCGCATAGAAGGCAGGTTTATTGCAGAATAATATGAACATATTTTGGAACACTTAATGCTTCCACCAGTCGCCCAATTATATCCAAATAACTCATTTATTTACCAACATGATAATTGCCCTGCACACGATGCTAATAATATAAGACAGTGGTTTCAGAATAACAATGTGGAAGTATTGCCTTTGCCTTCTTACAGTCCGGATATGAATCCGATAGAGAACATTTGGGGATTGGTAGTGAAAAAAATATATAGACGTAACTTTAGGCCTCAAAATTCTGATGAACTGTGGGAAACAATACATCAGTGCTGGGAAGAACTTGATTCCCATATTGTGGTAAATATAATTAACTCAATGACCAACAGACTGAATCAGCGTGCAGAAAGGCGAACGATTCCTGGAGCAGCCAAAATAGGATAAAATTGTGAATCACGATATTTGTGAATTAAATAGTTCTGTCGTTTGTTAAATTAACTATAAATTTTAGAGTTATTTATAGACAACCAGATATTTTCTTAATTTTTGGTTCCAGAAAAAAGTTTGGATTATTCTTCAAGAATCAAAATTAAAACATGTTTATTGATTGATTTACCTATACCTACATAATACATTAAAAAATCTATTTCTGAAATAGTTTATATTTGGCTTGGACGCTTTTTTGTGCAATTGCCCCTAAAGGGCTAAACTATGTTTTTACTTTTTTAGAATACCTTTTGAATTAAATGGGATTTTAGGACAGTTCTTCGGTCAATGGCTTACAAAAATAATAAACGAAAACCGACTTCTAGATTTTTTTTATTTTTTCGCTTAATAGGATAAAAAACGGCGAAATGTGTTTTTATTTTTATACAATATATATTCAACTAAATGCGAATGATTTCTTCATTAAAGGATTTAATCCTAAAATAAACTTCTTCTTAAGGGGTTGCCTAGAAAATATATATTCCACTAAATGTGATTTTAAAACAATTCCTTTGGAAATGGCTTTCAAAAATACTTATTTAGAAACAATTTCAGTAATATTCGAAATTCCATCTTTAACGGCGTAAAAAAATAATTTATTCTTTTTACAATCTCTTTGTAATAAATGAATCATTCTTTTGTCCACGGATTTCAAAAATATTTATTTAAAAATCAGCTTCCTTCCTTAACTGGGTCAAATGTATTTTTACCTTTTAACGAAACTTCTTTAAATGCTGTTTACTGTTTAATTCTTTAAATACATTTCAAAGAAAATTTTAAGATTCTTTCGTCAATGACTTAATAATCTACCATTAAGGCGTAAAAACATGTAAAATAATAATTTACTTTTCCTACGATATCTCGTTAACTAAATAAGATTTTAAAACGATTCTTTCGAAACTCTACCATAAAGGGGTTAAAATTCATTATTTCAATAGGAATGATATTTGTAAAAGTCTATTTAAATCTAATTGATGAATCTGCAAGGGTTAACAAAATATTTCGTTAATATTTTATGTTGTCATTACATTACATTTTTATGAATTATTGTTTTAAGAGTTACACTTGTGTTTGTGTTTTATTCATATATAACTTAAAATTGAATGAAATATAGTACAAAATATGTGTTTTCGATTTTTCTTAAAAAGTGGTAAAGAACGGCCCTGGCATCAACGTTTTGAATGTTTGACATGTTATAACCTCTAGCAAGTGACGACGTAAAAAAAACGTCAGGTGCAAAAGCCGGTTGCAAGAAAATGTGATGAAAACAAGTCATAAGACTTGTACCACTTTTATCTGAGTAGAACTGTTCATAAATAGGTACGCATTTGGGCTTCTGTATTTCCACCAATGCCTCAAATGTTGTTTCTTTTTAATTAAACACTAGGGTTATTTTGACATCCCGTACGCACTGCCAAATGTTGGCCATATATTGGACTGTATTTTTACTTCCTTGAATAACAGGTCATATTATATATTATTAATATAACATTATTTGGGATAGTAGCGGAAGAATAAATCTTGAACGTTTTGGACAAATACTACTTGGTTTTTATAGTACATTTGAATTCGCAACATAAAAAAACGGGACAGTCAGACCATAGAGCGTTCTTCACATGTTCTGTTACTTCAGATTTGCTTAAAATGTTGCTAACAGTTACAGTTATCACTTAAAAATACCACATACTTTTAATGTGTTTACTTTTGGTATACATTTAGTCTAAACAGCAAGTCTAATAACTTAGTGGATTATTCACTGTCAATATGACAGGTAACTACTCTCGACACAAATCATTAATTAGGCGTAACAAATAGGTACCTTTAATTGTTAAAATATTAATTTTTCACCTCAAAAACCTCAAAAAATGAAAAGTTTACATTAAACAATTTTAACAATTTCATTTTCTTTAACTGACTACCTTTATCATAAAATAAATATTATAGCAAGTCACAAATAAGAAGTATGATTGTATTAAAAGTTTGCTGTGGAATCTAACCCCCGTATTCACTAGAAATGTTTAAGAGTTAAACCAGGTCTAGTTGCTATGGTACTTAAAATTCTTAGTTCGCCAGTTATGTTTCGCTTATGTCACTATCATTTTGTAATTGTGACGTTTAGAATAATTATTTGTTCAATTGTTAAAAATGTCATCTTAAACCTACAACTGCCAAGTTAGACGTGGTCTAAATTTAAACCTCTTTAGTGAATACGGGTCTATTAAAAGATAAGGCGTTCCATAAAAAAATCAAAAGTTTTTGAAAAACGGAAGATTTGGCACCATTTATGTATTGGATCCGCCGTAACTTTAAATCTAAGTGTAAGTTTATTAAAATCAGAAAATCGATTTCCGAGATATTTCAAGTGTTTCAGACATTTGTTATAATCTGAATATTTTTTACGCAGCGAAAAAAACCAAAAAGTTCCTTTAAAATGTTTCATTATAGCTACGCCACATAAATCATGTTTTTTTATTGTGAATTTCAGATGATGTTATTTATCCAGCTCTAAAGAGTTACAGGGAAGATTTATATGATCGAATATCAGAATTAGGTAACAAATTTAGTGAATATACAAGCAGGCTGCTGCTGCTCAGACATAAAAAATGCGAAAAGTTTCTGCGTAAGCAAATGGTGGTTGATGGGGTCGAGTTTGGAAATGAAGGAAATGATTTTGAAATTGAAAGCGTGAACTCGGAATACGGAAGTATTCTTTCCAGCAGTTCTGTTGGGTCTTGGATTTCTGGCGGTTCAAGGAGGTAAATTTATGCAATATAAAAACCCGAAAATGCTTCGTTCAAAAAATGTGTTCTATCTAAAATCAAAACTTTTATCAAGAGCTAATTCTCATTAGGTTTTTGTGCGACACCGAAACAAGCGCTCTTTCTCTTATACAGGGTGTTTCTTTCACTTACGCCATTTTCAATTATAACTCACGCTTTTATTTTCAGAACTATTTAGGCCTGCAAGATTATTTTTTCTTGTGGTGTAATTTAGTAAAAGCTTCAATTTTATTTAGTTTTATTGCATATAAAAGTATTTTTTCCCTTTCTATAGGGATAGTTTAAGGAGATGAAACAGCCCTTTAAACACAAAACTTAGAGTTTTATTTAGAGTTTTTTTTATGCGGGGAAAGACGCCCAGTTTGTTCTATTTTTTTACTAGACAGGGCACTACTAGAGGCGTGAAACAGATTTTTAAAAGCGATTAAAAAAAATGTAAGTAAAAATGCTTTATATAAAAAAACCAGTAAATTTCCTTGACCCGGAACTTACCTTGTAATGAATCTTTCCTTTTATTAGGAATAATGAAGTGTAACCCAATTTAGTTCCGCACGTAGTCATTTAGTAACACATATATACTGTATTTTCTTTTTATTGGGCGCCGTTTTGTTCCACATTGGATTTTTACCAATATTTTATCAGTTTCTACATATGCCACACTTGATTTTTGGGAATAATTTAAAATAAATTGAATAACTGTTTTTTTTCACTTATTTTTAATAATTTCATTATACCACCATTTTGTTCCGTCATGTTGAATTTGTACCAAAATTTCACAAGTGTATTTCTATGTCACAAGTGTCAATTGAATAACAAGATTTTTTAAGTTGTGTTTTTAAACTTTTTATTCAACCGTCATTTTGTTCCACCATCTTGAATTTGCACCACAATTTTCCAGTTTATCTTTATATCACACTTAATTCTTGCACAGAATTGAAAATCATTCTAATAAGTAATTTTTTCAGGCTGTTTGTTTTAAATATTTTATTAGGCTAACATTTTGTTTTGCCAACTTGGATTCGTACGAAAATGCTACCAGTTCATTCCTAGGTAAAACTCGCAAAATTTGAGATAAATTAGATAATTAGTTTTTTAGTAATAATTCTTTTAACATTTCACTAGGCCGCCACTTTGTTCCACAATATGATATTTTTACCAAATTATTACCAGGTCGTCCCCATATGACCCTTTAATTTTCGATCGAGATTTAAAGTCAAATGGGTAAGTAGTTTTTTAGCCGCGAACAGACAGACTGACCGACAGACATATTGACGGAATTGAGAAAACATATTTTTTGGAATCTAGGGTCACTAAAATGAGAAAATCTGTAAAATCCTGACTTTTCACCATTACAAACATTTTATTTGGCCGCCATTTTGTTCCGCCACCTTAAATTCGTACTACAGTATTACCAGTTCATTTCTATATCATACTTAATTCTTGCACAAAATTTGAAAACAATCTAATAAGTAGTGTTTTCAGACTGATTTTTTAAATATTTTTAAGCCGTCATTTTGTTTCGCCATCTTGGATTCGTACCAGAATTTTACCAGTTTATTTCTATGTAATACTTGATTTTTGTGCAAAATGTGAAGCTACTTATCCAGTAAATTTTTAGTAATAATTTTTTTAACATTCCATTAGTTGGTCATTTTGTTTCGCCATATTGGATTTTTACCAAAATGTTACCATTTCATTCCCAAATGATCCTTAATTTTTGACCAACATTTGAAGATTGAATAAGTAGTTTTTTAGCTATGCCGCGAACAGAGTAATAGGCAGACTGACGGAATTTAGAAAACCATAAATGTTTTTTGCAGTTTTAAAAATAATGATATTTTACTAATTTTTAGAATTTATGTAAATAAAATGCGGCGAAATGAAATGTTTAAAAAATCAGCCTAAGAAAACCTTATTTAATTGACTTATTACATTATTTAGATATGATATATAAGCATAACCTGATACAATTTTCGTACGAATTTTCAACATGGCGGAACAAAATTGGAGACCTAACATATTTTTTTATAAAAACGTGTAAAAAACTATATATCCATTTGATTTTAAAATTTGCCCAAAATTCGAGTGCAACATATGTAGAAGCTGGTAAAATATTGGTACAAAACCAATATGGCGGCCTGTCGAAATGTAAAAAACCACTAAAAAATCGGTATATTCCTCTTTACCCAAAAACTTCCCTCATACAGAATTCCACTACTTACAAATAACATATTTTATATGTACATATAATTATTTGCTTTTTATACAAATCCTCTAAAGTGAGATTTGTTTAATTTTTTAAAAGTTATTACCAAAAAACTATATCGATTTATAAAATATGATATCTCTGTTTAGACGAAAGTTCTGCGTAAAGACGTATGTACCGATTTTTTATTAATGATTTAAGAATCGTATTTGTTAATAAAATACATTTTCATCCTAGTGAATTGGTTTTGGTAAACTATGAGTATTTTTCATTTAATTTTCCTGCAAAAAATCAATTGAACAAGATTTTCTTACGTTGATTTTTGTGCAAAATTTGAGGTAAATTAGATAACTATTTTTTAGTAATGATTTTTTCAACATTGTTCTGCCATATTGGATTTTTACCAAAATATTACCATGTCATCCCCCTATGACCCTTAATTTTTGACTAAAATTTTGAAGTTTATCTGGAATTAATAAAACATATTTTTTGGCATCTAGGGACATTAAAAAGTGAAGATATGTAAAACCGGAGAGAGTAATTGTTTTCACGATTAAACATTCTATTTGGCCGCCATTTTGTTCCGCCATCTTGAATTAGTAACACAGTTTACTAGTTGATCAGTATACAACAATTAGTTATGGCACAATCCATTAAGGGAGAACTGCACGCAGTATTATGGATCATTTGCAAGCCTTCCGCTGCTGCAATAATTATGTTAAACCTGTAAGAGATATTTATTAGTTTCAATGTGATCTAAATAGGGAAATATGTATAGTTGGGCGAGGTATCAAAGGGTTCCCAATAAACTGAGTATAACCTCTAAACTATATAGGTGGGCGCTAAATTCAAATTTTTATGAAAAAATCAAATCTAGAGTAATAAAATAGAAGTAGATTTGTCCATTTTCGACCAAATTTTTACCACTTTTTGACGCAAATGCCGTCGCATATCATTTTTTTGTACCGCCTTGCATTAATCCTTTGTCTACATAACTGCAAAATTTAAAATGTTAAATCGTACTCATGCCTTTCTATTTCTGCAACGCGTGAACCCCTTTAAACCCATTTTAACCGAAATGTAATTTAAATTGCTTATACATAGCACAATTTTTTAAGGTCGGACGTGCAGGAAGTTTTTTCTAATATGTAGGTACAGTTGGCGACAGATAAATTCGTACGGCTGAATTGCTTCATTGTAAATTGTACTTCGTCATCCTCTATTTACCTGAATTACCTTTCCTTACCATTTGACAGTTATAACAGCGCTTGATTAATTATTGACGTTTATTGTCAGTCTTGCTTTGTCAAGTGTAAAATACTTGCTACTAACTGCCATAATTACACTAATAGAATAAAGCTGCTGTCTCGGGAGAGTTGCCAATTATTTTGGTATAGCTAAGATCACTGTTCAGGTAATCATATGAATCGTAAAAAATAATATAATACAATGTTCCAGCATAAGAAAATAGAGCAGCTGCCCCAAAACCATTCTTAAAGTCCAGTCATAATGTACAAAGGGGTCGGGTTTGCTTTAGTTTTTGCAGATTTTTGGGAAAACGTGATAGTTTTTGACCAAAAAGTATTTCAATCTATTTGTAATTGGTAAATTCGGATCTACCGACCTCTAAATTCTTGGTACGATCCAAATTACACTCAAAACAAACAAATTAGTAGCCGTTTTTCAGTCAGAGTTTGGGCTTAGATAAGCGCCCAGGGCCCAGGTTTTTTTTATTTCCCCAGAAGATCAAATTGTATGCTAATTTCAGTATTAGTGAATTTATCTTTGAAAGTAACCTAATATAAAACAAATCCTTCAGTTACGTAATAAACCTTTAAAACCACTCAATGCGTATGGTTGTAACCTAGGTAACAGGTAAAGATAAAAATCGGTATTACCAAAATATCATAAAATGAGGTTATACTCAGTTGACACTGTACGGATTTATCTGACGCTAGCTGTACCTTTTCATCTTACTTTGAACTTGACTAGACCTTGTTGCTGATTTTTTATTTTTTGCGTGCAGTTCTCCCTTAAGTAGTTTTTTCAGGCTGAATTTTTTGAACATTTTATATTTTATATTTGACTTTTTTTTTGTCTTTATCTTTAAAAATACAAACATTATTGGGGGGTATATTTATAACCAAAAACCCTAGAGGGGGTTGTACTATGTTTGCCTAAACAATTTTTTTCTATTTTAGTTCGACATTGTCTAGTCGAAATCGCAGAAAATTAGAACGGAAGAAAACAGATCTTCGAGAAGGTGGTGCGTTTGAAGATATTGCGTTAATAAGGCAGTTGTATCTGTTGGCTGTAGATATATATGCGATCGGCCCAGAGGTTGCAGACATTTGTTATGCATTAACTGATGAGAGTAACTTCAAATATGGAAACACGTTGCAAAGCAATTTGGATGATACTCAACGCAAAGTGCAAGCAGAGATTCCCCATATTTGGTCAGATACCTTCTTGCATGCTGACTTGTGTAGTAAACCGACGGTTATGGCTATTATTGAAAATCGACACGAATTAGGTAAGCTTTTTTTAATAAACGGGATGTTTACATTTTTTTATGGCCGTTTGTGAAAGTGACAGAAAAAGCACTGCTAGAAAGTGCCTTATGTCGTAAGCGTATTGACAACAAAATTCAACATGTGTGTTCAAACAAAATTTTTTCAACACGACAGTATATAAATATCAAACCTTTGCAACTCAGAAACTGTATTGGCTACAGCATACTAGGGTACTGCTACACATTTTAAAACCAGATGCTTAAATAACACTTAAAGTTTTTTTTTATGATAAATGAAAAAAATAAGAAGAAATATAGTACAGGAGTATCATATTTTTGATTGTCAGTCTGTAGATATACATTTTAGGAAAATACGATACTTGTCAATTTGTTCGCTATAAAATTCTCTACAAGATATGATTGGTTTAAATTTCATATTTGTGGATTTTCGGGGGTAAGAGCCCTAGTGCATCTAATTTTTCTGGAAAAAATCGGAAAAACGGGTTTCTAAATAATTTGTTTAACAAATAGCGTGAGTGTTAGTGGTTTTAAAGATGTGGATGAAATTATTAGTAGCTTTATTTATAATTTTTCATGTCTTTTTATAATCATTTAAATTACTGTTACGCTTCATAAAAGCTAAATAATCTTTGAAAATATTTGTAACTCTGAAAACAAAAGGTATACATCAGGGTCATATTCAAGCGCTCATCTAGCATGTTAGAGAAATCATTTAATTTTGCTATAAATTTGGATTTAAGTACTTTAAAGAAAATCGGTCTAATAGTTTTGTCATGGTTCATTTGTTAATTCAGTTGATCACGAAATTTAATGTTTTTTTTGCGCTAATGTCAGGATCAAAGTTAGGCATTTAAATAAGTGCTGATTTTTTTACACACAGTTAGGCCCGTTATATCGTTATAACAAAAACGTTTTTCCCCCCGAAGGGTAAAAAAACGAGGATTTTAGGTCTTGCCTGGGTTTGACCCAGATGAAGACAGAGATCAACCTGTTAACCCCCGCCCCTGAACATTCTTTCAATCCTTACCTTCCCGTTACTGTTGCCTAGTACGTCTGGTTGCGCGCGCCTCTCTTCTCCTACCGACGTCTGTCGGAATGCTGGTGGCGCGCCTAGCCGTTACTGTGTTATCAGTAAAAATTCCGCAAGATTATGTCGTCAAACCCTTAATGGGGTCAAGCCTTGGCAAGGCCTAAAATATCCGTTTTTTATCCTTGGGGGAAAAAACGTTTGTATTTTAGGGTCTCTAGAAGTGCTTGGTTTCTGACGATATGCGACAATTTGAGTATAATAGCGTACTGTGAAAGATGAAAGCAAGACACCAGTTGTCTTTAATACTTTATTTTCCTCTTTGTGGGAAAATTAATAACAACGAAAACAATACGAACCAAAAATACCAAACAAGTGTTCCTAAAGCCTTTTAGAAGTAAAAAAAAATCGAAATAGTTCAAAACTGAGAGTCTAGTCAAGAGTAAACTCTTTTTATTTACGAGCTACTATACAGTAAGGCGCTCGCCACTGCGTACATAGAAAATATGCGGACGAATTTGCCAATGACCGACTTATCGTATCTCGTTCGTTATTCGTTGCAGTTTTTGGAGGGGTCAACCCGACGGCTGCTGACAGCGATCCGATTGGATGGATTGATAAATTAGTCTAGCCTAGTTGTTTGTAGGATGCGGTCGGCCGCTTTTCGCAACGCATATCGACGAGTTTACGCGTTATCGTATTCTTTGGTTAATAATTTAAAAATGATTTATTTATCAGGCCGTAACAACTATTTTGTTACAGCCTTTTGAAAAAAATAAGATTTGTCTCTCTTATAAAGAAATAAAAATGTATTCTTAAAAAATGTTAACGAAAATAAAAATTACTTCTAATAAAAAATTAAATTTAAAGTAAATGTTCAAAAAAAACCCCTTTGCATATTTTGGAAGAAAATATGATGTCCCATAAAAAGAATAAAAATTTATTTTTAAAAAATACCAACGAAAATAAAAAATCAAATTTACCGTAACTGTTCAAATAAACCCCTCCCTTTGCTAATCAGTATCCGAGTTTGTCATAAAAATGCCTTCTAACATTATTAAGCTAAGTTAGGGCTAATATTCCTGAAAGGATTTTCAATATTTAATTGTAATTCTTGAATATTATTAGCCCTATTCTCTTGGAAACCATAAATTTGAGATTTTGTGTAACCCTAGAAAAAAAATCGTTTGGCGAGAGGTCAGGAGATCGAGCAGGCCATAAGATAGTACCATATCTACTTATAAGCCTATTTGGAAAGGTTTCAGTAATGTATTCCCGAACTGCTATAGTGTTATGAGCAGGGCAACCGTCTTGTTGAAACCAAATGCTGTTAAACCTTGGCCCTGTAATTCTCCTAATTTCTGGAACGATTTGTCGCTGTAAAAGGTCCAGGTAATTAAGACAGTTTAAAGAATCATTGATTATAAATGGGCCAATCATATTTTCACCCAACATACCACCCCAGATATTTAATTTTTGTGGATATTGGGTCTAAACTCGAAAGACCTACGTACATTTTCCCGAGACGGGATTATAGCAGGGTTGTGCCGACCATGCAATGAAAACGTTGAATCATCAGTAACAACAATATTCCTTAAAAAATTGTCATCGTTGTTTGCCATTTCCACTACAGTTTCACAAAAGAATGTAGCCTTGACCAAATAATAAAAATGTGTACAAGTACAAGTAGATTACAGTAAGGTATTCTAAAAAACTAACATCGCCTCCCGCCAAACAGCAGACGTATGAACACATCCAAATTCGTCCTCATATTTCCTATGTCCGCAGTGTCGAGCGCCTTACTGTACAGGAACAAAGGAGTTATCAGATAATTCATCAGACTTTTTCGGATTTATTTGAATCTCCTTAAAATAGCGTTTGAAAACATTAGTTTTTCCTGCCCAATTGCCACACTTAAGTATAGAATCTAGGGGTCAGTAATTTTCTCTCCTTGCCGAAGCTACTGCGGACTGAACCCAACCCGCAATTATCGCTCTAGAAGCAGGGCCTATCGTTCCTCTGGAGATTATAAACAGGCTATTCAGGACATCTTTAGCCTTCCGTCGCTCCACCGAAACTTGCAGTAGCTTTTTGGTCCAATGAACCGAATCTAGCGCAGTATTCTCGTGCTTAAATAATTTCCAACCTGATTGTCTTTATGAGGAACTATCTGTTTTTGAGCCAAAGCCAGGCCAGAAGCTTACAGACTCATCATCTAATATCATGTCTTCGCAATCAATTTTAGCGTTAAGTCATGCATTCGTTGCCCCGCGCTAGGAGTAAAATTAGCGCTAGCCTCCTAGATACTGAAAACAAACTAAAGTCTTCTATGTTTTCCTCCTTCATCCAGTGTGATAATGTTTCGACATTCCAGATGACTTTTCTTGTTGGGGGTGGTAAAGATATGTCTATGGCTTTAATTATGTGTTGTATTAGTGTATTAGATGACAAATGCCTTGCCCTTAATGGATCAGCAAAAGAAGTCACCACTGGTTTATGGACCTTAATCCTGGCTGGAGTAAGATTTCTCCGCCGGAACAGGTACGAAAGGCAGCGAGCAACCGAACTGGCATCTGGTTTTACTGGAGATAGATGATGCTCTATGCACCACCCTAACCATTGCCTCCAGGGTCTGGAATATGTTTTTAGAGGTGATCTTCTTCAAGCAATGTCAAGTAAGAATCGGTCTTCGTAGGCCCAGTCCTTAGTGACGAACGCCCACCCCGTGTTTTCCAGGCCTCCAAAAATATTTTGCGATCCTGGGGTAATGGTTTGCCTGACTGTGCTTCTAGAAGGTGGTGGTGTAAGTTGCGGATCTGAAAGGGTGGTGCAAGCGCTCGTCGTTTTAGGTCGGACCTCCAAACTCATTTCAGTACTATTAGTACTCTGCTGAATTCATGTGACTGAGGACTCTGGGTGTTAGAGCCGGAGGGGGGAATACCCAGGCCAAGTCGAAGTTCCATTGCCGGCTTAAAGCGTCTGTGAAGACTGCTTGGTAGTCTCTCAGTCTCATATCTTTTGACACATACCGATCTACGACTTTTGATGTGTTGGAAGCGTATCTGTGGTACACCCCATTTCTGGAATATTTCTGTAACTACCTTCTGCGATAGAACCCAGTCTTTGATCTGTTTCCCCCGACATAAGCTGTCGACTACGTCATTGAAGATTCCCGGTAATGGGGAACGAGAGTTATGTTCTTCTTTCGGGCGTATTTCAAGAGATGAGACACCACTCTGTTAAACTCTGTAGAAACTTGGTGCCCCCATGATTTTTTATGTAGGAGATAACTGTTTGATTGTCTGATTGTATCATGCGTGTCTTGTTCACCAGTATTTTTGGGCTTATTTGGATCTCCCGATAGATTGCCAGAACTCTTTTACGTTTTTATGCCATTCCAGTTCTTGCCGGCGACAGCGACCTTTTAAGAACTTCTCTCTTATCTGGGCTTTCCTGCCTTGACCTGAAGCATCTGCATTCATGAAAAGGTTTCCGCACTGGGGAATATGTTTGACGAATAGTGCTGATGTCCTAGCTACCATCTCATTTCCTCCATAGTATCCGGAGTAACCGAAAAAACTTTCTTCATTTTCGTTTGCGGTGGACGCCGGTACGTTCTTTGCATTGCTCTTGAGTGAAGGTGCCCCACTGGAATAGCGAATGCTGCGAAGTTCAGCTTTCCTTAGAGTCTTTTGGCGGTTATCCAGCTCCATTTGCATGTGTTTAATATTCTTTCTAGATCCCTTTCTAAATTTAGGATCTTTCCCTTTGGCAAGGATACCGATTTCCAGTATTCCAAATTAGGCCCAGGAATTCACATTTCCTAAACCTATAATAAAATAACGACTGTTGTTCTCTTTTGAGGAGTAATTTGATATTGCTTCGTCCCTATTAACTTCGGATTGATAAGGTGAGGCTTCAGGATTAGACCCGCCAGGAAGTCTGTCCAGGATGGACTTCTGCTCTGTAATGCTCTTCTAGTCTCTCCCTTGGATTTCCTCCTAGTGGTGGGAATAGATAGAACGCTGCCCTCTTCGTCAGATTCTCCTTGTGCCAATTCGCGGCATGCATCTTTCCTTGATATTAACACAGGCCTACAGTCAACTATAGCTGCATTCATTAGTTCATTTTGAACAGCCGACGTCTCGGGTTCATTTTCAAACCGAGACGTCGGCTGTTTTGCTCAAAGACGTCGTCTTTCTAAAACGAGACGTCGACCTAATGATAGTTAGACGACGGCTCCTAAACTGAGACGATGTTTACACAAGAACAAAGCGCCTTATGACTAAATACGGGACATCGCGTCGTCTGAGAGAAGCCATGTCGACGTCAAGCCAGTTCTACCAAAATACCTAGTCAAAGATATTTTGTAACACATTTTCATGGTAATCATTTACCTATAAAATAAACAATGGAGTATCGGTACTTACATGGGTATACTTTATCACCAGTTTGCATCAATACGCAGTGTTTTCGATTTCCAAAACCTCGAACGACTACGTCGGTGAAAACTAACGAATGTTGGTAGCCCAAGTTAATAGCGTACTGATAACACGTAACGGCTGGGCAAGCCGACGGCACAGACCCTAAAATATATATATTTTTAACAACTCTTGGCTCCATTTTAAAAGTTCAACAAATTTTGACTATAAATTAAATTTTTTGTGAAGAGATTTTGCGGCTTATAAAAAAACTGAAAGTACCTAAATAAGTTATCGGAAAGAGGCTTCTTCCGGTCCTGACGTCATCCCCATATGACCCTTGATTTTTGGCCAAAATTTGAAGTCAATCGAACAAGTAGGTTTTTCGCTTTGCCGCAGACAGACAGACAAACCGACGGATTGAGAAAACATGTTTTTCGGCATCATTAATATGCTCATGCCTTGATTTGATTCTTCAATTACCATTTTATGCTGTTTTTAGTTATAGAAGTAGTCGTGGTCGGCCCGTACGGTACATTATGTTTTTCCTTTGTGTTTGGTTGCCTGTCCAAAGTAATAAGTACATAATTTTTAAATGTATAGTTTTAGTACTTCTTATACTTTTAATGTTACTACTTACTCATTAGCTTACAAGCCTTAAGAGTTTTGCTATAGTGGTTTTGAAGTTGAAGCTTTTTATGTTTCCTTTTGTATTTACTTATTTACTTATATCTTTATTTATTTCTGCAGAAAATCCATTTTACAAACATGAACTATGATTTGACTTGTTTTTACTTCCCTCGTAAAAGGGAAGTATTGTAATCGTGAAAAAATCACCCTTCGAGATTTTTTCAGGTCTTTACATTTCAGGGTCCCTAGATGACGAAAAACATCTTTTCGCAATTCCGTCGCTCTATCTGTCTGTATGTTCGCGGCGTAGCTAAAAAACTACGTACCCCATAGACTTCAAATTTTGATAAAAAATTAAGGGTCATATGGGGGTAACATTTTGGTAAAAATCCAATATGGCGAAACAAAATGGTGGCCTAGTGAAATGTTAAAAAATTATTATTAAAAAACTACTTATCTAATTTATCTCAAATTTTGCAAAAATATCAAGTATTATGTTGGAATCAACTGGTAACATTTTGGTACGAATCCAAGATGGCAGCTTAATAAAATATTTAAAAACTCAGCCTGAAAAAACTGCTTAATCGTTTGATTTCAAGTTATGGCCCATAACTAATTATGGTATAGGGATCAAATGATAAAATTGTGGTACTAATTCAAGATGGTCGAATAAAATGGCGGACAAATAAAATGTTCGTAATGGTGACAAAATCACCCTCCCAGGTTTTACACATCTTTACTTAGCGTCCCTACATGCCAAAAAATATGTTTTATAAATTCCGTCGGTCCATCTGTCGGTCTGTCTGTCAGTTCGCGGCATAGCTTAAAGACTACTTACCCGTTTGACTTCAAATTACTATCAAACGTTAAGGGTCATATGGGAATGACCTGGTAATATTTTGGTAAAAATCCAATACGGCAAAAGAAAATGGTCTAATGAAATGTAAAAAAAAATATTAAAAAACTACTTATACAATTTATCTTTTGTTATATTTTGCACAAGCATCAAACTATTATGGTGGAATCAACTGGTACAATTTTGGTACGAATCCAAGATGGCGGCCTAATAAAGTATTTAAAAATTCAGTCTGAAAAACTACTTAATCGATTGATTTCAAATTGTGTGCCATAGCTAATTGTGGTATAGGGGTCAACTAGTTAAATTGTGGTACTAATTCAAGATGGCCGAACAAAATGGCGTCAAATAAAATGTTTGTAATCGTGAAGAAAATCACCCTTTGAGGTATTAGATATCTGCACGTTTTAGCGTCGCTAGATGCCAAGAAATATGTTTTATCAATTCCATCGGCCGTCTGTCTGTCTGTCGGTGTGTCACTTGGCGGCATAGCTTAAAAACTAACCCGATTGATTTCAAATTTTGACCAAAAATTAAGCGTCATATAGGGATGATCTGGTAATATTTTTTGTAAAAATCCAGTATGGCAACTGTTAAAAAAAAATTATGAAAAAACTACTTATCCAATTTATTTAAAATTTTGCATAAATATCAAGTATTACGTTGGAATCAGCTGCGAAAATTTTGGTACCGATCCATGATGGCGGAACAAAATGGTGGTATCATAAAATATTTAAAAACTCAGCCTGAAAAAACTACTTTATGGATTGATTTCAAATTGTGTGCCATAACTAATTGTAGTTATATGGCTCAACTAGTAAAACTGTGGTACTAATTCTATATGGCGGAATAAAATGGCGGCCAAATGAAATGTTTGTAATCGTGAAAAAATCACCCTCTCACGTTTTACATTTCTTCACGTTTTAGCGCTCCTAGATGTCAAAAAACATGTTTTATCAATTCCGTCTGTCAGTCTGTCTGTTTAACGTCAGTTCGCGGCATAGCTGAAATACTAATTACCCGATTGACTTCAAATTTTGATCAAAAATTAATTTAATTAATTAAGGGACATAATGGGGATGATATGGTAGAATTTTGGTAAAAATTCAACATGGCGGAGCAATGTTAAAACAATTTTGTTAGAGTGGTGTATTATTTGTGGTAAAGATCCAGTAAAAAAACCAAAAGTCTGTTTTTAAATAGTCGACGTTTCGCAACTTTATTGTTGTACCCTCAGGACACATAGATTCTGTATCCTGCATGAAACCCTTATTATCAGTCCTTACCTACTCCATTGGTCCTCAGATATTTCCCATATATTAAGTTTTAAATGGTTTTCGTTAACGATCCCCTTGTAGTTATGTTAGAGTGGTGGCTATACAGAAATTCATATTTTTTGGCAATCGTCCGACCCAGCCACCCCATTATCCCGCTCTTTTTATCAATCAGATCATCAGATCGGTTCGAAAATCTCGCTATATCGGTCGTCGGGTCCGCGGCTCAATTACCGATCAGAAACCTACAAACGATGATGTATTGAACGAACCGAACAATTGATTAAACCATAGACCACTGACAAACATAACTGAACGCTTCATTTTGCTTTGTCTCTATTTCAAATATCCGTAATCCAATTCGCAATATTTTCAAGACACGTGGGTCATTATAAACATCCGGATCTCAGATGGCAATGAATGAATGAATGATAATCTGAAATTACACCATGGGAATACAGATGTGTCGTGAACGACGTTATTTTTAAATCATTACCGACTGTTTTCGGCATTTTGTATTGAATGAAGGCATGCTGTCTCAGCAGTCATTAGGCCCTATCCACTATCCACCTATCTTTCGAAAAATTATGACTCAGATACATTTTCGGGAAATGATCAGGAAAACTTTCCAACATTTTCCACTTTTTTTATTTATTTGGTGTAGGAATTAAATACGTGTTTATTGTTTTCTGTTGACAAAGCATACTACGTAATGGGTTAGTTTTTTAATGTTTGCATAATGTGAAATAAACAAATTTAAATATTTGATATTAAAAAAATCGGTACATATCCTTAACCAGGAATTGACAAGTTTTTTTTTCATCAGGGGTAGTTTTTTAGTAATATTTATTTATTTATTTATTTATATATTTATGTGAAAATAGATGATTTTAAGAGAAAAATAAATAATATCGATGATATACGGCTATTAGTACAAAGAAAATAACTGTGTTACTATTTTTTTTTAGAGATATATTTTTTTTTCTCTTTTAAATACTTACTATTTCTAGTTGTGCAAATTCTACAGTATTTATATACCTCCGATAATTACTACATAATGAATGGTTTATTTTCTAATATTTACTTTAAGTGGAGCAAAATGTTTTTTTTTCATATAAGATTATCCTCATAGGCCACTCTAAACTTAAGATTACTTTAGATAGTTTGATTTCCTTTGTTTATTTAATTATTTATTTATTATTGTCTTTTTTTTTCTTTACTTTTCTCTTGTTAGGAAAATTTTTGGAAAACCTTTTTATATATATATATATATATATATATATATATATATATATATATATATATATATATATATATATATATATATATTATAATTTTAGGGTTCTGGCTATTATTTCTTTTATTTAACTTTAAACACTTGCCTTAATATAGGGTCTACTACCCTGGATTTTTTTTACTATTACTAATTTTTTGGAATATAATGATCAGGTGGAGAGATGTGGCACTCTGAGAGCCAAAATATTTGATGATTATAATGAGTTACATAATATATTTAGCGGAGGAGGCAAATTTAATATTATTCACCTAAACATTAGAAGTCTACAAAAAAATTTTGAAGAATTTGTTGTCCATTTAAATGAGTTAAACCTAGAAAATATTGATATTTTGGTCTTATCTCAAACGTTTATAATAGAAAACCTATCAAGATTTTCAGTTTAAAATTTTGATTTATTTTATAATTCCAAGTTTACCAGGAATGATGGGGTACTTATGTATGTTCGGCAAAATTTATATGCCAGCTGTGAAATAATTAATCTCACAGAAACAAACATTTTAAGATGTACATTTACAATAAATAACGTTTGTTTTGGAATAAATTTAGAATTTTTTTTAAAAGACCTTAAAAAAAATTCCCCGAGTTCCAATTTACTAACACCGAAATATTTGTAGGGGATTTAATCATTGATATATCTAATGAAATGGATTATAATCTTATTCAATATTTAAACATCTTACCATAGAGTTGGTTTATTTCATGCATTGATTCACCTACTAGAGAGTTTGGAAATACATTTACCTGCATAGACCATGTGTTTTTAAGAAAGAAAAATTTACGTTTAGAAAAAAAAAACTTAAAATCTTTTATTTTAAGAAGCTGTTTAACAGATCACTATTTTATTGGATTGACTATTAGAAATTCTAAAAGTAACAAAACTATCTACAATAAGATAACTGAAAAAAAAAAACGCATAAACTATACAGCATTAAACAGGCAATTAGAGAATGAAAATTGGGAGCGTGTATTTTCACGTACAAATGCGGAGGAAAAGTACATAGTTTTTGAAAATACACTCAGATGCGAATACTAATACTACTAAAGTAAATGGTAAGGCATTATAGTATCGATTAATGAACGGGATAAAATGAAAAGAAATTTACGTATAAACAATTCTATAGAAAATATAAATAGGTATAAAAAATATAGAAATTCTTTAAACAAAATTGTGAAAAATACATGGATTGATTTTTACAAAAATGAAATATCTAAATCCAAAAATGATTATAAAGAGATCTGGAACGTAATAAATGAAGCTACAAACTCTACAAAACATCGGCCGAATATTTACAAATTGAATATTGAAGACAAAATCGTGAACAATGAAACGGAAATATCTGGTCTTTTCAATGATTTCTTTATAAATATTGGCAAAAGTGTTCAGAATAAAATACCCAAATATAATGCTCCTTTGAAAAATAAACGCAATACTTTCAGCAACAATTCTCTATTCTTGCAACCTGTACATAAAAACGAAATTATTAAGCATATTAACTCATTAAAAAATTATTCGTCACCCGGGCAGGATAGAATTTCATCAATTCTTATTAAAAATATACATCTGCATATTTTAAAGCCTCTCTTACATATAATAAATTTATCATTTTCGACTTTCGAAGTCCATCTGACTGGAAAACCTCTATTGTAACACCTGTTTTTAAATCCGGAAATAAACAAGATGTTTACAACTATAGGCCTATATCGTTAATAAATAACTTTGCAAAAATACTTGAAAAATGTTTAAAAGACAGATTAGTAAATTTTCTAGAAACTCATAAACTACTTTATCAAAGACAATATGGTTTTCATGGGAACAAAAGTACAGAAGATGTAATATTTACGATATTTACATAAATATTAACTATCAAAATAAACAAAAGTGTTTGGCTATTTTTATGGATCTGTGTAAGGCTTTTGATACCGTTTTACATAATATCTTATTCGAAAGACTTGAAAAACATGGAATACGAAATGGACCTCTTAATTTAATAAAAAACTAAGTACCTTTAAAACAATTGAATGTGGAGTACCACAGGGTACTGTGCTGGGACCCATCCTATTCTTGATTTACATAAATAATATTGGAAACATTTCTCAAAACTGTAACGTTATTTCTTATGCAGATGATACTGTACTTCTTTTTTAAAAAACTTGGGAAGAAACTTATCGAGAAGCAGCAATGGGTCTCAGTAAAGTGCACCGGTGGCTAGACAACAACCTACTAAGTTTAAACCTCTCAAAAATATTTTTCATTACTTTTTCGCCCACTATATCTGACCAACCATATAAAAACGAAATTCAAATTCACTCAGTGAATTGTAATGAGTTACCTATATATAACTGTAAAAAAATAAATCGTTCTAATAGTATTAAATACCAGGGAATTATTATAGATAAACATCTAAAATGGGATGAACTTATTTAAATAAAAAACTTACGTTCTTAATAAAAAATTTTTACTTATTTTATGTAGCTCATTAGTCGATTTAAATAAAAAAAATGCAATTTTAAACATTTTGCTTAATAAGGACATTAGGTACTCCACTGACTTGCTGTTCTCCGAATGTAATATTTTTAATATAAGAAACCTGTATATATTTTGTGCATTAAATTATAAACTTTTCGACCACTTTAGCAGAAAAACATTATTATTTAACAAGGTTTTCATCTCAAAGAAACATTTTCGTTCCATTCATGTCGAGTTCATTTTGTCAACGATTTATTATATATTTTGAACCATCCTACTCAAGAAATGAAAACATAATAAAGAAAAGTTTAAGTGTGAAATTAAACTATTCCTACATGAAATTTTTTTTGATGGTGAAAATAACGAAATTTTGATGGTTCCAGGCCTTACCTTTAATTTTTATTTTTAGAATGTACTTTTTCATTTTTATTATTCTTTTCCCTGTTTTTTTTTTCATTTCATAATCTGTAAACTAAGAAAAGCACCTATTTTATTTCACATCGCGCTTATATTTTCTGAAAGGGCATTAACGATCAAGCCGTAAAAGGACTTTTTATGTCTTAGGCCAGTGGTTCTCAAACTTTACCAAAGAGCGGAACCCCAAAGCAGCTCTCATTTTTCTTCAGGAACCCCTAACACCCAAACAGGACAAATTCGATTAAAGTCCACTGGACGGAATCAAAAAAAGTTTTTTATTATGAAAATGTTTTATTATGACAGATGTTGCAACTGGGAATTAATAATAATAAAAAAATCGAAAAATTAATAAAAGCTCTTTACGAAATACGATTAAATAAGTATCAGTAAAATAGGAAAATACATTTGTGTAAAAAATATGTCATAGAAACACTAAGTTTTTTATATTAATGAGACGGGTGTGTTTGCTTCTTCAAGACCATCTTGTCAAAATCTGTTTGAAGATTGGATTGCTGAATCCTCAAGTTGGCTTCGGCATTTAGTTTGTTCCTCTGTTTGGTTTTGATATTGGTATATTTTACAACTGACATTCCGAAACAAAATCGTAAATAGTCGGAAAACATTCAATATGGCCTTTGTCAACGCAGGATTCCCAAAACTGTTATTTCTTTAATTTGGCTTCAATTTTATCATAAACTGAAAGTGCTGTCACTGATAAACCTTGAAGTGATAGATTCAGTTCATTAAGGCTCGAAAATATATCAGCAAGATATGATAAACGTTGTAACCACTTGACATCAGTAAGACGTGATGACAGTTCGAATGAAGAGTCGCTAAGAAACACCATGACTTCATTTCTCAAGGTGAACAATCGCACTAAAATGTTTCCACGAGATAACCAGCATACCTCGGTGTGGAGCAAAAGTGTAGTGAATTGGCTTCCCATTTCTTCACAGAGGACCGCAAAAAGCCATGAATTTGTAGGCCTAGATTTGATAAAGTTCACTATTTTTACTGATTCGTCCAATGTATTTTTAAGATTTGGAGGCATTCGTTTCACTGCCAACGCATGTCCATGTATGACGCAATGACTACTCTCAAGTTCCGGTACAATTTGCTTAACACGTGCAATAAGGCCCCTGTACTTGCCAGTCATTGACTTTGCACCGTCCGTACAGATATTAATACACTCTTGCCAGTTCAATTCCTTCTCGTTGATGTATGAGTTGACTAAGTTGAAAATATCCTCACCAGTTGTACGAACCTTTAAAGGTTTGTACAACAACATGTCTTCTTCAGCACTGTTGTTATGTATATATCGAACGATAACAAGAATTATTGCAAATCCGGCAACATCTGTTGTCTCGTCTAGTTGTAAGGCATAGTAACCACTAGCTTTAATTCGTCGAATAACTTCATTTTCTATTTCAGTACTTATTTCATGGATTCTTCTGCACACATCACATTCACACATCACATTATCATTTGATAGTGGCACCATGTTTATAGAATCACTAAACTTATCACCAAGCATAGTTGCAACGACGTCCATTATGCACGGTTTTATTAGAGTTTCGGCAGCAGTATACGCTTTTCCAGCCTTAGCTATTCGATAACTCACTTGAAATGATGCTTTACAAGCTTTTTCGTTAATGCTATTTCCCACTAAAGACGATAGATTTTTTTTTTACTTTTATTCATTTCTGCTAACCTATGCTGAAAAAATTCAATAGACTTCTCTTTATACTCACTATGATTTGTTTGCAAGTGTCTTAGCAGCTTCGCTGGAGCTAATGAACTATTGTTGACAGTTTTGTAACAGACAACACACTGACCATTCGGAGCACTAGAATCACCCACACACATAAAACCGTAGGACAAATATTCTGGACTGAATTTTCTAACTTTGATTTTTTTATTGGCATTCTCAGCAGAACTCGACGTCGAAGGTTCGCTACTAGTAGAAGGGCTCGTGCTATGCATACTGTCTTCATTTTTGTCGAGTTGAAGACTTGAATTATCGTCTTGTTTTCTCTTCAGACTACCGGTTTTTAGCCATTTATCCATGATAATTTATTGAATTGGAAAATAGACACAATAAATAAGCAATAAAATTGTATAACTCAACGTTATTATCTACTTTTTCTTGTTTGTAACTGGACTCAAAGTCAAGAAAATAATACTCAAAGCACTAATGTGCGTGTATTACGCGGTATTCTTGCCAATGACAGGAATGTGCAGGAAGCGCTCTTCGTCTTTTCGCGAGCGCGGGAACCACTGGGGGTAGTACTACGAAAAATATTTATGTTTACAACATAATTTGCTGGGCGACACTACGAAAAACATTTTTGTTTACAAAAAGTTTATTAAGTGGCGGAACACAGATTGAGAAACACTGTCTTAGGCTATGCCCTTCCTCTAGGAAATTATATCAGTAGACTGGTGAACATTTTTGTTATTAATAAACTTAGGCATAGAACATGTAAACTGTACGATATAGATACGCTATAGATACTAAAGTTGTATTGTGTAATTGATTCATCTAGTGACTTCATCAGCAATATCATTGTAACTATTATTGAATAAATTGAATTGAATTGAATTTATTCAAATAATTTTAAAAACAATTTATCACGAGATCCTTATCTATTAGAGTTTAGTTGTCTGTACAAAAGTTTCTGTCGATTTTTTTATTTACCTATTATCGAGCTTATTATTATACTTTGTATAATTAGAAAGGTGGTTATATATACAGGTTGTCTCAAATTCGACTAAATGCATAGGGATCTCCGGACCGTTAGAGATACGGGTCATATTGAAGGACAAAATGCACTAATAATGTAACTCAGGTACTGAATGAGTGATACATCCTTGACTTGAGCAAGTCAAGGGCTGTTTCAAACTCATGTTATTTATCCAGGGCCGTGCTAAAAAAATAAGTTGATGATAGTTCCTCAACAACGAGATGTCGGATTTTAAATTTAAATATGGCATCTTCTAGAATATAGAGGACAAAAAGTGGCTTTGTTAAAGTGGGATTTATTTTGCATTTCCTGTTTAAATAACTCCAGGAACAAGAAAAATAAAAAAATCCATTATAGTTTTTAAAAACGATTATAGCAAATGCTACTATTAATCGTTCTTTTTTTTTCAGATGAGCAATTTAGAACACCACCTCCTCCGGAGAAGCTCAGAGACGATTGGAAACTCATGGTTTTTAATTATTAGGCCTTTCTTTGAAGTGTGATGAAATTTTTTTATTATTTATGGTTCTATTTTTACAGTTCCTTAACGTGTTGTTACAGTTTGCAACTGTGCTTACGATAAGTATGCACGTGAATAAAGATTATATAAAAAGTTGTCCAAAATATGGTAGCTTTTATTTTTTCAGAAATGTTTTTTCCAAATGTTCGTACTTACATTTTGGGGTGTTTAATAAAAAAAAAGAGTTTTCAAACATGGCACGCATGTATAAATATATATTTTTTGAGTTTTCTTGGGTTCGAGGTTCAATAATATAAACTTAGTTTTATCTCATTTATTTAACGTTCCGCTCTTTAATATTGGGATGAAGTTGAAGAAATTGTATATATATATATATATATATATATATATAGGAAGTTTAAAAATGACCCCACTAACGTCTATCAAACCAAAAACAAACTATAAAACGCTTATTAAATATAAAATGTTTTAAGAAACTAAAGCTCAAAAGCTCAAAAGCTAATTATTCATAATGCTGTAGCACCAATTATATGGTTTGCCAAAATTACATAAACCAAGCGTGAGATAAGGCCAATAAAATTGTTTGAAGTGCTCAATCTCCTTTTTATCCAGAAAACTACTTGCTAATATCTCTAAATGTTATGTACTTCCTTATACACTAACATACCAAATGAGCTTATACCCACTATCACAAAAGAAAAATGGGCTATATTAAAAAACCACACAAAACTATCGTTCGAAGGGTTTACAGAGATTATAAAAATTACTCTCTTAACTAATTACTTCCAATATGAAGACAAATTTTATCAACAACTAGATGGATGTGGAATGGGATCTCCAATCTCATCAACCATAATACAATTAGTAATGGAGTTCTTGGAGGAAATCATTTTGGAAAAACTGAATTTTAAACCTGTATTATTTAAGCGATACGTTGATAATTTTAATAATTTCCACCCAAAATTACAGTTTACACACGAAATAGAGCAAAACAAACAAATACACTTTTTAGACATAACTCTATAAAGTACTGGTAATAAAATAAACATTAAATGGCATACTAAAGACACCTGGTCTAGAAGGTATCTAAATTACGATTCAAATCACTCCAAAAACCAAAACGGAAACGGGATTAGCTGACCGCACTTTGAAACTAACATCACCGGATCACAGAAAAGATACCTTAAAAAAGGTTAAGGACAAAAATTACAAGAAAAAAACAACTTTCCAGTGAAAACATTAACAGAATAATTAAACAACGTACATATAAATTATATAACAATTCCCGTTTTAGTAAAAAAAAACACACTACACTGGGGCGAAAAATATGTTGCTCTCCCTTATGCACAAGAACTTCCACAAAAAAATTAAATACAAAGCATTATATCACTATTTGCGATAAATCACATAATATGGTAAATAGAGTTTTTACAAAATGCAAATTGCCCTAAAAGATAGGCATATCAAGCAAACTACTAGAAAACAGAATAAAAGGGCAGAAATGCACTAAAAATGCCACGACATTTCTTTTATATAGCAATAACTTTCTTATTTATTATATATACTCATATTGCAAATGTTTTAAAACTAAATAGCTGTGTGTCTGTTTAATGTTATGTCATTTATTATATGTATATATACTAACGTCTTTAAATTTTAAATGCTATTTTAATATTTTAACACAAATAAGTTTTTTTGTGATGATGCCCAACATTTAAAGGCGATATATATATATATATATATATATATATATATATATATATATATATATATATATATATATATATATATATATATATATATATATATATATATATATATATATATATATATATATATATATATATATATATATATATATATATATATATATATATATATATATATATATATATATATATATATATATATATATATATATATATATATATATATATATATATATATATATATATATATATATATATATATATATATATATATATATATATATATATATATATATATATATATATATATATATATATATATATATATATATATATATATATATATATATATATATATATATATATATATAATATCCAAAATGACCCAAGAAACTGATTTTCAAAGAATTTGGGGTATTAATGTGTGGTGTGGTGTATTTAATGGAAGCTTCATAGGACTATTTTATTATGGAGGTACTTTGACGTGTCGACAATACTTACATTTTTTAAGAGAAAACCTTTGTATTCTGGATAATATTCCATTAAATTAAAGACATTATGTGGCTGCAATAAAACGGTCCAGCACATATTTCTAACATAGTGCAAAAGTATTTGCAACTAGCTTTTCCAAACAGATAAAACAGATTGAAACTTACGATCCACGATCCATTACCATGACCACCCCGTTCCCCCTCACACCTCTCGACTTCTCTTTATGAGGACACTTAAAAGAAATGGTCTACGTTACACTAGTAAACACTTTAGAAGAATTGAGAAATAGGATAACCCAAGTATGTCGTACACTTACACTCAAAATGATTGCAGCAACTTGTACAAGAAGGGTTTCTCATAGATTTCAAGCGTGTATTCTTCTCAATTCGAACATTTAATTTAAAAAAATTAAACGTGTTACTTAATTTTAAAAGGAAGATAAGATAATAATATTTGATTTTTTTTATTTATCCCGTGTAATAATTAAAGTCATTTTGTTAAAGATAAATATTGAATGTGCTAATAGAAACTCTATAAGAATTGAAAATAATATACGGGTGTACTATTTGAAAAACAAAATAAAACGACTCTCGCCAAGTGACAATAGTAGGCTTTAAAAGAATAAATATCATTACGAACTTATAGCAAACTTGGCAAGCAGGTTTTATCTGAAGGTTTTTTATATTCCTTATGGTTATGGCTTTATGGGCTGTAGTAAACATTATGGGACATCATATATATATATATATATATATATATATATATATATATATATATATATATATGTATATATATGTATATATATGTATATATATGTATACAGGGTGTCCGGGAAAATGTGGGAGATCTCTCGGACTCAGATAGAACATTAAAAAATAAGATGACAAGTTCCCATAAATTTTTTTCCTAGCGGCCCTCCCTACGGAGATACGGCCCCCTAAAGGACCCCACTGGAAATCGGTTTTTCTAGAATAACTTTTAAACGACTCAATATAATTTAACGAAAATTTAATATGATAAACAGTAGTAAGGACCTCTCAAAATGCTTCCCTTAAAACATAATTAGCTTGTTTAGTTTACCAGGGACGGACTAGATTGTAGATTTTAACGCTCAAATTTTTAACACCCTGTATGATAAGGAGTTAAAAAAAATAAATTTGGATACCTTGAACATTAAGCTAAAGAAAAGGTGCTCTTGTTCATTGTCGATAAAATGAACCGTTTTCGAGAAAAAAAAATAATAAAAGAATACAACTTTGGGAGTATTAAATATGTTTTGATCCTGAACAACCTAATACGCTAAATAGAAAAAAGTCAATTAAAAACTTCATAAGTGGGTTCAACATGTGCTCCGTGATTTGTGATGCACTCGCGGGCACGACGAATAGAGGACTGCTGTACTCGCCACAACAACCCAGCATTGTTCCTTATCATATCGCAATGAAACGTGATTCTCTGTAAAAGTTCCTCCCTAGTAGCAACCGGAGAGGAATACACCAAGGTTTTGAGATGACCCCACAGGTAGAAATCCATTGGCGTTAGGTCGGGAGACCGTGGAGGCCAGGCAATGGGACTTCCTCTGCCTATCCAACGGTTTCCATAGACGTTATTTAGGTGGTCCCGTACAGCAACGCTAAAATGGGGTGGGGCTCCATTTAAAATGCATCCTTTGGCGGGTTTCATGGCAAATGCTCTATTGAATCTAGAAAAGCGTTCTGAAGGAACTCTAAATAAAGTTCACCATTCAATCGTGCCGGTAATACGCATGGTCCAATGAAAAAATTGCCGATTATTCCTGCCCAAACATTAATGGATTGAAACTGATGTTGATGATGATGAACGACAGTGGCATGAGGGTTTTCATCAGCCCATACATGCGAGTTATGTAAATTTACAATACCATCTTTGGTAAATCCTGCTTCATATAATAATATATAGTTTGGGTTTGTTCGTATATATATATATAAATCTTCATATAGTTGATGCACTTTTTGCAGATGATAAGGGTATAACAACTGTTCTTTAAGTACTATAACTGTACTTTTTGACACATGAAGCTGCGCGGCTATATATATATATAGCTACAGTATAAAATATCTTTATTGCACCGTACGTACTGTTCTCCTCACACCAGCATCAGTAATCCTTTTCCCAAAACTTCCTAAAAATAATTAATGAACGTCAATAATGTTACCTTATTAATTGAGAATTGCCCACCAGTTTCTCTTAGACGTTGGTCAATTCGCTGAAATGTTTTCTCATTTGGAATATTGCGATTAGGATATCTTTCTCCATACAACCTTCTTGCTTCATAAGCATTGCAAGATGCAAGTCCGTACATAAGATGCATATCTGCATACTCACTAAATGTGTATCCCATTATCGAATTAAATTTACCAAGGTATTCAAAATTTAATAAATTAATATCGAAGTAGGTACAAAAAGATCAACGTGTCAAGAAGATTTCAAATGCACACGTCAATGCGAGATTATTTATTTCGTACCATAGTAACGTTTGTAAAAAAGTGCATTCTTTAATACTGATAAATAAACAATAATAAAACATTAATACTTTTATTATTTTTTTTCTCGAAAACGGTTCATTTTATCGACAATAAACAAGAGTACCTTTTCTTTAGCTTAATGTTCAAGGTATCTAAATTTATTTTTTTTAACTCCTTATCATACAGGGTGTTAAAAATTTGAGCGTTAAAATGTACAATCTAGTCCGTCCCTGGTAAACTAAACAAGCTAATTATGTTTTATATATATATATATATATTAAATTTTCGTTAAATTATATTGAGTAAAAGTTATATATATTATGGGGTTTTTTAGGGGGCCGTATCTCCCTAGGGAGGGCCGCTAGGAAAAAAATTTATGGGAACTTGTCATCTTATTTTTTAATGTTCTATCTGAGTCCGAGAGATCTCCCACATTTTCCCGGACACCCTGTATATATATATATATATATATATATATATATATATATATATATATATATATATATATATATATGATAGTACTCGACAAAATAGGAAAAAATGCCAATATATATATATACATGGTCAAAAACGCACCATTTTCGTTATACAGGGTGTCAAAGTTTCAATTTTTTTTTCTCGTTTTTTGCGTTTTTTTCCAGTTCCTTCTGAGACAATTAGTTCAAATTTAGAATATGTATTACTTTTAAGAACTTCTACGATAAAATATCAAAATCGCGGATGGTAGTATACAGGGTGTTACATTTTTTGCACCACCTACAAGTTTATCTTGGCGGAACTTTTTTTGCAGCACTCTATGAATTCTGATATAAAATTTAAACTCTTTGTTCATTTCTTTAGCTCTTTCGTATTTTTGCGTTATTCTCGTATCTATCACAGTTTTCGACTTATTTGCAATAATTGATGCATTGCATGGATGGCATGTAGGCGAAATTAAGCAAAAAATTAAGAAACGGGTTTTATTTTAAATCAACCGACATGATAATGAACAATCAGATAAAATTATTACAGTTAAATTAAAAATGAAACAAAATTATAAAAGTTGTTGAAAATGTCCGCCTCTTGCAAGAATCAAGTCTTCGCCTCATGGACTGACGGACTCTGTCAAATATTAGGAGTATTGCGAATGATGTCGCATGAAGCTATTATTCTGTGCTGAAATGTGCTGGTGCACCATCGTGCATGAACCACATTTGATTTCTAAGAAGAATTGGCACGTCTTCTAGCAATACCGGGAGTTCGTCTTCGATAAATTGACGATGATATCGTCCGTTTAGCCTTGCTGGCAGGAAAAATGGACCTATCAAATAATCTCCAATAATGCCGGCCCACACATTTACTGAAAATTGTTGCTTCTGCCCAAAAATGATTGTTATGGAAATTACGTATGGCATTCCTAGAAAAATTTGCCTCAGTTAAAATCAAGTTCACTTATGACACTCTCCTCCAGATATTCCATAACTAATTGTGCGACAATGGAGGAAATAGGAGAACCTATAGCGCAACCATCTAACTGTTGATAATATTTGTCCTCATACTGGAAATAATTATTATTTAGAGTAATGTTAATAGCTTCTATAAATTCTTTTAATGGAACCCTTTATTTTGTCCCATTGTTGTGTTATTATGTATGTGTTATTAGATAAAAGTTCATTCGGAATATTTGTATATAGAGAGACAACATCAAGAGATTTAGTATATGATGGAATTTTTACCTTGTCAATAAATTGTTTAAATTCAAATGAATCTTTAATAAAATATTCGTTTTTTCCTGTTATTTTGGACATACAATTAGACAAATATTTCGACAGTTTATAAAAAGGAGATTGGATACATGATACAATGGGTCTTAAAGGTATGTTAGCTTCATGCATCTTAGGAACACCGTATATTTTGGGTGCTACTGCGTTGTGTATCATTAGGTTTTTTGCTTCTTTATCAGTAATAACTTTTTGATTTAATTTAAATCACTTTTTAATTCTTTGTAAGTATTTACGTCACTAAGTAATTCTTTAATTTTTGTATCATAATCGTAGGAGTTCATTACCAAGTTTAAGGATTTTAATTTGAGGGTTCTCCTTTACGAATAGTTTGGTTTTGTTAATTTTTTTCTGTATGTTTTTTTGAAAGTTTAAATATTTTATTTTTTTATGTTTTATTTTAAGATTATGGTTTGTTACAACGTTTACAACATTAGCGCGAATTGAATCTTTGATTTCATTCGGTTTTGATTTTGATTCATGATGTTCGCAACTGAAACATCATTGCTATTATAATGAGTTGTTTTATTTTATTTTCAAGGCCAATAATATCCCTTTAAAAAAGCTCTTTATGAAGCGCAAAACGCTAAGGAAATAAATATTTCTTTTAAAAAATAAACCAGTAACCAAGAGTTTATATATATATATATATATATATATATATATATATATATATATATATATATATATATATATATATATATATATATATATATATATATATATATATATATATATATATATATATATATATATATATATATATATATATATATATATATATATATATATATATTATTGTTTATAAACTTTGAAGGGTGTAAGGAGATTGCCAATATAGAGCACTATAATCCGAGAAGCCATAGAAATAGAAAAACAAGGTTTCGATTTTGGCGAAACGTCAGCAAAATTGTTCTTTTCAGAACGAGAGTGATGAACGGATGTATATATATATATATATATATATATATATATATATATATATATATATATATGTGTGTGTGTGTGCGTGGGTGCGTCCGTGCGTGCCTGCGTGCGTGGGTGTGTGTACAGTTCAAAATTATTTTAATTAACTAAACTCATTCTGTCGGACTTGCACTTTGCTTTATCTCACAAAGTAACCAAAAGGTATCTCTCATAAGAGTAAATTTTCTCAAGTTGAAAATTATAGAAGATATTTATCAGTCGAGTTAAAGAAATAAAGTTGCAAAAATGCAAGTCTGGCAGAACGAATGTAGTGAATATTCTACGCTCTTTATCGTATTATTTAATGTTTGTTGTTAGTCTGAACACTGTATTCAGGAGAACTTTTATACCCGACTCGTGCTCGCCGAACCGTGACTCTATGTTAACATTGGTTTCTACGTGTGATGTAAACTGTAATGGGTATCTCTATTAAATTTTTTTGAAAGTGTAAAAATTTCGATAGATTCTCTAATTTTTCTTTATAAAGTCCTGGAACCGATGCTAGAACCTTGGTTTCCTTTACATTTATAATGTGGCCAGTGGTATGCTGGTGTTCAGCTACAGCAGATTAAACAATTTGTTTCTGTTTAATACATCGTACTACATACACTTCTCCACAGGAGCAAGGAATTTTATATACTCCTTCTGTTTGAAAAATTACAATATATTATCCTATTTTGTCTGTAGTGCCGTATATGTAGGGAATAACAACACTACCTATCGGTGGCTCCTTATCATTTTCCTTTCGCGGAGTTTGACTACTGTATCTTTTAATTGAACGCGTAGAATCTTCAGTGCAGTAGCCATTCCCTCTCAGAGCTTTGGTCAGTTTCGATGTTTGAGATGTTAGAGAATTTTGATCAGACATCGAAATGCTCTAAATACTAGTGAGTTAATAACCCATTTCTTTTGTGCTGGATGGTTGTGGGAATTTGCATTTAAGTATCTATTTTATACATCGGTTTTGTTGGCTATGTGCAGAATGTCCTAATGTGCCATTTTCCTTCATTTGAACACATACATCTAGAAAGGGAATCGTTCCATTTGATTCAATTTCCATTGTGAACTTGATATTGTTGATTAAGGTGGTCCAGAAATATGAGGAGATTATCCTGTCCATGAGGTCGAACAACAAAAGTTTTATCTCCATATCTGAACCATTGTTTTGGTTTTAGTGGTGTGGATGTTAGAGCAACATCCGCAAAGGCTTCCATAAAGATATTCGCTATCATAAGTGCCCCTAAAGTTTGTTCATAGAAAGTTCCTTGAAAAAGTGAAATAATAGAAGTAAGACAAGCTACCGCTAGGTTTATTAAATCCTTATTAAGATTATTATCATCCAATGTGTCGGATATAATGGAAATTGAGTCGTTGACAGGAACATTTGTGTATAGTTACTCTACATCGAAACTGACTAACATATCTTCGGGTTCAAACTGGACTGCCTTAAATTTTTCCACTAAATATGTAGAGTTTTTATAAAAGAATCTGTTTTTCTAGTAAATAGATTAAAAAAAATTGAAAGATATTTACCTAGTTTGCATGTGGGCGACTCTATTGCACTGACAATCGGGCGAAGTGGTACATTGGTATGAACAGGCAGATAAACAGACAGACAGACCGACGAAATTAAGAAAACATGTCTACTTTTGGCGTGAAACATGACAAATTAATCGAAGCAGTTTTTCAGACTGTTTTTTTTTAACATTTTATTAGGCCTTCATTTTGTTTCGCCATCTAGGCTTGGATTCATACCAGAGTTTTACCAGTTCATCCCTATATCACACCTGATTTTTGTGCAAAATTTTAGGTAAATGGGATAAGTAGTTTATAATAGTAATATTTTTTTAACATTTCACTTTATTCCGCCACGTTATCACCAAAATGTAATCCCTTCAATTTTTACCAAGTTAATCGGGGAAGTAGTTTTTTTTACCCATCTCGGAAGGTGATTTTTTCACGTTTACATTTTATTGAGCCGCCATTTTGTTTCGCCATGTTGAATTTTTACCAAATTTTACTAATTCATTTCCCAAATCCGAAAATTAATCGAATAAATAGTTTTTACAGACTGATTTTTAAAAATTTACTAGGTCACTGTTTTGTTTCATGTCAAAAGTTTATAGTTCATGTTTCTAACATTCTACTAGGCCGCCAAAATGGATGTTTACCAAAATGTTAGCATGTCAGTACTATATGTTACCTTTAATTTTTGACCAAAATTTGAAGTCAGTCAGATCAGTATTTAGCTATGCCGCGAACAGACAGACGGACCAACGAAATTGAGAAAATCTGTTTTTTGATGTGAAACATGGCAAATTAATCGAGTAAGTAGGTTTTTCAGACTGTTTTTGTAAACATTTTATTGGGCCGCCGTTTTGTTTCGCCGTCTTGGATTCATACCAAAGTTCATTCCTATATCACATTTGACTTTTGTGCAAAATTTGAGGTAAATAGGATAAGTAGGTACCTTCTTTGTAACAATTTTTTTAACATTCTACAAAGCCGCCATTTTGTTCCGCCACATTGAATTTTTCATTACGCCTCCATTTTGTTCCACCATAATGGCTCCTTACCAAAATTTTATCAGTTTATCTTTTTATTACACTTGATTTTTGTGCGTTGATAACCCTCATTAAAAGGAAGTATTGTAATCGTGAAAAAATCACCCTCCGAGATTTTTGCAGAACTTGCGTTTTAAGGTCCCTAGATCACGAAAAACATGTCCTCTCATTTCGGTCAGTCTGTCCGTCTGTACGCGGCATAGCTTAAAAACTACATATCCGATTGACTTTAAATTTTCGTCAAAAATCAAGAGTCATATGGGAATAAAATGGTTACTTTTGGCAAAAATCCAATATGGCGAAACAAAATGGCGGTGTCCCAAAATGTAAAAAAATATTTTTAGGAAACTGTTTACCGAATGGACATCAAAAATTGCATTTGATAAACTGCAAACATTTGGGTGCAAATTCTATATTGCAAAACTAAATGGCGGCTCAATAAAATTTAAATATTAGGTAAAATTAAATTTCTTTTAATAAAACGTTTTTTTATTGTTGAAAATAATAAATCACATTAATTATTACTTCTCTTGTAAAGTGAGAGTATTGATATCTTGTGAAGTTATGAATGACGGACGCATTTTGCATTGTCTGACAATTATAACTGCTAAGTGCTTCTTGATAGTATAACTAGTAAACATCTAAATAAACTTATCGTTTCTTAAAAAATCGATAAATTCCCTCGTTATGATTTTTTTCGATGTTAAGAATAGTGAAGTACAATTCGCACTATATAGTCACAGTATATATGTGTGACATATACTGTCTTTTCAAACATTTTTATTGGGCGCCATTTTGTTCTATCATGTTGGATTCCTACCAATATTTTATCAATTTCTTTCTACCTCTGCCACTCAATAAGTAGTTTTTACATTGACATATACATGATTTTTTACGTTAATTTTTTAAAAAAATATTTGGCCGCCATGTTGTTTCGACATTTTAAATTCGTACCACAACTTTACCAGGTTATCTTTATATTACACTTAATTCTTGCACAAAAATTGAAATTACTTTAATGAGTAGTATTTTCAGGCTGGTTTTCTAATATTTTATTAGGCCGCTATTTTCTTTTGCCATTTAGAATTCATTTCAAAATATTACTAGTTCATTCCTATGTAACACTTGATTTTTGTGCAAAATTTGAGGTAAATTGGATTAGTTTTTTTAGTAATATTGCTTTTTTACATTGCTTCCCAATATTGGATTTTTACCGAAATATTACCAGGTCACCTCGATATGACCCGGGGGGTAAACCGCTGAGGAAATCCGGTGTACAGTGGAAGTCAGTGGAAGTCTGGTGGAAGTCACTGGAAGTCATTGGAACTCAGTGGAAGTCAGTTGATAAAATGAGAAAATCTTTACTTTTATCAAACTTTTAATTAAACTGAAAATAAAAAATTAGGAATTTTAAAATATCGAGCGAGAGGGCATCTGAATTGAACGTAAGAAAACCTAGTCAATTGAATATCATCCTGATGATAAACACATATTATACTTGCTTTTGTTTATTAGCCGCTAAAATATTTTTGACAAGAATTTTTACCTCATAGTGGAAAAATAGCCTGACATATCTGTCAGCAGTTTGTCCGAAAAAAAAAACTGAAAAAATATCATTCAAGTTTTACAAGGCAAGTTAAAATGAGTATGAAATAATTATAATATGATTTTGAGTTTAATAATTATTGTTTCCACTATTGTTTTAAATGAAAATATTGTTTACCTTTTTAATTAACTCAGGAAATTATCTCACCTCGATTTTTACCAAATATTCCTCGTACAATTGGTTTTTTCTATGGAAAAATTGGAATATTCTTTTCTAAAAAACGTGTTTACCTAACAAATAGCATCCGCGCTAGTGGAAAAATTTTCGTCTTCGACTCGAACTTTTAAAACCATTAACGGTCATGCTGATTGTTAAAACAAATTATTTAGAAACTCGTTTTCCGGAAAAATTAAATGTACTAGGGATATTACCTCCGATAAATAAAGCCGGTAACATTTAATAATCCTTAGGCGGCTTCTAGCCCGATCGCCGATGTTCGGTGCAATCAGCTGAGCCGATATTTTAGATCTCTCTAGTGTCGTAAGTGGAGGTAGTTCAACTCTTTTGTTCAAGTTTGTTTACATAACTTTTTGGTAAGTTTTTAGCCTTTTTCAATATTGTATTGTATTGAGTTGAACTTTTGGCCATTTTTGTTAGTTTTTTCTTACTTTATTTACCTTGACGTATACGCAATTTAAAAAATTAAAACGAGAATGCAACTCCACATAAATAAATAATGGCGGGATTTACCAACGATATATATTTTTATCTCATATAGAATGTTGATATGTAGTTTTTGATATACAACAGCACTAGTAATGAGGAAGTTTTGAGGGAAGTAAAGGAGTTATTGAATATAGATTGACATATTTTATCTCGCCTGTAGTACAACTACTATAAGAACAAAAGGTAAGTTTCTATGTTTTTATAAATCGTTACCCAGAATATAAATATTGCCAATTTTCGTCAGCCTGTTGGTATGTCCGATTGACTTCAATTTTTTTGAAATGTTATAAAAAACTTACCATCTCAGAGTGGAAAAATTATTCATATGACCTTAATTTTAGTTCAGAATTTGAGGTCAATTAGATAGGTAGTTTTTAAGCAATGCCGCGAATTGGCAGACAGACAGACAAACCGACAGACGGACCGACGGAATATTTTTTGACCAACATTTTATTTGGCCGCCATTTAGTTCGGCCATCTTGAATTAGTACCACAATTTTACTAGTGACCCCTATACCACAGTTAGTTATGGCACACAATTTAAAATCAAACCATGAAAACTCTTTTAGGGTGAATTTTTAAATATTTTATTAAGCCGCCATTTTGTTCCGCCAACCCAAGTTGTAACCAAAATGTTACCAGTTGATTCTAACATAATGCTATGATGTTTTTGCAAAATTTGAGATACATTTTATGGGTAAGTAGTTTTTAATAATAATTTTTTTAACATTACACTAGGCCTCCATTTTGTTTCATCAAAATATTACCAGGTCATCCCCTTAATTTTTGTTCAAGATTTAAAGTTAATCGGGTACGTGGTCTTTAAGCTTTGCCGCGAACTGACAGACAGACAGACACACGGACAGGCGGAAGTAATAAAACATATTTTTTGGCATCTAGGGACGTGACACGTGAAAATATATAAAACCTGAGAGGGTGATTTTTTCACGATTACAATCGTTTTATTTGGCCTCCATATTGTTCGCCCATCTTCAGTTAGTACCACAGTTTCACTAGTTGATCCCTATACCACAATTAGTTATGGCACGCACACGATTTGAAATACATTCACTAAGTAGTTTTTTTAAGGCTGAACTTTTAAATATTTTATTAAGCCGCCAGTTTCTTCCTCCATCTTGGATTCGTACCAAAATTTTTCAGTTGATTCCAACGTAATATTTTGATATTTGTGCAAAATTTGAGATAAATTGGATAAGTAGTTTTTTAATAATGCATTTTTATCAAAATATCACCAGGTCATCCTCATATAACCCTTAATCTTTGTTCAAAATTTTAAGTCAATCGGGTAAGTAGTCTTTAACCTATGTCGCGAACTGACAGACATGCCGACAGAGGAACGGAATTGATAAAACATATTTTTTTTGGCATCTAGGGACGCTAAAACGTGAAAATACGTAGAACCTGAGAGGGTTATGATTACAAACATTTTATTTGGCCGCCATTTTGTTTGGCCTTCTTCAATTGGTACCACAATTTCCCAGTTTTTTCAGGCTGAACTTTTATATACTTTATTAAGCGGCCATTTTGTTCCGCCATCCTGGATTCGTACCAAAATGTTACCAGTTGATTTCAACATATCACTTGATGTTTGTGCAAAATTTGAAATAAATTGGATAAGTAGTTTTTTAGTAATAATTTAGGCGACCACTTTGTTTGGCCATCTTGGATTTTTACCAAAGCGTTACCAGGTCCTCTTCATATGACCTTTAATTTTTGACCAACATTTGAAGTCAATAGGATAAGTAGATTTTTTAGCTATGCCGCGAAAAGACATACAGACAGACAGACCGACGGAATTGGGAACACATGTTTTTCGGTATCTAGGGATCCTGAAACGTGAAGATCTGAAAAAATCTCGGAGGGTGATTTTTTCACGATTACAATACTTCCCTTTTACGAGGGAAGTAAAAAGAGCAAAAGTTAAATTTATTTAAACACTTTTGGCTTCATTAGCGTATATTAGTAAATATTTTCTTATTACTTGTGAATGAAATACATTATTATTACCTGAATATATATAAAACAATTCTATTTCCCAATGTCCTTATATTTTATTACTTCAATCTGGCAACGTCCCTTATAATCCTATAAACAAAAAAAGAAAGAAAAAATCCTGACTACTATAAAAACTACTTTACTCATCCATTGTGTAATTTTTTATCACGACGGTGCTGGCCAACAATGTATACAAAACAAGTCTAGAATTTAGTATGTGTGGTTACTTAGCGACAAATTTATTACGAAAAATATTTCGTTTCTAGAAAATCATCAAAATACAAATTTGTTTTTATACTTCGGACATTTGAAATAAATACTTTGTTGTACTGTGGTGAAAGTATCGTCAAGAGTAAGTTTTTTTATGTAATAGATATTCATTTTCATTAATTTTTTATCAGGAATTTATTTTTGTATCATATACGGGATATAGAAAAATTTAGCACAGTCTCGGTAAGTTTCATTCGTTTTCATTTTTGCTAACTAGATTGTGGAAAAACCTTGGAAATAAATAAAATGTATTTTGAAAACCCCTATCGTTGAAATTTGGTTTAGGGGAGTTCTTAATGATGCTGAATAAGAATATAATTCAACAATTCCATAAACATACCCCTAATATCATTTTTTAGATAACGACTTTTCTTTTCGCCCCTAGTAACATAGTACGAAAATTTGAAACTAATCTCGTAACTTGATATAACCAGAGGTACAGGGTTTAGCTTTACTTTTCGCACTTTTATGGATATTATACATTAACTTTCGTATTTTTATAGATATCTTGGTTCTGGGTTCTTGTGTCGTTAATGAAACCACGGGTTCTGGTACGATTTAATACATCTCGATTTTTGACCTTTTTTGAGTTTCATTAGGAAGCTTACCTCAAATTTACTACATTTAAACAAAAAAAAGCGTGGTTGCATTACAATTTTTCACAAAAACTACAAATTAGAATTGATTTGTTAAGCCGCACTACGGCACTTTTAACACATTTTATTTGACATTCCGTTACATTTTATGCATGTGGCTGTTGTAAGTTAATATATGTGTATTTTGAAAGATTTGTTTATTTCTAGTACATAATTATTAAATTAGAATTGTTTTTTTTTTAAATTACGAATATGAATAATTCTCTAACATAATATCTAACAAATGAAATTTCTTTTGTATCTAAACCCTGCTAACTTACTCAACTGCATGTTATTTAGTCAGCCGGTAAGCGCTGTTGTCAAAGTAAATGTTGTTATATTCTTTGATGTGCCAGTAATATTTTTTATGTAGATGTGTTGGTGCAAGTCAGAGTGGAAAGGAATTGGGTGGATTGGTACCGGTTTAGCACCAGGTTAGGCGCCGGAGCGCGATAGCGCGGAGGCACCATCATTAAAACAAAAATATTTAGGGTGAGTTTCACATTAAGTAGGCAACCAGTTCTACACATATTGTGTTACAAAGGAATTTGGGGATTCATTTGGTTTTATTATCGTTAGTAATTTTAGAATTTTTTGACTTATAATTAATAAAAATGCGGATTAGGTTAAGTTGGTTAGGGTCGCTGTAAAGAAAGCGCGCGGTAGCGCACCAACAAAATTTGGGGTCTACATTCATTAAAAAAAAGGTTTTTTTGCTTAAAATCATATCTGAAATATTCGCGCATTCTAAAGTAGCGTGATTGACGATAGCGATTTAGGGTCCTGTGATTCTTACCGGGTTAGGTTAGCACCAGGTTTGTTAATAAAAACTATCGTTAAACCGTTTTTTTTAAATTTAGGAATACTATTTGTTGTATATTTGAAGAAAAAAAAAAAGTAAGTTTGGCAACAGCGCATATAATTTAGAATCGGTATTTTTTCAAAAACTTCATAATTGATAGTTTTGCGTTTAGCGTTGGAAAAATAGTGGAATTTCTTAGTTATTTATGAAAAGTTTTGTGATTTTTTTTAACAAAAAAAACGCTCCATCCACGCTTTTTTTTAGTTAAATATAGTAAGTTTAAGATAAGTTTCCTAATAAAACCAGATAATGGTAAAAAATCGAGATGTATTAAGTCTTACCAGACCGAAATTTCATACGATAGGCTATGGTGTATAGAGTAGATTAAAAGTGAAAACTCGAAATATTTCTCATTGTTTTTACCAATAATCACAAAAAATAGTTGCTTTTATTCTCCTTTTTCGGACCTTATTTATTTAAAGTTTATAGACGTTTAAAGAAGTTTCATGCTTGTGTGCCTTTACAAATGACTAAAAAACAGTTTTCACTAGCTTTCATTGCCAATAAAACATAAATAACGTATATACTTTATTTTTATATTTGTAAATGACTTTTCAAAATAACTAAATTATTAAATCTCAAATGTGACATATGTGGACAGTGTTGCTATGTTGCAAGCAGATTTTCAAAGTTTGTTTATTTTGTTTAGGTTAGAATTGGTTAGTGTAAAAAAAGCGCGAAGTAGCGCTCCAACAAAATTTCGGGTCTGTATTAAAGCAAGGATGTTTTTTTTAACAAAACCTATATTATTAGGTGAATCTGCCCCGTTAGCGTTAGTTTTTTTTTAAAAAACCTATATTGTTAGGTGAATCTGCCCCGTTAGCGTTAGGTTACCCCAGGGTCGTCAATAAAACCATCATTAAGGCTAGAAACAGACGAAGCGGTTTTTCCCGATTCGGCGCCTCCTTAATGTCACTTCTATTGTATAAACCAGATGGTGTCTCATGGACGCGACAGCCGAATCGGCCGCCGAGCGTTTCCTGCCACCTAGAATGCATCGAAAGCGGTTTTACAACAACAGTCCGCAGTGAGTCGTCACGTTAGTACCTGTTCGTATATATGGGACGAAACAGACGTGGGCGTTTTCGTGGCGGTTTTTGTGCATTAGTGTTGCCAGTGAAATAGAAATTTGGATATTGAAAGATTAATTAATGAAATTTCTGTAAAACCTGCGATTTGGGATATGCAGGCAAATTATTATGCTGGCAAAATAAAAAAGAAACGTGCTTGGGAAGAGGTAACAGACCTATTTGTTGAAGAGGATGCTACCCAAGAAAGAAAAAAGCGATTGGTAATTACATATAATACAATTATGGGATGCATCCAACACTTCCGATCCTTTTTGTTTTTCTAGTTCTATTATATAACAAGCCAACGGTTGTTAAAAAAAACAAATCATCATCACTATCGTCAGAATAAGCCATCTTTACGATCTTAGCGATTTTTATTTTGTCGGTCGGCAGTTGCGATGACGTAGCGTGTGTTTTGAAACGCTTTTTCAGCGAGTCGGTGGTCGACTCGGCACAAACCGCTTCGTATATATATATATATATATATATATATATATATATATATATATATATATATATATATATATATATATATATATATATATATATATATATATATATATATATATATATATATATATATATATATATATATATATATATATATTTCCAGAAAATCTGGTGAGTTTGGCAGCACTACACATAATTTCGGGTCTTGATTTTGTCCAAATCATCATAATGGAGAGTTTTAACAAGGAAAAGTAGTGAAATTTGCGAATTCCTTCGATTTCTTTTTTCGGGAAAAAATGGGAAATATGGAGTTAATTAACCTAGTCTATACACCATAGGCCATCATTTAAAATTAAAAAAAAAGACAAATGCGTGGGTTCTTTAACGACACAAGATCCCTAAAAAAGTTAAATACAAAAGTTTTTTTAATTTTACGATTTTTTTATGTAGTTTGCATATATACAGGGCTTTTATTTTTTTAAATCAACATCAACTTTGGTTTTTGAAATGTAACACACTCTATATTATATATCCATCAGCTGGGTCTCTTCTTGCTCATTGTAAATATACCAATTGTAATACCTTTATCTTTAAAGGCATATTGAAAAAAAAATCGACCATAAGAAGCAATGTATTTCCATTGACTCCACTATGTAGAAGAACGTTTTCCTTCTCTCTCTCTCCAACACATTGCCTCTTATGGCAGAGTTTTTGTCTTGGATGTCTTTAAAGATAAATGTATCAAACCTGGTATACTCATAACCAGCAAGAAGAGACCAATTTGATACATCGCATACTATACTATACAAGGTATTACATTAAAAAAAAACAAAGTTGATGTTGATTTCAGCAATATTAAACAACCCTGTAGTTCTGCAAATTACATTAAAAAATCCTATAATTTGAAGAGACTTTTGTCTCATATCTATATCGAACGTTAATGGGGGGTGTATTTGTTACCAAAAATCCTGTATAAGAGTGTATAAAAATAAGTAAGAGATACAAAGTCGGTTAAATTGGGGCAAAGTTGCACAATTAGATGTTTAATAATTTACCTTAGAGAAATTTACAAAATTCCGAGTATTTTCGAAGATATTCGTAAAAAAATTCAAATTTTGTTTTTATTTTTCTTGAGTTGATATTTGAAAAAATAATTTTTTTATTCTCGTTGCAATTTTTTGCCCCGTACAAAATTATGAACTCAGAAATAATATTTACAACGTTGCCAGTTTTATAGTTTTTCCGATAGAGCTCTCAACTTTATTTTATTAAATACAACACTATGATTGTTTTTCGCTTATAGTATTGACCAAACCAAAGTGTTTTCAATCCTAGAATATTAAATTTTTCTTCTGGAAATTTTAAAAGATATGACAAGTCCGAATTTTCATTCAAAAGAATCGGCACGGTCAAGTATTTCGGTAGCGGATTAGTATATCGTTATGAAAGTTGGTATAGAGAGAGTATAAATAGTGTCAGATCTAAAAATAACTATCAAAATGTTGCCAGTTTTATAGTTTTTTCGACAAACTTCTCAACTATTTTTTTTTAAATACATTGTTGTGATAGTTTTTTGTTCATACTGTTGACCAAACCTAAGTGCTAAGTGAGGTATTCGCAGTAAAGTGGACTGGACGAAGAGGTTCAATAGAATGACAAGCACGTTTCCCGGATATGACTCCATTGGACTTTTTTATTGGGGACATCTTAAAGATAGAGTGTACAAAAACCGACCACTAAATTTGGCAGCTGAGGGAAAAAATTCTATACGAATCGAGGCTTATTACTCCAGAAATGCTACAAGTAAGTTTTATGACAGGCTTGAGTATTGTTTGGCTAATAATGGCCAACATTTTCAACACCCCATACGTTAAGGCTTTTATTTTATCCCTTAGTTTCCCAACTTTTAAGTATTTTTTTTGTTTTTAGATTATTTTATCACCTTTAGTTTATTAATTTTCTTACTACAGAAGTACGAAGTTTTATATTTCGAGTATCTCTTTGCTAGTGTATTTTTATTAGGCTATATTAAATACATTCATTATTTTCATTTGTTTATCTAATGATATTGTGGAATAATAAAAAAAAATACATAAAATTTTTTTTAGACCCTTAAAATCAAGTTCTAGTTAAGTTATCATGATCAGATAATCAAGTTATTGTGATCTGTAGTGGCTGTTTTAGGTCGCCCAGTTTTTGGCTAGTCTTTACATTTCATTTTGTTGGTATCTTTTTATTGTTAGAAAAACTGTAGATTTTTTAATTTGTGTTTCCGTATGTAAAGCATAAAATAATTGACAAACTTCTTAAAAGCTTTTTATTTTTGCATCGTAACCATAATAGATTAATCTTTAAATCCGTTCAGCTTTACTTAACCAAAAACCATTTTATCCTAATAACGATTTAAGTGACTTTCAAAATGTTATGACAGATGGTTGACAACAATAATAATTGATTAGCTATTTCCAAAAAGCCACTTGATATTTTATACTTCATAGTTCTAACAAAGTTGAGAGTTCTATTTGAAAAACTATAAAACTATAATTTTCCTTTAGCAAATTTTATAACGATATGTTAATTCTTTAATTAATTCCAGTTCTTGTGAAAAAAAAATGTGATCACGCATATCTTTTAAAAAATTTAGAGGAAAAATTTGTTTTTCTAGAATTGAAAACTCTTGGGTTTGGTCAACAGTATAAGCAAAAACTATCAGCATTGCTTTCAAAAAATGGTAAAAGTTCTATCTACGATAAAACTGGTAACACTGTAAATATTATTTTTTAGATCCGGCACTATTGTTAATTCCCCAGTTGCAAATTTCATAACTATGTTAATCCGTTACTGAAACATTTGGATTGCGGTTTTGCCATATCTTCCAAAATTTTCTGAAAAAAAATGATGTTCTAGGATTGAAAACGCTTTGCTTTAGTCAATCAGTCAAAAGTTCAAAGCTCTATCGAAAAACTATAAAACTGACTACGTTGCAAATAATATTTTTAGATCCGGCACTATTGATAATACCCCGATACCAAATGTTATAACGATGTTAATCCGTTACCGAGATATTTCACCATTCCGGTTCTTTTGAATGAAAATGCGGTCTTCCATAATATGATATTATCTTTTAAATTTCTCAGAAGAAAAATTTGGTGTTCTAGGATTGAAAAAACTTTGATTTGGTCAAGATTATAAGCGAAAAACAAACATAGTATTGCATTTAAAAAAATAAAGTTAACAGCTCTATCGGAAAAACTATTAAACCGGCAACGCTGTAAATATTATTTTTAGGTCCGGCACCATTGATAACCTCTCAATTCCAAATTTCATAACGTTACGTTAATCTGTTACCGAGATATTTGACCGTTCCGGTTCTTTTGACAAAACTTCACCATTCATAATAAAAGGAAAGACGACGGAACAAAATGGCGGCTGAATAAAATATTTGTTATGGTGAAATAATCGCGCTATCAGGTTTTACATATCTTCACATTTGAGAGTCTCTAGATTAAAAAAAAAAAGTTTTATAAATTCCGTGGGTGCGTCTGTCGGTTTGTCTGTCAGTTCACGGTATATCTTAAAAACTACTTAAGCGATTGACTTGAAATTTTGGGTAAAAATTTAGGGTCATATGAGGATGACCTGGTAATATTTTGGGAAACATCCAGTTTGGCAAAACAAAATGGCGGCCTAGTAAAATGTTAAAGAAATCTAAACTAAATCGTGAAATAATCGCCTTCTCAGATGTTATATATCTTCACGTTTTACAGTCTCTAGATACCAAAAAAATTGTTTTATCAATTTCGTCGGTGCGGCCGTCGGTTTGTCTGTCAGTTCACGGTATATCTTAAGAACTACTTTTGCGATTGACTTGAAATTTTGGTTAAAAATTTAGAGTCATATGGATGGGATGACCTAGAACATTTTGGGAAAAATTCAGTTGTGCAAAACAAAATTATTACTAAAAACTACTTACCCAATGTATCTCAAATTTTACACAAAAATCAAGTATCATGTAGGAATCAATTACTTAAACTAATAATAATAAATAATTGTGGTACACAGATGAACGAGTAAAACTGTGGTACTAACTCAAGATGACGGAACAAAATGGCGGCTAAATATAATATTTGTAATTCTGAAAAAATAACCTTCTCAGGTTTTACATATCTTTACGTTTTAGCGTCCTTACATGCCAAAAAACATGTTTGATCAAAAACTACTTATTAGAATTACTTAAAATTTGGGTCAAAATTTAAGGGTCATATGGGGATGATCTGGTAATATTTTGGTAAAAATCTAATATGGCGGCCTAGTGAAACGTTAAAAAAATTATTACTGAGAAAACTAATTATCCAATTTACCTTAAATTTTACACAAAAATTAAGTGTTATATAGGTATGAACTGGTAACATTTTGGTATTAATATAAGATGGCAAAACTACTTATTCGATTAATTTCAAATGTTGTGCAAGAATTAAGTGTGATATAGAGATAAACTGGTTAAGTTGTGGTATGAATTCAAAATAGCGGAACAAAACGGCGTCCAAAAAATTTTTAGAAAATCAACTTAAAAAAATGTTATTCAATTGAATTTATTTTTGCAGAAAAATTAAATGTGATATAGTGATAAACTGGTACAAATTCGACATGACATTCAAAATAGGGGTGTGTGTTAATATAAAACTGCTTATTGAATTTATTTTAAATTCTGCCCAAAAATCAAATGTAGTATAGGTAGGAACTGATAAAATATTGGTAGGAATCCAAAATGGCGACGAATATAAATATTTTTATAAATTTTTTTAAGACTACCATTTTGCACCGTCATGTTGAATTCGTACCAGTTAATCCCTGTATCGCGTTCAATTTTGATGCGAGATTTGAAGTCAACTGAATAAGAAGGTTTTTTTACGTTGACTTTTTGGATATTTTATATGGCCGCGATTTTGAATTCTTACCAAAATTTTACCAGTTTATCTCTATATCATACTTAATGCTCGTCAAAAATTTTAAATTGATCTAATTAGTAGTTTTTCAGGCAGATTTTTTTAAATTATTTATTAGGTCGCCATTTTGTTTTGCTGTCTTGGATTAGTACTTGCTGTCTTGGACTAGTACTAAAATATTACAGGTTGATTCCTACGTAATACTTGATTTTTGTGGAAAACTTGAGGTAAACTGTATAATTTGTTTTTTAGTAATATTTTTTTAACATTTCTGTAGGCCGCTATTTTGTTCCCCCATATTGAATTTTTACCAAAATATTAACAAGCCGTCGCCACATGACTCTTAAGTTTATACAAATTTGAGTTCAGTGGTATTGAGAAATCATATTTTTTTTGGCATCTAAGGGCCGCTAAAACATAACTATGTGTATTAAAACCTGGATTTTTTTTCGTGATTACAAACATTTCATTTGGCCGTCATTTTGCTCCGCCATCTTGAATTCGTACCACAGTTTTATCACTTTTTGTGTATACCACAATTATTCTTGAACAAAATTTGAATTTAATTAGTTCTTTTAGGCTGAATTTGTAAATATTTTATTAAGCCGCCATGTCGTTTCGCCATCTTGGAATCTTACCAACATTTTCCTAGTTGATTACTACATAATACTTGATTTTTGTGCACAATTTGAGGTAAATTGGCTAAGTAGTTTTTTAGTAATAATTTTTGTTACATTTGACTAGTCCTGTTTCGACGTGCTGGATTTTCACCAAAATGTTACTAGGACATCCCCATATGACTTTTAATTTTTGATCAAAATTTAATGTCAATTAGGTAAGTAGTTAAGTTAGTTTGTATATATTACCTAAAACGTAAAGATCTGGGAAAAATATCAAAGAGTGATTTTTTACGATTACAATACTTGCGAGGAAAGCAACAAATAGCATGAGTTCCTCTCTCTACTTATATGTCCTCGTTGATTCGGGAGATTATTCAAACATATGATTCGGCCGCTCCGATGCAGTGGCACATGGGGAATAACAAAAGCTATAACGGCACCACGGCAAATGGGATTTTGGATGTCCATTTGTACATAATCTGGTCGATATTTATTGGTATTGTAAATAATTTAAGATGAATTTCCGGTCAAGTAAGGAATAACCTTAACTGACAATATTAATAACGTCAGTCGACTCTGAACCAATGACAAAATTAGTCCGCTATGTTGGCCGCCATTTTGTTCTGCTGCCTTCAATTCATACTACAACTTTACTAGTTTATCTCTATATCACACTTAATGCGTGTACAAAACTTGAAATTAATGCAATTAGTATATTTTATTCCTCGGCCATTTTGTTTTGCTAGCTTATATCCATATCCAAATGTTACTAGTTCATTCCTACGTGCAGAGCTGTTATAAATAAGTGAGATATAAATCTTTTTTACAATTTAAATACATTTTTTGACTTAAAGACTTTGACTTTAAATCTTTTTTCAGAAAAGGATTTTTGATTTATGTTTTGAATCTTTTTGAAAAGTATTCCTTGATTTTTGATTTAAAAATTAAGATTTAAATCTTTTCGAAATCTCTAAAAATATTTAAATCTTTTTAAAAAGACCTATAGTCTGTTTAGTCAATGCAAACAATAGTTTGTCTCTTAACATTACACAATTATGAATATTAATATAACCGTTTTACATATAATTTTGAATCTTATATTGTGCGTTAAATTGAAATCTGTATCAAAAATTATAGTATTTAAGTTATTATTATTATTATTATATTATTATTATTATTATTATTATTATTATTATATTATTATTATTATTTTCTCTTATATTTTTCAATAAAATTGCTTAAAAGGGCATTTTTGTTCTTTATAATTTATACAGTAGACACTTAAAGCCAATTGTACATTTTTTGCGGTATCTGTATACGTATACATAACGTATCGAGTTATGTAACTGGTAGAATAATTCCTTAAAGCCATCGACGATCCGCATACGAATACGGAACTTTCACATGTTTATATTTTGAAAGTGACAGTTTTATACCCCATCTTTTGTTTTTTTATACAAAAAAAACTAATTTTTTTTGACGTAAATATTTTTGCTTCTTGACAGATCCATATCCGGTGTATTTATGTCAGTAACATAAATCTGTCAGCGTATCGAACTCAGCATGATGCGGATACGGATGGAAATTTGACTTGACTTAAGTGTCTAGTAACAGTATTCGCCATGAAGTGTGGTGACTACATAGAAACGTTATACCTATATTTTATGGCAACTGTTATATATTACGGATTTATAAAATATGAAAAACACTTCAGAGAATAATCAGTCTGAAATAAATAAAGAAAGAAAACCCTATACATATAACTAAACTAATTAGATTTTTTTAGCTAGAGTAATAATATTTTTAAGGAAAACTTAATTTTTAAAAAATAGTTAAAACTCATTTATTTTTAGTGATGCTTCTTATTTAAATATTTTGAAATGAACTAAATCTTTTGAAATTATTTAAATCTTTTGAAAAGATTTAAATGTTTCCTAAAACGATTTAAATTTAAAAAAAGATTTACTATTTAAATATTTTTTTATACACAAAATGATCCTCGATTTAAATCATTTGTCCAAATAAAAAATATCTTCAATCTTTGATTTAAATATTTTCTAAAATGATCTTAAACAGCTCTGCTATGTAGCACTTGATTTGAATTTTTTTCAGGCTGAATTCTTAAATATTTTACTAAGTCGGCATTTTGTTCCGCCATCTTGGATTCGTACCAAAATTATCAGTTGATTCCTACATAATACTTGACTTTTGTGCAAAATTTGAGGGAAATTGGATAAGTAGATTTTTAGTAACAATTTTTTTTAACAGGCCGCCATTTTTTTCCGTATTGGATTTGTACCAAAATGTTACCAGGTCATCCCCAGATGACCCTTAATTTTTGACCAAAATTTGAAATCAATTGGGTAAGTATTTTTGTATGCCGTGAACAGGCAGACCGACGGAGTTGAGAAAATATGTTTTGGTTCTAGGGACCCTGAAACGTAAAGTTCTCAAGAATTCTCCGAGGGTGATTTTTTCAACATTACAATACTTCTCTTTTACGAGGGAACTAAAAAACACATTTAGCGACGTGTTTATTCGATTGAGAAAGACAAAAACTTTCAAAACAACTCGTTTAATAATATGGACGTACCCATATATATACACTGTTTCGAAAGTGAACAGTATGCATATCTTAAGTATTTAAGCAAGTGTTTAAGTTTATGCTCTACTATAACTATAGTAAAGTGGGGTAACTTTGTAACTTGAGTATTACTTTGGGACACCTGGTGTTTTTTTGACATTTTACTTCACGTAAACCTTTAAACTGAAAAAAAAAATCAATAGTATTATTTTAATCTTTAAAAGTAGATAGAAATCATCAAGAATTTTTGATTTGATAAAGTGGCATTTATTCTGACAGATTTAGTGTATTTTCATCCTTGGTAGGTGTAAACACGTTTTTAAAAAGTCTACAAACTTTCTAGTGTGAAGCCGAGCTAAAAATATGTGATTTTTGGTAAGTACATTGTGAAGATTCATATCGTAGAGTAATTTTGTGAACAGGGCAATTTTTCTTCTTATTTAAAAATAACACCGTGATCTGGCAAATTTTGATATGCGATGGGCTATTTGTTTATTTTATTAGGGACGATCAAGTCGGTTTAAGCCTCAAAAACTTTAAAGCTGGCCTTTGCAATAAAAATTTCTATAAATAGAACTAAAGAGAATAAATTATTTTTTTTTATAAAAATATAAAACCGACTCCAAAAAATGTACTAAAAAGTATATTAGATTTATGGTACTAAGTAAAAACAAAACAATTATTACTTAAAACTTCCACTGTATTAAAAAGAAAATACCTTTAATGACATGTTTCGCCAACAGTGTGGTTTCTTCAGATGATACAATTAGAATGAAGTAAAATATACCCATTGTACAGTGGGTTTTTTCCATGTTTACCTAAATCTATTTTAACAAAACATGTTTAATAGAGGCGAATTGCCCAGATCAGTTTGATCGTTAAGTAATAAACCTGGGGTTTAAGTTTATTTATTTCTAAAGATTCTAGAAAATTCAATTTTATGCCTTTTTTCTGTATGTAAAACTTTAAAATTGTTATTAAAAGATGATTAGGGTTAACTAAATGAGAAGCATAATTAGATCTGTCATTAATTAATTGTAATCATCATTTTAATAACAATTTTAAAGTTTTAACGACAGAAAACAAATATATATATATATATATATATATATATATATATATATATATATATATATATATATATATATACTAAAAGTTCTTATTTTTCTTGGGTGTAGGTTTAATTAATGAAACTTTTTTCCTGCAACTAGCTCGACGTTTCGCTTCTTGTTTAAAGCATTTTCAAGAAAAATAAAAACTTTTAGTATAAAGTATTGTAATGGTGAAAAAATCACACTCCGAGATTTTTTCCGATCTTTACGTTTCAGGGTCTCTAGATGACGAAAAACATGTTTTCTCGATTCCGTCGGTCTGTCTGTTCGCGGAATAGCTAAAAAACTACCTACCCGATTGACTTCAAATTTTGGTCAAAAATTAAGGGTCATATGGGGATGACCTGGCAACATTTTGGTAAAAATCCAATATGGCAAAACAAAATGGCCGTCTAGTGAAATGTTACAAAAATTATTACTAAGAAAAAAAATTAAGGGTTATGTAAGAATCAAGTGGTCCAATTTTGATATGATTCCAAGATGGCGCATGGCGGCTTAATAAAATATTTAAAAATTCAGCCTGAAAAAACTACTTAATGAACTGATTTCAAATTTTGTGTCTTAACTAATTGTAGTATAGGGATGAACTAGTTAAAGTGTGATATCAGTTCAAGATGGCGGAACAAAATGGCGGCCAAATAAATTTTTTGTAATCTGAAAAAATCACCCTTTCACGTTTTACATATCTTCGCGCTTTATCGTCTCTAGATGCCAAAAAATATGTTTTATCAAGTCCGTCGGTCGGTCTGTCGGTGTGTCTGTCTGTCTATCAATTCGCGGCTTAGCTTAAAAACTACTTATTAGATTTACTTCAAATTTTAGTGAAAATTGAGGCTCATATGGGGATGACCTGGTAATATTATGCTAAAATCCAATATGCCGGAAGAAGATGGCGTCCTAGTGAAACGTTAAAAAAATTATTACTAAAAAAAACTAATTATCCAATTTATCTTAAATTTTGTACCAAAATTAAGTATTATGTAGGAATCCCCTGATAAAATTTTGGTACGAATCCAGGATGGTGGAACAAAATGGCGGTTTAATAAAATATTCAAATATTCATCCAGGAAAAACTATTTAATGAACTGATTTCAAATTGTGTGCCATAACTAAGTGTAGTATAGAGATGAACTAGAAAACTGTAGTAGACTGTAGTATTAATTCAAGATGGCGGAACAAAATGGCGGCCAAATAGAATCTTTGTAATCTGAAAAATCAGCCTCTCAGATTTTTCATATCTATCGTTTTAGCTTCCCTAGAGGCCAAAAAATATGTTTTATAAATTCCGTAGGCCCGTCTGTCGGTTTGTCTGCATGTCTGCCAGTTCGCGGCATAGCATAAAAACTACTCATCAGATTGACTTTGGTAAAAATCCAATATACGGGAACAAAATGGAGGCCTAATGAAAAAAATGATTGCTTAAAAAGTGCGGAAAATCAAGTATTATGTAGGAATCAACTGGTAAAATCTTGGTACGAATACAAGATGGCGAAACAAAATGGCAGATTAATAAAATATTTAGAAATTCAGGCTTAAAAAACTACGTAATGAACTGGTTTGAAATAGTGTACCAAACTAATTGTAGTATAGAGATGAACTAGTAAAACTGTGGTACTAATTCAAGATTGCGGAACAAAATGGCGGTCAAATAAAACTTTTGTAATTTGAAAACTCACCCTAGCAGGTTTTACATATCTTCGTGTATCAGTGTCCCTATATGCCAAAAAATATGTATTATTAATTCCGTCGGTCCACCTGTCGCTTTGTCTGTCTGTCTGTCAGTTCGCGGCATAGCTAAGTAGTTTTTCTCATAGATTGGCTTCAAATTTTAGTCAAAAATGAAGGATCATATGGGGATGACCTGGTAATATTTTGGTAAAAATCCAATATGCCGGAACAAGATGGCGGCATAGTGAAACGTTAAAAAATTATTACTAAAAAACCTAATTATCCAATTTACCTCAAATTTTGCAAAAAATAAGAGTAAACTTGTAACATTTTGGTATGAATATAAGATAGAAAAACAAAGTGGCGGCCTGATAAAGTATAAAAAAACCAGTCTGAAAAAACTACTTATTAGATTAATTTCAAATTTTGTGCAAGCATTAACCGTGATATAGAGATAAGTGGGGAAGTTGTGTTACGAATTTAAGATAGCGGAACAAAATGGCGGCCAAATAACATATTAAAAAAATTAACGTAAAAACAACTTATTTAATTAACTATAAAATTGGGAGAAAAATTAAATATGATATAAGGATAAACTGGTGAGAGTACAACCTGACCGTACAAAATTGCGATGTGTGTCAATCTAAAAACTACTTCTTGGATTCATTTTAAATTATGCCCAAAATCAAGTGCGGCATAGGTAGAAACTGGTAAAGCATTGGTAGGGATCCAATATATTTGAACTAAATGACGTCCAATAAATTTCTTGATAAGACAATATATATGTGTTCCTAAATAACTATATACTGAACTAAATTGGTTCACACTTCACTATTCCTATTAAAAGAAATATTCATAATGACGGAAGTTCCGGGTAAAGCAAAATTTACCTATTTTTTTTAAATACCCTTTTCAAACTAAAGCATTGAGGTGTGTAATAGACATACAACCCCATTTGCTAAAAGGTATCTCTTTTGCTATCCCGTTATATAATTTTATGTATACAGGCTGACCATGAAAATGTGCAACCTTTAAATCTAGTATCTTACTTGACATTTTCGAAAAATGAACATTGGGTATGAATGATTAAAACCTTATTAACTGACTACCTTCATTATAATTTTTAAGCGACTTTAAAAAAAGAGGAGGTTATCAGTTTGACCCTATGTATTTTTTATGTTTCTACATTGCTTACTCTGCGATTGTTTGACCAATTTGAGTGAAATTTTCAGGGGACATTCAGGATATTGCCAAAGTGGTACCATAGCAAGCATATTAAAAAAAGTTAAAAATGGCGGAATAACGGTCATTTTCTTATATTGTTTTATGTTTATACATCGATTACTCCGCGATGGTTTGACCAATTTTGATGAAATTTTCAGGGGACATTCAGCCGCAGTGGTCTTATAGCAAGCATATTAAAATAATTTAATTAAAATTATTAATAGAGCCATTTTGTTTTCTTTTCTGTACATCGATTATTCCGCGATGGTTTGACAGTTTAGATGATATTTTCCTGGGATATTCGGGAGTGGTCCCATAGCAAGAATATTTAAAAAATGTTAAAAATGGCGCCATTTTGTTTTTTGCGTCAAGATAAATTGCGAGAAATTTTTTATCATTCTACTCTCACTTCTCGATTCAAGGCCTTCACCATTATATGAGGAAAAAATATGCAGTGGACCATTTGTTAAACCTGATTTTTGCAATAAAACTCGTATAGATAAAACTAAGAATGGTGAAATAAAAATTTTTATAAAAAAATAAAATCGACTTCAAAGAAATGCACTAAAAAGTGAAAAATAATATTTTATTCCACCTTAAAAATTTTACTTCGTGATGTCGGCGCTGAACTTACTTTTAATTATTTAATCACAAAAATATAATCATGTATTCAGTCAATTCGGTGTTTTGATGTACAGGGTGTCCCATTTTCGTAGGTTTTACGGGGTTTCCAGCTTATGAGTAGAGATAGAGAGATGCGGTTTTCGCGACACCGTGCTACTTTTCGATGAAACTAAAGAGGCCGCAAACAGATTTGCCCTAACCATTTTACTTTCCGTGCTACAGGGTGATTTTGAAAATTTGTCATTTTCGGACACCCCCTGTAACTCAGCTATCGTAAAATATATTTAAAATGTTTCAACTGGTATTTATAGATTTTTTCACGTAGAATTCAGTGGCATACTCAGATTTTTGCTGAGAGTCATAGTTTTTGACATATTGGCATAACCTACTATTTTTTAAATGGGAGACCTTATATATTATTTTTTCGTCTTATTCTTCGTGTCGAGAGCTTTTCAAAAACATACCATAAGTCATATTTATTTTCATAAATAACATGAAAAAATGCATTTTTCTTTAAACGGATTTATGGCATAGCAGATCAATCGAAATAAGAGAAGGTGGCTGTGGTAGCCATGGCAACGCCAACAAAAATATGATCAGGCAGCCATTACTGCTGTCATTTTTGGCATTATTGCGTTTAAATTTTTCTTGACGTCTATTATAATTATTGTTTTTAATATGGCTCAGAATCAAAAATTTGAATATTTTGAGAAATATGTTATGAACGCGTGTTTTATATTGTCTAATGAAGATGCAGATCAGGCGGCAGAGCTTTATCTGAACAGGTTAGTTCTTTTTTATCTTCCTGCATTTTGACTTTATTGGTTCGCTTTATTTTATCTTAGATATCCCGAGAGAAGACAACCAGAAAAAAGAATTTTTCAAAAAATTAAAAATAATCTTTGCCAATATGGATCTTTTAACAAGCCTCGATCGCGAACTTACAATAAAGACAACGAAGAATCTGAGGTCAACGTTTTAGCCCTCGTTCAGACAGCTCCTGAAACATCTTGCAGGAAAATAGACGAAGAGGCGGGTGTACCGAAAACCAAAGTGCAGAAAATTTTGAAAAAGCACAAATTCAAACCCTATAAATACAAACTTGAGCATCATCTGCATCCTGGTGATGCAGAGCGCAGATTGGAGTTCTGCAATTGGTTTATAAATATGAAGGCAGAAGATATCGATTTTGAAAAAAAGATTATTTGGTCAGACGAGGCACATTTTACTAGTTCAGGGATTTTAAATAGACACAACACGCGATTTTGGAGTCAAGAAAACAACCATGTTATTTTTCCTAGGGAACGTCAGGGCAGATTTGGATTCAATGTCTCCTGTTTTATTTTCAACCGAAAAATAGTTTACCAAATATATGAGGGAAATCTGAATTCGATTGGTTACGTGCGAATCCTAGAAGACGCATTAGGAATTTTGGATGATGTTCCCTTGGCTCAACTAAATAGGATTTATTTCCAGCAAGACGGAGCTCCAGCCCACAATGCCAGAATAAGTCAAAACTGGCTTAACGACCATTTTCCTGGAAGATGGATAGGAACACACGGACCTGTTCGATGGCCACCACGATCCCCTGACCTCTCAGTTTTAGATTTCTTTTTGTGGGGTTATTTAGAAAACAAGGTTTATGTAAGGCGATACGAAAACTTAGAACAACTAAGAATGGCCACCGAAAACGCTTTTGCAGAGTTACAAAGACAGTCATTTACAATAGAAAATGCATTAAAAAGAATTTTTAAAGTTTGTCACACTTGTAGGACACATAATGGTCTACAATTTGAACAATATTTGTAGTTTTAATGAAATTATAATTATTACCTTTTACCTACTTCCTAATTTTTTCTGATGCTGTTACTTTGTTATTTCGTTAATAAATATTTGTTAACTTTTTCCATGGCTCCACAGCCACCTTCTCTTATTTCGATTGATCTGCTATGCCATAAATCCGTTTAAAGAAAAATGCATTTTTTCATGTTATTTATGAAAATAAATATGACTTATGGTATGTTTTTGAAAAGCTCTCGACACGAAGAATAAGATGAAAAAATAATATATAGGGTGTCCCATTTAAAAAATAGTAGGTTATGCCAATATGTCAAAAACTATGACTCTCAGCAAAAATCTGAGTACGCCACTGAATTCTACGTGAAAAAATCTATAAATACCAGTTGAAACATTTTAAATATATTTTACGATAGCTGAGTTACAGGGGGTGTCCGAAAATGACAAATTTTCAAAATCACCCTGTAGCACGGAAACTAAAATGGTTAGGGCAAATCTGTTTGCGGCCTCTTTAGTTTCATCGAAAAGTAGCACGGTGTCGCGAAAACCGCATCTCTCTATCTCTACTCATAAGCTGGAAACCCCGTAAAACCTACGAAAATGGGACACCCGGTATAATATACGCGTATAAGGTCTTACTGTTATTATTACTTGAGTTCCGACTTCACGAAGTAAAATTTTCAAGCGGGAATAAAATATTACTTTTCACTTTTTAATGCATTTTTTTGAAGTCGGTTTCATTTTTTATAAATTTTTTATTTGTTAAAAATATGTTTTAAAATCGTATCTTCAGAACATGCAAAATGATTTTATCTGTTCCACTGTTTTTGACATATCTTCGTTTGGAAATTGACAGGCTACAAAATCATGGTTTATTGCAAAACAGATTGCACATTCCTACCCTATCCTAAATTTTACAAAAAAATCAAATATTGTGTTGAAATCAAATGGTAAAATTTTGAATCTAAGATAAGGCGGAACAAAATGGCGGCATAATGAAATATTTAAAAATTCAGCCTAAAAAACTGCTTAATGGTTTGATTTGAAATTGTGTGGCATAACTAATTGTGATATAGGGATCAACTAGTAAAATAGTAGTACTAATTCAAGATGGTCGTACAAAATGGCGGCCAAATAAAATGTTTGTAATCGCGAAAAAATCTCCCACTCAGGTTTTATACATCTTTACGTTTTAGCGTCGCTAGATGCCAAAAAATATGTTTTATGAATTCCGTCGGTCCGTCTGTTGGTCTGTTTGTGAGTTCGCGGCATATCTTAAAGACTACCTACCCGATTTACTTCAAATTTTGGTCAAAAATTAAGGGTCATATGGGGATGACCTGCTAATTTTGGTGAAAATCCAATATAGCGAAACAAAATGGCGGCCTAGTGAAGTCTTAAACAAAATATTATTAAAAAACTACTTTTCCAATTTATCTCAAATTTTGCAAAAACATCAAGTATTATATTGGAATCAACTGAAAATATTTTGGTACGAATCCAAGATGGCGGAACAGAATGGCGGCTTAATAAAATATTTAAGAATTCAGCCTGAAAAACTGCTTAATGGTTGATTTTAAATTGTGTGTCATAACTAATTGTGGTATAGGGATCAACTAGTAAAATTCTGGTTCTAATTCAAGGTGGCCGAACAAAATGGTGGCCAAATAAAAAGTATGTAATTGTGAAACATTACTGTCCCAGGTTTTACACGTCTTTACATTTTAGAGTCCCTAGATGCCAAAAAAATATGTTTTATTAATTCCGCCGGTCCGTCTGTCTGTCACTTCGGGGCTTAGCTTAAAGACTACCACTCGATTGACTTCAAATTTAAAAAAAAAATCGAGGGTCATATGACCTGGTAATATTTGGGTAAAAATCCAAAATGGCGAAACAAAATGACGGCGTAGTGAAATGTTAAAAAAATTATTATGAAAAAACTACTTATACAATTTATTTCAAATTTTGTATACACATTAAGTATTATGTTGGAATCAACTGGTAAAATTTTGATACGAATCCAAGATGACGGAACAAAATAGCGGTTTAATAAAATATTTAAAAATTCAGCATGAAAAAAACTACTTAATTGATTGATTTCAAATTGTGTGCCATAACTAATCGTCCTATAGGGCTCAACTAGTAAAATTGTGGTACTAATTTAAGATGGCGGCCACATAGAATTTTTGTAATCGTGAAGAAAATCACCCTCTCATGATTTACATATCTTCACGTTTTAGCGTCCCTAGATGCCAAAAAACATGTTTTATCAATTCCGTTGGTCTGTGTGTCAGTTCTCGACATAGCTTAAATACTACTTACCCGGCTGACTTCAAATGTTGACCAAAAACTAAAGGTCATATTGGGATGGATAATATTTTGGTAAAATGCAATATGGCGGAACTATGTTAAAAAATGTTTGTTAGAGTGATTTATTATATGGGGTTAACGTCCAGTAAAAAAAATACAAATATTATATATATATATATATATATATATATATATATATATATATATATATATATATATATATATATATATATATATATATATATATATATATATATATATATATATATATATATATATATATATATATATATATATATATATATATATATATATATATATATATATATATATATATATATATATATATATATATATATATATATATATATATATATATATATATATATATATATATATATATATATATATATATATATATATATATATATATATATATATATATATATATATATATATATATATATATATATATATATATATATATATATATATATATATATATATATATATATATATATATATATATATATATATATATATATATATATATATATATATATATATATATATATATATATATATATATATATATATATATATATATATATATATATATATATATATATATATATATATATATATATATATATATATATATATATATATATATATATATATATATATATATATATATATATATATATATATATATATATATATATATATATATATATATATATATATATATATATATATATATATATATATATATATATATATATATATATATATATATATATATATATATATATATATATATATATATATATATATATATATATATATATATATATATATATATATATATATATATATATATATATATATATATATATATATATATATATATATATATATATATATATATATATATATATATATATATATATATATATATATATATATATATATATATATATATATATATATATATATATATATATATATATATATATATATATATATATATATATATATATATATATATATATATATATATATATATATATATATATATATATATATATATATATATATATATATATATATATATATATATATATATATATATATATATATATATATATATATATATATATATATATATATATATATATATATATATATATATATATATATATATATATATATATATATATATATATATATATATATATATATATATATATATATATATATATATATATATATATATATATATATATATATATATATATATATATATATATATATATATATATATGCATGAAACCCATATTATCAGTCTTTAGCTACTACGATTGTCCGCAGAGAGTTCCCAGATATTAGGTTTTTAAATGGTTTTTGGTAACGCTCTTCTTGTTTTCATATTAGAGTGGTGTATTATTTAGGGTTAGGATCCAGTAAAAAAAACAAAAGTTTTTTTTTAAATTGTCGACGTTTCGCAACTTTATTGTTGCATCCTCATGACTCATAAATTTTATATCCTGCATGCCGGTCTTTACCTACTCCGTTGGTTCGCAGATGTTTCCCAGATATTAAATTTCTAAATGGTTTTCGTTAACGATTTTCTTGTTATGTTAGAGTATATTATTTAGGGTTAGGAAATATCTGCGGACCAAAGGAATAGATAAAGACTAATATAGGTTTCATGCACCAGGATATAAAATCTGTGTCTTGAGGATGCGACAATAAATTGGCGAAACGTCGGCAATTTAAAAAAGGGCCTTTGTTTTTTTACTGGATCCTAACCCCAAATAATACACCACTCTAACATAACAAGAGGATCGTTATTGAAAACCATTCAGAAGCTTAATATCTGGGATATCTGCGGACCAACGGAGTAGGTAAAGACTGATAATATGGGTTTCAATTTAAATTGGCGAAAATGACGGCCGAATAAAATTTTTAGAAGACGTAAAAAAATTCAACTGTTTTTAAATTTTGCAGAAAAATTAAATGTGAATATGGGATACTTATTGAATTTATTTTAAATTATGTCCAAAAGTCAATTAGCATAGGTAGAAAGGAAATGGTAAACATATTGGTAGAAATCCAATATGATGGAACAAAATGGCGCCCAATAAAAATGAAGAGACAGTATATGTAACACATATATACTGTGACAATGTACTGAACTAACTTGGATCACACTTCATTCTTCCCAATAAAAGTAATAATTCATAACGAGGGAAGTTCCGGGTAAAGGAATTCACCGATTTTTAATTTAAAGTTCTTAAAATAAAAAAAAAAATTCCAATTCAAATTCACACGTTTTATAAGTTTATCTTACCGTACGATTTATTTAAAAATAATACGTACGGTTTATTTTAAAATAATATTCATATTTGTTTAAAAAAACTTAACATGTGGAGGTAACTTTGGTAAATGTCCCCAAAGTTACACCTTCAAACAGCTTAATAAGTAAACATATCTAAAGAACATAGTATACCAAAATTACCCTTCACTTAGATTTTAAAATTATTTACACTAGAAAAAATGTTTTGCGAATTAAACTTCAGTTTTTTTTCTAGATTTATATTATCTGGCAAACCACAGCTTGAAATTATAAAAATTACAGTGAAGATAAGTTAAAACATGGATTTGGAGAGATAAGAAATAAAACGCTTTTGCTTTGAAATGCAGCAAAAAATATCAAATATCGAAAAATACCTTCGGGAATGAATTACATGGTAAGTACAAATATCTTTAAGGGGGCATCCACTCGGCCGAAATTAATCCATTTTTTTGGCGCCACGTTCTTTTCATTTATTTAAAAAAAAAAAGTTAAATTTATGGAGGTGTTTTAAGACACCATTGCCAGATAACATTTTTTTTCTATGATTCTCATGTACATTTTTTTCAAATTTTTCTTATTTTCGATATCCACTCGAGTACATGTTCCCTAAAATTAAGAAACTATTCTATTTATATGAATCTAAATTAAAAAATTATTACAGGACAGTTATACTCTGATTGTTTATCTTTTGAAAGGAAAAGTGTTCATAGGTTTAACAAAAAACAGAAAAAATTCTATGGAGAATTGCATACCATTGCGTAAAGTGCAACTTATTATTTTTTGTCAACATTTTAACATTAAAAATGATGGCGTTAACATGCCGTACGAAGGTTGGTGTTAGTGCAAAATCGACTAACAATCGTATGTACCACCAGTATTGAAGAGTGAATTTTTGGTCAACATTTAAAATTTTGAAATAGCGTCACTAAATAGGTAAGATTTGTTATTTATGGTGATTTGGTTTAAAAACTACTTAATGGATTAATTTAAACTTGTGTGCCATAACTAATTGTGGTACAGGGATCAACTAGTAAAACTGTGTTACTAATTCAAGATGGCGGCCAAATAAAACATTTGTAATCGTGAAAATAATCACCCTCTGCCCTCTCAGGTTTTACATACCTTCACGTTTTAGCGTCCTTAGATGCGAAAAAACAAAAACCGTCTGTCGGTCTGTCTGTCTGTCAGTTCGCGGCATAGTTTGAAAACTATTTACCCGATTGACTTCACATTTTGACCAAAATTTAAGGGTCATATGGGGTTGACCTGGTAATAGTTTGATAAAAATCCAATATGGCGGAACAATGTTAAAAAATTTTTGTTAGAGTGCTGCATTAGTTAGTACAAAAACAAAAGTATTTTTTAAATTGTCGCCGTTTCGCAACTTTATTATTGCATCCTCAGGACACATATATAGATTCTGTATCCTGCATGAAACCGATATTATACTTTAATACCTTTAAATAAATCTAGTTAACATCTCGTTACAATCTCGAAGGTGAAATTTAAGTTGCAAATTTCAGAAATATTCATGTTTAAGAAACGGTTCAGTTTAGCGTTAGCTTGCCTCCAAAATACAGTTGAGATACCAATAAATCGAATACATTCTGAAACTAACAAATTTGCGGAAAAAGTTTTTTTTGTAGCTTTATCGCGATTTGAAATTAAAACTGTGATACGTTTAGTTTAAAAGGTCCTAACAAGATAAGAGCTAGAGTCAAGGATTCAGATATGGAGAGTGATCACATTAAGATATCTAATCAACCGTAAGGAGTAAACAAGTACGTTAATAGATGTCTGTCTTATTGCCTTTATTCCACTTTTTTACTAAACTAAGTCTGCGTAGATGAAATGAATCTTATTTCAACTAATGACATAATGATTGAAAATAAACATAAATTTTCATGTTTCTAATAGGGACAATTCCATGATTATTAGACAAAATTTTTAGAATAGAAAAAAATAAAACTAACTAAATATGTTCATTATTGCATATTTGTTAATGTTAATATTGGGTAATGCCTCAGTCTGTCATTTAAAAAAGATTTTCTTGTTCCCACTAGTAAAATAAAATTAATTTTACACAAAAGCAAAAACTTTTTGTATTTGATTATGCAAATAAAATTGTATGTGTGCTCACGCTCACAGAATCATAATACACTTTTTGATTAGTTGTAATATATTAATTTTTCATTTATATTATTCCTTACTATTTTCTTTTCAGGGAAATATTGTTAGAAGGAACTCGAATTGTCTACATTCAGCATTTTATTGACGGTTTTGAAGAGTGTGTCAAACCACTCAGTTCGGTTCGGCTACACGTTGACTAATATACTCATTTTGAATGAAATAAAAATTGGCTTTGAGACGAAATTAACATCTAAATGTGGTATGTGCAATTTTATTGAAACAATTTCAACCTGCCCTTAATGACCGAATAAAATGGATATAAATACTTCGGCTGTCACTGCTATCATGAGTGCTGGAGCAGGTTTAACCCAACCAAAAGAATCACAGGAGCCTTGGATATGCCTTGTTTTATTTTTACTTTGTATATAAATGCCCATAACAGAGTAAGCAACGCGTGGGAAGAATTTGCTTAAAAATGCACGAAAGAAGCTGCAGAAGAAGAAGTACAAATGGCAATATAATGTGGTAGTGTGGATTCAAAAGGCATACCAATAATAACAGTCTTTTGTGATGGTAGTTGGGTAAAAAGATCATATCGTGATGGAGGAAATTATAACTCTCTCTCTGGGGTTGCTGCCATTATTGGAGCCAAATCACAAAAAAAAATATTTAGGAGTAAAAAATAAATACTGTTGCATTTGCCAAAGAGTTCAAAATAAAGGGGAAGAAGCGCCCGAGCATACTTGCTATCAGGGGCGTGCAGTCTATGGAAGCAAGGGAAGCAGTGCTTCCCCAAAATTAAGAAACATCTTCTAAAATGTAATTTTTGCAATAGGAAACCATTAATTTAGTTTATATTAAAAATGCTAAAATATTATCTTAATTATCAAGCCCATAATAAATGCGGCCTTGACTCCGACCCAGCCACAATAGAATATCAAATAGAACCTATGCGGGCCGCTAGCTTCTTTGCAATTTTTGCATTTCAGTCGCGTGCTTTAAGTGCTGGCGGAAGCTATCGTTGGAGTAGGTTCTTTGTTTGAACGGCTATCCGTGTGTTGTGTGATACGTACGTCGCGTCGCGTGATATGGAAGACAATAATACGAACGTGGATATGCAAATACCGTCAACTTCGGCTGTCGGTAATAACGTTGAAAATGTTGGAGAATTTAGTAAGAAGAGTGTGTGTGAATGTGTGGTGTCTGTCTTAATAATAAAGGGATTTTCAACATTAAACTTCGCTGATAAGCTTCAAATAATTTCCAAAGGAAGGGCAAAACCGCCTATAAAATTTAACCACAAAAATGAAAAACTGTATTAGACATTTTTATTCGGAAAAACAATACGAACAATTTAAATGGCTAACAGGGTGTGAAAATATAAGTAAATTATTCTGTTGGCCATGTTTACTTTTTGAAAATGAAAAAGGTCTCTGGAATAAAACTGGTTTTTCCGATTTAAACAATTTCCATAAAGCTGTAAAAAGACACGACTTTGCGCATTTGCAGGCCGTCATAAAAGAAAAAGTCTTCGGCAAAACCAGAATTGAACACGCCCTTAATAGACAGTTGGAAATTAGTGACCGCCAACACAATGAAGTAGTCGATAAACATAGGCAAATATTAAGAAGACTTATCGATGTTGTTTGTTTTCTCGGACAGCACGAATTGGGATTTAGAGGTCATGACGAAACAAGGGTTTCTTCAAATAGAGGAAATTTTCAGATTTACTTAGTTTAATGGCTAAATATAATGATTGCTTAAAAAATCATTTAGAGCAGTCTAGCGTTTTTCGCGGAACGTCGAATCGAATCCAGAATGATTTAATTTCCGCTGTTGCAACCATTATTCTAAAAAGAATTGAGCAGGAGATTGGTGAGGCGCGGTTCATTGCTATTGTTCTGGACGAAACAACTGATATCACTAATTTTAGCCAATTATCTATAGTAATACGTTACGTTAAACAGACGGAAGTATTCAAGAGCAAATTTTAGGTTTTAAGAATGTATCCGAAAATCGTACAGCAGATGCATTATATACCGTAGTTTATAACGTTGCAGACGCCTCTTTTTATGAAATAATCGATCAAATTCAGCAACAAATAAACTCTAGATTTAACGGTTTAAATGATTTTAAATTCATCTAGCTCTGCAATTTTGATGCATTTAAAGGAAAAACTTTTCCAGAAGATGCGTTTAAATCTCTTCTTCTTCATTATGGCCAGTTCTTCGACCGAGTGTTACTGCGATCTGAGCTAAAAGTGATTAACGAAACTGATGACATTAGCGCAAAAAATAACGCTAAGGAACTAATGCAATTTTTAAAAGACAAGGAGCTGGAAGATGCCTACACCGAAGTGTCAAAATTGTGTGAATTAGTATTGACATTACCTGCTACAAGTTCATCAGTAGAACGCAATTTTTCAACACTTAAACGTATAAAAAATTTCGTGAGAAATTCAACGGGGTAGGAGAGACTTTCGCATACATCGCTGTTGTCCATTGAAAATAAACTTCTCCAAAATATGTCGGAGCATCGACGTTTTTATGATGACGTCATTGACGAATTTGCAAAAAATGATCGAAGAATCGAATTACATTACAAATAGGTAAGTTTCTAAAAATGGCTTCCCTTTCTTAAAATTTCACCGCACGCCCCTGGTTGCTATAAAAATTGAAATACAGCATCAACTGCTATGAAAGTTAGTATAATAGCTGAAGGATTTTCTATCAGCATAAATATGTATAATATTTTGTATAACAAAATTATTGTCAATGGGGATAGTAGCTGTCATAAAAAAATTCTTGATAATAGACATATGAGCACTGCACAGTACAGAAAATAGAGTGTACTAATCATTTACTAAGAAACTATTGTCATAAACTGAGGGAAGTTTCAAAAACAAGAGGCATTCCGGGGGCTGTCAGAAATATTATTATTAAAAATATTTTGGAAATGCAGAAATGAACCAGACTTAAGCGAAGAGGCAAAAGTCATAAACTTAAAGAGGGATAGTATTAACAGTGTAAGCCATATATTTGGGGGAGCATAAAAACTGTTCACCATTAAAATATATTTGTAATAAAACAGAACCTGACAAAGAAAATTATATAGTGTAGTTTAGGATGTTTAATATTGAGGAACATATAATGGATGCTGTAAGTTATTAAAAATGCATTCCAGAAGTCTTTTGGAAAATGTCAACACCAACATTGTTGAGCAGTTTAATTCGCAAATCGCACAAAAAGTAGGCGATAAAAGAGTTAATTATACCATGAGAAGATGTTACCAAGGTCGTTGTTTTTCAGCAGTTGTTGCAAAAAATACAAAAATATGTCTTTACAATATCCACAAATATTTAAGCGGGGGTCATAGTCCAGGAAAATATGTGAAAAAAGTTGAAGAAAGGAAAAAAGTCTAAACAAAATTATTGAATGTAAACGAAAACTTAAATGAACTCGACCTCAACTATGATGTAGAAATCTATGAATCCATGAAAATCGATTTGTTAAACGATAAAGATAAAGATTATAAACAAATTGAAGTAAAAACTCGCCTTCAAGCTGATTCAGCAGAATGGCAACAGCGCAGGAAAAAGTTGGTAACTGCGTCATATTTTGGAAAAAAAATGCAAAATGCGACCTTCAACTAGTTGTTTCTCAATTGTTCAAGGAATTTTATATACAGATTTTTTTTTGTAGAGCCATATCATTGGGAAAAATTAAAAAGGACAGAGCCAAAACTTTATTAGAATCGAAATTTGGTTTCTACATTAAAAACTGTGGTATTTTTATAAATCAAAACTGGCCTTTCATTGGCGAAATTAAATATTCATATACTGCCAGAAATTTCAATATTAAAGATGCAATTGAACAAAAACGGATGTATTACTTAGATATAGCAGGAGAATCGTTTTCATTAAAAAAGTGTCATAATTAGTATTATCAGGTTCAAGGTCAATCTCGAAATTAAAATTGATAAAGAATTTTTTAAAACAATAATGTTACCAAAATTGTAATTAATTAATAAATAATTGATCCAAGACGTATTAGGGGAATGGCTATAAGAGATCTTATCTATATTACCGATGTTCAGTTAACACATACAAAGAAAACAAAAAATACATAAAAAAAATTCATTTGCAGTAAACCACTGGTCGCTTCTTCGGAATAGTAACATAACTAGACGTTTTTGTAAACCTTCAATTTTCGTAATTTAAAACATTTTTATTGTTTGGTTAGGAGGCTGTTTCACAACAAGAAAAACCATGTTTTACATAATAATTTTTTTTAAAAACATCTTATTTGTTTCATTGCGTTTTAAAACATACAGTTTTCTTACGAGCGAGTTTCACTTCTTTGGTTTTGCCCTATATAGAGAAATTAATGTTTCAGAATATAAAACAAAAAGTCTTTTGACGTTTTTCGAAAATTCGGTAAATTTCCTATATCGGTAACTTCCCTCATTATTTTTTTCTTCTTTTTAGATATAGTGAAGTAGGACCCTATTTAATTCCGCACACATGCAATTAGTAATACATATATCACCCCATCTACCTTGAAGTTCACTCGTAAGGCATCCTTCTTTTCTTTTGCAAAAGTGCTAGGACTCCATAGGACATAATTTATATATGTAACAACTAAATTACTATATGCGAAACAAAAGATCATACTTTCCTATTCCTAATAAAAAGAGGAGTAACAACGAAGGAAGTTCGGGGTAAAGGAAAATTACCGACTGCTATGTTGTTTTTTTTTAATTCCTAACAAAATTGTACAAGTGTATCTCTATGTCACATTTATTATTATTTGAAGTCGATTGAATAAGTACGTTTTTTTGCGCTGATTCTTTAAACATTTTATTTGAACGTTGTTCTGTCATTTGTTTCAATTTGTATATATTTGTATCAAAATTTCACCAGTTTACATCTATTTCACATTAAGTTCTTGCGCGCAGGGCCGTAGCGACGTTAACGTAAGACTGGGCGCCCCCTAAGTGCGGGTGCCTTTTAAGCGCTCCACCCCTCACAGGTAATAATCGAACTGTGGAAAACAATTTGTGGCCATGCTCAAATTTTACTATAAGAACACATTATAATATCCCAGTTTCGGGAATGGGTTCTCAATCCTTAATTTCCTCCAAAGGTCGAACCACTTGCATTTTAAGACCGCACGGCAATAATTCTTCTCCTTCCTTACAAATCGATGCTATAATTCTTGCAAATATTTGTCCCCATATACCTAGTAGTATCTTAAAGTTTTCTGACTGGCCTCATTTACAGGGTATTGATCTTGCAGATCCTGATTTCTATATATCAAAGCCCATTGATATGCTTCTTGGTGCTGATGTATTTCCTTATTTATTAAGACCCGGGCGAATCGATGGGAATCCAAATGATCCGGTTGCTCTTAATACTTTATTTGGACGGATCGTCATGGGAAAAGTACCATGTCTAAGATCTGCTAACACACAGGGATATCGTACCTGTTTAACTGTTTTCACTAATATAGATTCCATCTTAAAAAAATTCTGGGAAATAGAGGAAGTACCTTCCGTGATCCCTGTTTCAGATGAGGATCAATTGTGCGAGGAAATCGTTTTTAAATTCTCATTCTAGAGATCCTGATGGTCGTTTCGTTGTATCATTTCCTTTCAAATCTGGTGAACCTTTCTTCTCTAATTCTCGAGAAATTGCACTTCGTCGCTTTATGTTCCTTGAAAGGAAACTAAAACGAGACAATTCTTTATATAACTCCTATAAAGACTTTATGGATGAGTATTTGGAGTTAGGTCATATGTCTTCGGTAAGTTCAGATATTATATTCCACATCATTGTATCCTGCGCCCTGAAAGTTCCATTACAAAACTTAGAGTCGTTTTCGATGCCAGCTGTAAGTCGTCTGAAGGTGTATCATTAAATGAAACTTTGTTGGTTGGTCCTAAATTGCAACAAGATCTTTTCTCTATACTTTTGCGTTTTAGGCGTTATAAAATTGTGTTCACCGCTGACATCAGGAAAATGTATAGGCAAATTCTAGTCACACCCAACCATCGTTCCTATCAAATAATTCTCTGGAGGTTATCTGATGAAGAAGCCATTCAAGATTTTGAATTGAATACTGTCACTTACGGAGTATCTTCAGCACATTTCCTTGCTTTGCGCTGTCTTAAGCAATTGGCTATTGAAAATGCAAAGAATTTCCCCCTCGCCTCGACTGTTTTATCTTCCGGAACCTTTGTTGATGATTGCGCGTGGGGGGCGGATTCCATAGATATGGCGTTAAAAATTAAAAATGAACTTATATCAGTTCTAAAAAAAGACCAATTTGATCTTCGGAAATGGTCGAGTAATTCGCAAGACTTTTTAGAAACTTTGCCTTCATCAGTTCACCAAACAAGTATTTCTTTTGATGAAAATTCTGATACCATTTTAAAAATCTTAGGCTTACTATGGTGCCCTAAGAGAGACATTTTTTCATATAACGTTCGATTCGAAAATAATCTCTGTACTAAACGTACAATTCTATCCGACGTAGCTCGTATTTTCGACCCCCTTGGCTTTCTTGCCCCCTTGATTCTCTTTGCTAAACGTCTTATACAAAGTTTGTGGTGTCATGGTATAGGTTGGGATGAAAATCCTCCTGATAATATTGTTAAACTATGGATTCAGTTTAAGAGCGAATTAAAATTAATTTCCTCGATTAAACTTAATCGTCGTGTACTTACAGATAATTCGTTTTGTATTAAAATTCATGGTTTCGGGGATGCTTCTGAAGGAGGCTACGCAGCTGTAGTTTATTTTCGTATTCTAGATAATTCTGATCATCCTACAGTAAATCTAATCTGTGGTAAGTCTAAAGTTTCACCATTGAAGCGAATATCTCTTCCTCGTTTAGAGCTATGTGCGGCGCTGCTGTTGTCTCACTTAATAAATTCTGTGATTACTGTCTACTCAGATTTGTCATTTTCAAAAATATCAAATCAGATTCTTCTGTTGCCTTGGCCTGGATCAAAGCCTCACCCCATAAATGGAATACATTTGTGGCTAACCGTGTTAGTAAAATTCAAGATCTTGTACCAGCTCATTGTTGGTATTATGTGTCTTCAGGTTCCAATCTAGCTGACGCAGCGTCACGGGGTTTATTACCCGCTCAGCTTCTTGAGCATCGGTTATGGTGGCAGGGCCCCAAATGGCTTTTAAAACACTTTTCTGATTTTTCTATCCACTCGGATATAATCTCTGAAAATTCAATAGTAGATTTTGAGCAGCGTGTTACAACATTGGTATCATTAAATCAGCCAACTTCCATTGATATATTGTTAGAAAAATATTCCTCTCTCTTAAAAATACAGCGAATTATGTCACATCTATTACGATTCGTACATCGTAAAGTGAATGTTGAACCAGAAATTCACAAAACGTGTATCTCAATTCAAGAGCTTCAGGCATCATTGATGTGTTTAGTTAAATATGTTCAAACTAAGGTGTTTGCCAACGATATTAAGCAAATATTGTCAAAACGTCTACCCTCAAAACCTCTACAGAAACTTTGTCCCCTTTTAGATCACTCGGGTGTTCTCAGGGTGGGCGGACGTTTATTACATGCAAATACACCATTCGAACAAAAACATCCAGCACTACTTCCAAGTCACCACCGTCTTACTGAATTATCACACATTTTCATGATACTTATCTGCATCCAGGTCATCTAACTTTACTTTACTTACTCCTGCAACATTTTTGGATTATGTCACCTAAACGAGCTATTCGACACTGGCTGGCTTCATGTCTCAAATGCCTAAGATGCAAACCTGTCCCTAGTCAACCTAAGATGAGCGAACTGCCAAGTTTCCGCGTAAACCAGCTAAAAGCTTTTCAGTGCGTAGGAGTAGATTTCGGAGGACCCTACCTTATAAAATTAAGTAAGCATCGTGGTGCTAAAACGCAGAAGGCGTATATCTGTCTTTTCGTTTGTTGTGTAACCAAAGCTCTGCATGTTGAATTGGTTTCTGATTTGACCACAGAGGCCTTTCTAGTTTCTCTACGGCGATTTATAGCTAGAAGAGATTGCGGCACTAATTTTATTAGTGCTGCTAAATATCTTAAAGAAATTTTCTCCAAAGCACTTTTAGAGGAGAACATCAAATGGCGGTTTAACCCCCCTTCAGCTCCACATTTTGGAGGTTTATTTATGGGAGGCGGGGATCAAAAGTGTTAAAACTCATCTTTCTCGCGTGATTGGAAAATAGATCCTCACCTATGAGGAGCTTAACACAGTCCTCATGCAAATTGAGGCGCTTCTAAACTCACGTCTTCTCTATGAGTTAAGTTCGGACCCTAACGACTTAACAGCTTTAAGTCCCGGCCATTTCCTGACTCTGGCTCCATTATCTACAATCCCTGATTCCGACCTTACAACTCTAAATATTAATCGCCTAAATCGATGGCAACTTTTAATTCGAATGCACCAGGACTTTTGGAGGCGGTGGAGCCGAGAATATTTGCATAATTTACTTCAGCGAAGCAAATGAACTGAATATTCTAATCTTATCAAAACAGTACCCTTGTAGTCATTAAAGATGAGAATCAACCTCCATTAAAGTGGCCGTTGGGGAGAGTTTGTGAAATCCACCCCGGTTCAGATAACATTATTCGTGTAGTCACATTAAAGACTGCAAACGGATTTGTTAAGAGGCCCACTGCCTTTGCAGCAACAAAATTAGTATCTTGTAATTTTAGTTCTTGCGACATATATGTGTATTGTATGTGTCCCCGGGAATTTGGGAAATAGTATTTAATAATATAATTTTATTTTCTGTCATATATATCGTTGTACTTAATAAAATACATTACTGTATTTTGGTGGGCGGTATGTTTAGGAATGACCATATCTAATTTAATTTCTAAACTTGTAATTTAATTCTAAATTAAAACATTGACTTTTAATTTTCATTTGTAAATTTGCGCGTATCATTGCCTCTAAATTTGGTGTTCAAACCCAACCGCGCGACTCTGGTAAGGTACTCAGTCGCTAGTCGTTCTCCAGAGAGAGAGAAGAGAGAACGAATCAAGACGTCGGCCGACGAAGTGTGTGTGCTCATCATCCCGTCAGTAAGGTAAGACATTGAATTTTGGGGACCGTTCTGGTTATCATTTCTATTCTCGATATTCCTTGTCTTTAAATACCGCTTTCCTGTACTTCGCGTACAAAGACACTTGCTCTTGGTTAGGCTTATTAAATGCAGACCAGTTTAATCTTGTGGATAATTTCAGTTTTTCTAAAAACATTGATTTTTGTTGGAAATAATCTAGTTTTTGCGTATATGTGAGCAATCATCTCCTTGGAATTTGAACATATGATATCGGCGCCAAACGACACCCAGTTTCCGTTACACCACTTATTATATTTACGACTATTAGTTTTAAGAATTAGCCATTTAAGTCTTATGCTATTAGGATATTGCTTTTTTTAGGGAACATGTATTCCTATTCTCTATTTTTAAGAACTTGGTTAAATGTTTTTGAAGTACAATCGATTTTGATATCCTGTCGAGAACGTATTGATTGTCGTTCGGATCATTTTTGTAATTTAAATTATGGTAAACTAATGGTTGGAAGTTCTTTGCATCATTTCGCAAATATAATTAATACATTTTTATTTTACATTTGTTGTTAATACCTATCAAATCTAGTCCATGAGTTAACCTTTTATTAAGTTGAACATCTACTACTGTAAATATTAATATAAATAAAATAACTAATACAGTTATTGATCGTTTCCCGTAGATGTATTCATTGCGATAAAATGACGCGCGGTCTGGTATACCTCGCATCTAGCTGTTAGCTGCAGGTGTTCGCTGTGATTTACGACGGCTCGCAAAAAAAGCCGGCTTTTGGAAGCACAACAAAGGATTGACAGAATCGTTTCTTTCTTAAACTGTGATAATGCAAGCATTTATTCTATGCATCATTGAGCCTCTAATACACTGAAATATGCCAGGATTATTTCTTATAACATCACACGATGCAATTATGAGATTTCTCCGGTTTTCGATATCCTGTACTGGGTAGTGTAATCTAATTCTTTCAGATATCCCCGGATACAATAATTCAAAGGATTTAAATTTGGGGATCGAGGCGGCCAAAGATGAGACCCACCTCTTCCTATCCAGCGGTTTTCATACGTAAGATTTACATACCTTCGCACATTTAAGCTGAAGTATGCTGGGGCACCATCATGCATGTAATACATGTCTCTTCTAATTTTCAGAGGTAAATGTTCTAGTAGGGGAGGCAATTCTTCTTGTAGAAAATGAAAATATGAGTCACCAGTTAATCTTAGAGGTAGAAAATGTGACCCAATTAAATGTTCATCGACAATTACTATCAAACGAAGGTGGATTATCTTCAGCCCATACATGCCTGTTATGAAAGTTTTGAATTGCATCTCTTGAGAAACTAGCTTTGTCCGAAAATAGAATTTTTGAAGAAAAAAAGGGTTCGAAATCTCTTGGTAAGAGAGCTTGAACCCTCTGTATATGGTAAGGATATAACTGTTGTTCTTTTGAAAAATATCCTCCATACAGTTGATGCATCAGTATTTAACTCCGCTGCAATTTTCCTGGTACTTGTCTCAAGTTGCGCTTCGATAATATATAGGACAGCAACTTCTAATTCGGGTGTTCGAATTTCGCGTGTCGACCAGTATCAAAACTTCTTTTTTCGAAGGTTCCAGATTCTTGTAGCCTTTGATGATTTCTGGTAAATGTTCTCTGATGAGGAGATCTACCATTAGAATACGTTTGTGTATAACGAAGATAAGCTTCCAAGGAATTTCTGTTTGCACGCCCGTACATAAAATGCATATTTGCTATTTCTGCATTCGTGAAATTAACCATTATTGTTCTATTGATTTAATTAAAACTCTTATTACTGCACAACTAAACAGATCAAATAACAAATTTTTGATTAAATTAATCGTAAGATATTGTATTTAAGCTAACTGAGCAATGTCAAATAAAGCAATATTAAAAACGCGCTAAAAAGTGACAGCGGGCCACTAGATTTTTTTTCTAAAATTTGATCTAATAATTTACATTATATGTTTTAATTTGAAATCATTAAGTTTTATGAAAAAAGTACAAGAGGTAAAAAAGTTTTTAAATAAACAAAGCTATCCAAATTTATTAATTTTTCCAAGTCGTTGCGTAAGTTTTTCTTTAAACTTAGTTAACAAGAATTTCAAAATAGTAATACTTCCATAAAATTTCATTATTCAATCGCTTTTCGTTTTTAAGATAAAAAATAAAAACATTATTTTCCGCCATCTTTGTAGCGCAATATCTAGTAAAGTAACACCCTGTATCTCAAAAGTTATGAGGTTTAGGACATAAGTTCATATGAAGTTTTTTTTAAATGAACTCAAGAATTGCCCCCTTAAGTTTTTCGCATTTGTTTTGAAACACCCTCTATATTGGATATTTACCAAAATCTTATGTTGGATAAAGTTTGTTCGCAATTTTATAATTTTATTTTGTTGCCTAAAAATTCAGAACATTCTTAAATTTTCCAAATACCGATTTTCAGTCGAATCTTCACCAATAACAATTTCTTTCCGCTATATCGTCACCGCCAAAATTGATATATTATAATATATATAATATCTCCAGATTTCGTTTTTCAGTCGATCAAATCTGCATAAATGATTCAATTTCCTTGATAGATTAACTGGTAGATGGACATCACGGTGAGATGCAGCTGCAGAGTTCGACTCCCACTCGAGGACAGTTTTTGTCCAGTTTTTATTGTCTTTAATTTTTAAATTTACTACTAAAAATTCAATTGATTTTCGGTCGGATCTGCACAAGTGACAAATATCGTTGCAGCCATTTTGAAGTTTTAAAAATTCAGAATTTGCACTCAAATTTTCTGCCCAGTCTGCATAAATCATAAAACATGTCTGGCATTTTGATGTTCACTAAAAATTCGTAATTTGCATTTTTAAACAGCCTGAGATACCAATTTTCAGTCAAATCGGAAAATAAATAACACTTGTCCGCTATATTGAAGTCATAGTGTATTTGTGGCGGCTGTGAAAAGATAATAATTAAAGAATCTGCATATTCCTATTGAATGCACCGAGTGCCATACATGGTATCATAAAGGCTGTTCGACCTTCTCAAATAAAGATTTTTATAAAAACTTCTCCAAAACCAAAAAAAAAAACTAAGTCCTACACCTGGGTATGTCCGAGCTGTAAACAACCTGTATCAGGCGGCAGGCGAAGTATTGGGGCATCAGCATCTACTCCTCCACCTCAAATTTCTGGTCCAGTGGCGTCAGATCCTAACATTGATGTATTAATTTCTGACTTCAGAAAAGAGGAATATCGATATTAGCGATGTGTTAACGCTAATGACATCAATATTCGTGGTAATTAAGGAGCGGAAGGATGAAACTAGAGGCTTCATGAGAATAGAGACATCAAAGATAAATGGAAAAACAAATTGAATGAAATGGAAGATAGTTAGCTTAGGAAGAGAGATTAAGCAACTAAAGGAAAACAAATCCAAGGATAACTCTGCAATCCATAATGAATTGAAGATGCTTAGTGAGCTTCCAGAGCGTAATGAAAGATCAAAAAATGTCATAATTTACAATGTTGATGGAAAAAATCTCACGATGTACCAATGAGGGATGAAGCTTGTCTTACAAAGTATTAATGTTGAATCTTATGATTACAAAGCCATTAGACGGGGAAAACCTGGACCAAGACCACGGTCATTTAGGTATTCTTGAATGATGCAGTGCTGTCTCAAAGTGCTTCAGGAACCGAAAAAAACTGATAGACTCACCATTTAAAATAAATGCTGATTTCACTTCACTACAGCGTGATCAATACAAGTGTTCAAGAGGAACTTGCAGGACGGAAAGAAAGGGGAGAAACTGATTTGGGACTAGTATATATAAATGGTGTACCAAAAGTAAGGAAATTGAATACCTTAATGAGATTAAAGTTTGGAGTCTTAAGTTCTAGTTATGAGATTATTATTGTAATTGAGACCTGGCTCTCGGAGGATATATGTGAATCGGAGTTCACTTTTCGTGGATATAATGTATTCAGATGTGATAGGGATTTAAAAAGAACTAAAAATATGAGGGAAGGTGGTGTTCTCATTGCCACTAGAAATAATCTTGAAACAAAAATGAAACAATCTACAAAGACTGTATCAGATCAATTATTTGTTGAGTTCTAGTTAAGTGGATGTAAGTTTTTAATTGGTGCTGTTTATGTCCCCCTTGGATCTGGTCCCGAGGTCTACGAGACTTATTGCCAAGCTGTAGAGACTTTGTGCTTAAATAGTTCCTACACACTTATTCTTTTTGGAGATTACAACCTACCAGAGGGTGTTTGGGGATAATGATGACCTTGGGGTGTCAGTCCGGTATCCCAGGACATCTAAGGCTCAATAATTGGGTGAGCAGTTTGCGTTTCTCAATTTTTATCGATGCGTAAAGACTGTTAATAATGGGAAGTGTATCTGGACTTACTATTTAGTAATTTTAGTAACATAAATGTGGTACCGGCTGTGGATCTGCTGTTAACAAATAATTTTCATCACGTAGCATATGTTTTTCTGTGTTAACTTGCTCGATTTTGAGGATAATCTGGAGCATGACAAAGATTATTATGACTTTATGAGGGCAGATTTTAAGGTCTTAATGATTTTTTAGCATCCACGGATAGGTCCACTCTAGATAGGTATGCTGTTGAACTGGCTGTGCCACAGTTTTATGACAGGCTACTGCTTGGTATCTCTAAGTTTGTTCCGGTTAAACATATAAAAAATATTAACTTTCCCAGGTGGTTTAGTCCAAAATTGAGACTTTTTATTGTACTTAAAAGGATGGGCCATAAAAAATATTTGAATAGCAAAAGTCGAGAATTATATGATGAATTCTCTCACTTGAGAGTTATGTAAAACTTTAAGAGACCAGTGTTATAGGAGATATGTGCGGGAAGCCGAGGGTAGTTTACAAGTTAACCCTAATAGGTTTTGGAAATTTTTTAATGATAATAAGAAAGGATCTTCATGCAAGTATGTTCCTAGGTCCAGAAGTGGTACAGAATAGTCCCGGAACATCCGAACTGTGTGGACGGCAGTTCTTGACTGAGTATACGTGTCAGGGAATAAAGTTGTACATGTTTCCTTTATGTTGTCTATTTAATTTGTCACTGGAAACTGCAAAATCCCCCCCAAAATATGGAAAAAATACTTTTATTGTTCCAATTTTCAAAGGCGGTCATAAACAAGACGTAGTTAATTATAGACGTGTGTGGTACCAGTCACCTATACCTAAGATCTTTGATAGTCTTGTTTGTGACCAATTGACATGGAAGTGTTAGGGTTTCTTGGGTGAGGAGCAGCATGGGTTATGTAAAGAAAACTGAAAAACCTGGTTGCACATGAAACAACCTTGTTAGAGATCCTGGAGAATGGAGGACAGCTGGATTCCATCTACACCGACTTCTTGAAAGCCTTTGACATGATATTTTACTAGCTAAATTGAGAGCCATTGGTTTTTGAGATAAGTTGGTTGAATGGATTGACAGCTTTTTGCGTGGTAGAGAACAACGTTAATAACTATATATCTAAAGCCAAAAAGGCATATTCTGTATTCTACAGGGTTATTACTGGTTCCCACTCTTATTGAATCTGTTTATTATCGATATTGTGTGTAAATTGAAACACTTCTATTGTCTGGTGTTCGCGGATGACCTGAAAATTTTTAGACCAGTCTTAGACCCTTCCGATGAATAGCTGTTACAAAAATACATAGACGAATTGATAAGTTGGTCTGAGGTTAACGGTCTTTTATTTAATATGGGCAAATGGTCTTGTACATCCTTTGCGAAGAGTGGCCATTTATACTTCATATAACATGAATTGTGTCTTAAATAAAACCTCAATAATAAAAGATTTAGGAGTTAAATTTTGATTCAGTGAAACCTCCTTTAATTGCATAATAAATAGATCACCTTATTTTTATAAAATGTAGTCTTCATCAATAGAATATCTTAGTTTTGATGTTATTCTGGTGCGATCAATATGTCTTTAAACAAAAGAAAGTTTTTGAGTCTTCAAGAAAAAGTTGAAATAATCCAGTACACGGAAAAAAAACAAACTTAGTGTTAGAGTATTAGCCGAAAAATTCTGTGTAGGAAAATCTCAAATTAGTGATATCTTGAGAAACAAGAGCGATCTTAAAAAGCGATTCGCCGAGACCGGGAACATGAAAGACAAAAAGAAATTGCGAAAACTGAGGGTGCTTCCATAGACCAAATTGTCCACGACTGGTTTTGTAAAGTACGTACAAAAACATTCAATATCCGGTACAATAATAAAGGAAAAAGCACAAGAAATTGCGAAGAATCTAGAAGTTGATGGTTTTAAAGGATCAAATGGATGGTTGGAGAAGTTCTGTCAACGTCATAATATCTCTTTCAAATACATCTGTGGAAGCAGTGGCTGTAGACTTGATTCAGGTAACTGATTGGCGGACGAAATTATGTGCTAGTATCAAAAACTAGGCACAGAGAGACATTTATAACGCCGATGAAACGGGACTCTTTTTCCGCGCATTGCCAAATAAAACGTTTTCTTAAAAAGGCGAAATATATGCTGGCGGGAAAACGTCTAAGGAGAGACTCACTATTTTACTTTGATGGAGAAAAAGAAAATGCACTGGTGATTGGGAAAAGTAAAAAATTCCGTTGTTTTAAAGGATCAAGCGTGAAAAAATTGCCACTTGAATGGTACTATAACAAGAAAGCATGGATGACAAGGGATATAATGTTGGAGTGGTTGATGAAATTTGACCGAAAAATGCAAAGTCAAAACCGAAATGTGCTTTTATTTTTGTATAATGTTGCATCTCACCCAAAACTGGAGTTAAAAAATGTTAAAATAAGTTTTTTACCGCGAAATACGACGTCACATTGCCAGTCATTGGACCAGGGTGTGATTCAAAATTTTAAAAACCACTACAGAAAGTTTTTAATCAAGCGACTTTTGCCATCCGTGGAGTATTCTGAATCTACCGAACAACTGGAGGAATCCATAAATGTTGTAAGTGCCTTGATTTGGATTGTTGCTGCATGGAAAAAAGTCGAATCCAAGACCATCAATAACTGCTTCCGCAAAGCTGGATTCGACGAAATTCTCGAGAAAAACGTTGACTACGATAGTGAAGATGATGTGCCATTATTAGAATTATGTAGATACATCAATGTATTCTCTTCCGACTTAACTTCATATTCAGAAATTAATGAAAGTTTGTTCACGGAAAATCCTAACATACATGTACGTGCATCAGTGAATTTCAAAATAGTGAGAACGGTCAGATTTCTTCTGACAGTGATGATGAAGAAATTATTTCTTCCAATATTAAGAACATTAAGTAAGCATATCTTGTTAAGGGATATTGAAAACTTTTGTATGTTATCTGGAGATTCTGTTTTAGGGGAAAAAATCTCAGAAGTTGCGTCTAAAATGGAATCTCAAATTATTAAAAATAAATTAACTAGTTTAAGACTTGATAATTTTTATAAATAGAAACTTTTTATAAAGTAGAACTGTATCAAACTGTATATGTAGGTAGTATAATATGTTATATTAGGTAGTACATTTTTATTGTATGCATATATGTATGTAAAAGATGTTGGTGTATTCGTAGCAACAATTGTATTAATAATTTGTACTAAGCATATTATTTTTTTACTTAAAAATAAAGTTTTTTTTTTAGTAAAATTACATTGGTATTTAATTTGTTCACTCCCCATAACGGACACCTTTATACAACGGACAGTTTCTGTGGCACGGCTACTGTCCGTTGTTGAGAGGTTTCACTGTAGCTCTTTATCATCCTCCCAACATTAACTTGATTTCGGAAAAGCGTACTAGATGTGGGGGTTTTTATTGAGAAACTGTAGAGACCTATCTGTTGATGCTATAAGGATAGTGTACTGTTCATTGGTTAGAACTATCCTTACATTTTTTTCTATAGTTTGGAACCCATTTTACGGGGTATACAAAAGCAAATTAGAACAAGTTCTATTAGTTAATGTGCCTTTAGATTGTCTGTACCTTATAATGAGGATGTTTTCAATGTCTTGTGTCTGGACCCCCTGGAGAAAAGAAGGGAAACTTTCGTGGATTGTTCCGGATTGCTAAGATTAATAATTCTATGTTTCATGTTGGATTTCATCACACTATCTATGGCATATATGCTCCACTTGTGCGTTCATGCAGAGCCCTTGACCAAGAAACTGGGTGTTGATATCTTTATGGATTCAAATTATACTTTTAAAAAAGCTTTGATATTAAGGGTATTATATGTTTGCTTATTGAATTGTAAATGTATATCTATATTAACTCTATTTACTTTCCTCGTCAAATGGAAGTATTCAAGCCCACTGAACAATTAGCTTATTACTTCCCTCGTAAGAAAGAAGTATTGTAATCGTGAAAAAAATCGCCCTTCCGTCTGTCTGTCTGTCTGTCTGTCTGTCTATATGCCCTTCTGTCTGTACGCGGCATAGCTTAACTACTAATCCGATTGACTTCAAATGTAGGTCAAAAATCAAGGTTATAAGGGGATGAAATGGTTGTATCGGATAAACTTCGAATTTTGCACAAAAATAAAGTGTGGTATAGTAATAAATTGGTAAAATGTTTCGGAACAAAATGGCGGCCTAATGAATATATTTAAAATTCAGTACACTATTCAGAAGTGTTTCATGTTGAATTTCATCGCACTATCTATGGCATATATGCTCCACTTATGCGTTCATGCAGAACCCTTGACCAGAAACTGGGTGTTGATATCTTTAAGGATTCGATTTGTTTTGTTATGATATTAAGGGTATTATATGTTTGTTTATTGAATTGTAAAATGTATATCTATATTAACTCTAAATACTTTCCTTGTAAAAGAGAAGTATTGTAATCGTGTCAGGGTCCCTAGGTGCCGAAAACATGTTTTCTAAGTTCTGTCTGTCTGACTTCAAATTTTGGTCAAAAATTAAGGGTCATATAGGGATGGCCTGGTAACATTTTGGTAAAAATCAAATATGGTGAAATAAAATGGTGGATTAGTGAAATGTTAACAAAATATTATTAAAAAACTACTTTCCAGTTTATCTCAAATTTTGCACAAAAATCGAGTATTATATAGGAATCAATTGATACGAATCGAATATGGCGGAACAAAATAGTGACTGACAAAATATTTAGAAATTCAAACTGAAAAAAAACTACTTAATTTTTTCAATTGTGTGTCATAATTAACTTAAAATTTTAGTCAAAAGTTCAGGATCATATGGGGATGACGTAGTAATATTTTGGCAAAAATTCCATATGCAACAAGATGGCAACTTAGTGAAACGTTAAAAAAATTATTACTAAACAAATAATTATCCAATTTATCTCACATTTTGCAGAAAAATCAAGTGTTACGTAGGAATGAATTGGTATCATTTTGGTATGAATCGAAGATAGCAAAATACAATGGCGTCCTAATAAAATATTTAAAAAATCAACCTGAAAAAAGTACTTATTAAACTAATTTCAAATTTTGTGCAAGCATTAAATGTGGTATAGCTGTAAAGTTGTGGTACGAATTTAAGATGGCGAAACAAAATGACGGCCAAATAAAATTTAAAAAAAAATCAACGTAAAGAAAATCTTCAATGACTTATTAATTTTGCAGAAAAATTGTATGTGATATAAGAATAAACTAGTAGGAATTTAACATGACGTAAAAAAATTATGGTCAATGTAAAAACCAGTTATTGAATTTATTCTTAATTATGTCCAAAAATTAAGTGCGGCATGGGTAGAAACTGGTAAAATATTGGTGGGAATCCAATATGATGGAACAAAACGGCGCCCAATAAAAATATTTGAAAAGACAGTAGTTATATAATATATTACTAAATGTCTATGTACTGAACTAAATTGGGTCACATTTCATTATTCCTAATAAAAAGAAAGATTCATAACGAGGGAAGTTACGGGTAAAGAAAATTTTCTGATTTTTTTCATGTTTTTTACTATTATTTTCGGTATGTAATACTGTAATGGAGTTTTCCCGTATATATTTCAAATAAATAAATAAATAAATAAATTTTAACTGCTGTAATTTAGATAAAGTGACTTGGCACACCGCAATCTTTGCCAGTAGTAAGATTTGTCCGCAGTAGTGTAAAAATATTGATTACAGACTTTAAACTGCATTATTAAACATAATGAATAAATGTTCCTTGTCTCATTACGCTAAACTTGTGCTTTGCTGCAACGTTGAGCTAGTGTCAAGTATTTCGCAAATTAAAGTGTTAGATGTTTGGTGGTCCCCTGTTTGCATTTATATTTATCAGCCGGTCAATGCAACACTTTTTGATTAAAGTTTGAATTTTCGTTCAGTGATAAAATAATTGGTTAAAAAAATGCAGACCATTTTAAGATTCCTTGTTGCATTGGTGCTTTTTCATTGTTCAGGTAACTCGTAATACGTATTTTTGCATATCGCATGCCAGTTGTTTGATGTTATCGAAAGTAGAAATTGAATTTTTATTAAATAGTTTTTTTTTGCTTTGCTTTTCTTTTGTCTTAGACATACCATGCACAGAATAAAAAACTGGTAAACTTATTTTACCAGGAACTTCCCGAGTTATGAATTCTCTCTTTTTATTAAGGAAAATTAGGTATGGCCCAATTTAACTCTGCATCTCTCTTTATTTAGTAATTTTAGTAATACGTAAATGTACAAATTGGTATTATCTCTCATTTTCGTTGACACAGGAAGAATTCATAAGAAGGGAAGTTCCGGGTGAAGTCAATTTACAAAGTAATAAATAGAAAGGAAATTTAAAAAAATATATTATTGTCTTATTTTTCATTTTTATTCATAAGAGGAAAGGATCTTGACTGATTTTTTAAACATTTTGTGTATCTGTTGTAAATTGTATTACGTGATGAACTATAGGGGATTACGCTTCACTTTCCTTGAAGAAAGGAAGGATTCATTAAGAGAGAAGTTCCGCTAAAGACAATTTTTCGATTGTTTAAAATTGTTTTTTCAAACATTTTAATAGGTCGATATTTTGTTCTAGTCTATGAAATTTGCTTAAAGCTTTTACCAGTTCATTAAACTTGCTTTTTGCGTAAAATTTCAACAATTAGCTTATTACTTCCCTCGTAAGAAGGAAATATTGTAATGGTGAAAAATCGCCCTTCCCTTCCAGATTTTTGCAGATCTTGGCGTTTTAAGGTGTCTAGACCCCGAAAAACATGTATCAAACTTGGTACAAAGGCTACCTAAATTATTTGCACTCTTTTTTGCTTGAATTTAATTTAGGAAAAAGAGCATTCATTCATTATTCAGAAAAATAATTCATAGTTTTGAACAATCCTTATAAACAAATTCAACGAGAAAATGACTGATGCCCAAAAATAATTCATCATCATCCTACAGTCATCTATAGTTTCCTTTGGACTCCACTCCATTACATATTATGGCCTAGCCCACTAGCCGTGGCTAGCGGGGTGTAGCTACACCACTCATTCAGAAGCTTCGGTTACCTAAGATGTAAATTACACATAATGTATAAGAATTTTTATTAGTAACTTAACATCAATTTTTCAATATAGGTGAAACCGAGTTATTAAGTTTCTTTTGTAAGCATATGAAGGCTTTTTTGACTACGAGTGTAAAGGCATTAAGGTTTATGTTCCAGATTTTTTTTGAATGTTGTTAGGTATATTCCTATGTTTAGTTTATTGTTGCAAGCAGTATTGTGTTATGCACGACGTTTAAAATAATTTATTTTAATATGCAGAGTTTCGCATAAAAGAGCATTCGGAGGTTGTCAAAGTTATTGTGTAGCATCCAAACAGTCCCAAGATTGGATTTCCAAGCCTAAGACACAACACAAAAAAATATTAAAAAATTTTAATTTAATTTTTTAATTTTAAATTCCTATTATTTAGTTTATTTAGTTATTACCTGCCAAGGCTGAAGTCCCAAGCATTTGACTGTAGCTCTTTACACCGATTTTTATCAACTTTTTCTTAGGTCTTCATTTTGTTACTACTAGTTAATTTGTATTCCATTACTGGGATAAGGATGCAGTGGGTGTTTTGATTAGAGGTCCTATGAATTTTTCTTTTTTGAATTTATACAAAAAATAATAGGGCTCCTAATGCGCGCAATGTGAATACTTTACATTTCATTGGGTATTCATTTGAAATATCTGCCATTTAACCTAACCATACTACGGTAATTCAAACAAATCGTCCATATTTCTCTAAGAGACCTGATTATAAGAATTCAAAGAAAAGAATAAACTAGTCTCGGTATCAGCCAGATACAAAAAATGTTTAACTTTAAAATTGATTTCGTGACACGTGTTTCGACCTTACGGTCATCATCAGACCTAAAATATCCGAAAAACCTTAATTACATTTACAAAAAGGATAAAAAAGTTAATATTACCTTATAACTAGATGGCCACTACAAATTAATACATAAAACAACTAGCTATACAGTACACATATTAGATGAACACTCAGGTGCATATATTAAAAAGAATAGGCATACTACCTACTTTTATGTCAAACCAAAAAACATTTTAAAATAATCAAATATTATTATATAATTTATAATAAAAAAGTTATTGCTTAGACCAAGAATCGAACTCGTGCCTCTCAGTTGACAGTCCGATATCAAGACCACTACACTACCAACCTGTTGAAATTTATATGTTTATTACTAGGAGTCTTTAATATTGTTGAATATTAAATGAGGTTCGAAATTAAAAACATCGTTAACACAGTTAAGGACTGGACTTCTTTTTGCTAGGCCTATACTTTTTAATATTTGCACCTCAGTGTTCGTCTAATATGTGTACTGTATACCTAGTTCTTTATGTTTTAAATTGTAGTGGCCATCTAGTTATAAGGTAATATTAACTTTTTTATCCTTTTTGTAAATGTAATTAAGGTTTTTCGGATATTTTAGGTCTGAGGATGACCGTAAGGTCGAAACACGTCACGAAATCAATTTTAAAGTAAAACATTTTTTGTATCTGACTGAGACCGAGACTAGTTTATTCTTTTCTTTGAATTCATACTACGGTAAGCCTTGATGTTTTTTATTATGATTTTAAAAAGGTAACACCTTAAATAATTATCCTACCTCTGCAAATGTATTTTATTTTATTGTTTATAAAGGTATCAATAAATTTGTTCCCTTAAAAATGAGCGTGGGCACTAACTTTCCACACTGGTTCAGTCCTGAACTAAAGCGTGCTATTATCGATAAAAGAAATAGCACCTATTAACTTAAACAGTGGTTTGAACTCAGACTATATTCGGTTTTCAAAGCTTAGAGCTAGATGTGATATGTTAAGAAATAACTGGTATATGGCATATATATAGACTGTTTAGAAAATCGGCAAATCCCCGACATTTTTCGTGTACTTATAATAATTGCCGACTTTTTTAAAGATATATTCATATGTAATGCAGCTTCTACTCAGACTTACATCCTTTCTGCTACTGCAAATGTAAGCTGTAATTCGGTCAGAGTGGCAGATGTTTTTGACAAAATTTGATCACTTGCTGATAAACTTTCAGCCGGACGGGATGGTATTCCTAATTATTTTTTCAAACGGTGTATTTACTTCTTAACTGAGCCATTTTCCATACTTGTGTGTTCCCGGACATCTGAAAATATGGTTTTATTATACCTACACTTAAAGCAGGCATTCACAATGGTGACAATTACAGGAGTGTTTGTATCCAGTCTAATTTACCTTAGATCATGGATAGCCTGGTCTATGATATAACATAACCTCAATGCGAAAAAATATTATTGAACATCAACATTGGTTTTTGCGTAATAACTATACAGTTACTAACTTGGTAATATATCAGTCAGACTTGTTAGGTGCCTTGGAGATGGGGTGTCAAGTTGATTCAATTTACACAGATTTTTCCAAGGCATTCGATAAGGTCAACCATAACTTCTGCTCGCCAAATTGGAAGCATCCGGCTTTAGTTCAAACTTAATGGTTAGGTTTAAAAGTTCGCTTGAGGGTGTATCGCCGAGTGTCAAAACTGATGGTTATATTTTTAAAGCCAAAAATAGTGTTTCTGGGTGCCACAGGAAGCACACATCTCTCCCCTATTGTTCAACTTTTTTGTGCGTGATATTTATGAGAATTATAAATAATCGAAATTTAAAATGTTTGCAGATTATGTCAAGGTTTATAATGTTATCCTGAGACCCTTAGATTGTTAGAAAGTCCATGTTATTTCAACAGATTTTCTACCTGGGCTACACTTAATGGTCTAAATTTAAATGTCAACAAGTGTTTTTCAATTAGCTTCTTCTGGGGGTAGTAAAAGACACAACAGATTTGGGTATCCTATTCGATAGGAACTTGAAACGTTAATTATCATATCAATGTAATCTGTAATACAGCTCTTAAAAATTTGGGTTTTATTTTTCGTAATTGTGGGGAAATGTCATGTAATTCCCATAGAGTTTTTTGCTGCACAGTTATATGGAGTCCTTGATAGGAAGGTCACAAATATAGCATGAAAGAGTTTAGAATAAATTTGCTATGTATTTTAACCCTAATTATTTTTGATATCTTACTTTTCTATATAAAATTTCCTAAAATATTACAATTTCAGTTCTTGGATTTAATTTTCAATAAGAATCGTATCAAAAACTTAAGCTATTCTCAACCCAAAAAAAAATTGATGTAAGTATGTTTTATTGTACCATTGCGACCAAAAAAAAGTAAAACAGAGCAATTGTAATATGTTTATAGCTGCTTACCTATAATCGACAACATTGAATTGATGTTTTAATGTCATGAGAAAGGTTATCTTTAAGATTAACACCTGTTCACAGAACAGCTGTAATAATTACTTATGCAAGGTATGCACTTGGTTTTTTAATATATCATATAAAAGTTCTGATTTTGTGATAATATTATAATAACTTACTTTTAATGCTTTATTGCTTTAGAAAACATAGCGCGATAATACAGCGAAGAGATAAGACAGCAAGAAATTTAGCTGCATTATATTCCCATAGTAACAAGCAAAAATCTATTAGGAAGAAAAAAGTATATGTAAGAATCAAAAAACAAGTAACAAGAATTCAATAACACCAGCAATTCGGAATTAGTATTTGGTAATAGAGTCATTATTGTCAATTATCTATACCAAGACCAAAAATTAGATCTCTGATATACAGGTTATTTATCTAACTCCAAGTTCATGTATCCCTTTCTTTACGATTTCTTGGGCGAAAGTCTGATACATGATTTTTGTCATTCTCCCCCCACACATTTTCTGTCGGATTGATATCCGGGCTCTTTGAAGGCCACAGTAATATATTTATATTGTTTTCTGCTATAAATTCTTGCACATCCCTTGCTTTATGTAGCGGCGAATTGTCATGTTGAAAAATAAAATGTTAACTCCTATGATCAATGGCAGCATCGTCTGGCCTAAATAAACGGGACCAGTCAATCGTTCATTAAAACTCCCATAAACCCCTGGGCCTCTGGCGCTTATCCATGCCCAAACACTAACTGAAAAGCGGCCGCTCTAATTTGTTTTATGGGTATATTGTTCATTATGTTTTTTTGTCAGTTTTCCACTGCTTGTTTTGATGATATTCCGTTGCAAACTCTTGTCTTCTTTGCTTATTCATCTCAGTTGAAAACAATTATTAGCGGCGCATCGGTTTTTCATAATTTTTGAGTGCCGAATTCTCTTTGGTAGTATTCATAGAACCTAGAAAACGAGTTTCCTCTCTTGCTTTTACTGCCGTATGAAAAGGATGATTTTGTAGGTAATTTACATATAATTTAACATCTGCGTCTTGTTCTGGTGTAGAAATTCTTGAATTTATGTTTAATTCATTAGCTATATCTCTTATAGTTACTCCATCACTCAAATGGTTGTATATTATAGCTTTTTATTGGGTATTTAACGGCATTTTAAAAAATAGCAACTTGTGGCAACACTACTGAGAACTCGTATGACTTTTAAATATTTTATGTAAAGGTGTACAAAAGTAACACGCACCTTGTAAAAGTCCAGGAGATCAGTTTAAACGAGTTTCTTGGCAACTTTTATCCACAGAAATAGCAGACCTCCCCAAGTCGAAGCAACATATTGTGGCCTATTTTTTTTTGGACGTAATGGTACATATCACTAGAGCAGAATTGCTGTGCTGACCAAAGTAGCCCCAAACTATGTGTAAAATTAATCAAGTAGTTTTGTTAAATGCGCAAAAACAAGTACTGTATTTTTGGTGGTGAATATATATAAAGCTATCCGTATCCATGGCCATACACATTGCAAATATTTCGCAATAAGGTTTATACAGAAGTCAGAAGTTATGTAAAACAACGGTTTTATGATCAATACCCCCATTTTACTCTGCTGCTGAAAATTATATTGTTATTTTCAAAAACAGTTTTGAGAAAAAATGCACCTCTTTAAAGACAATGACAATATAATTTAGGAAACAATATAAAGAATCGAGAAACCAAAATTAATACGCAAACAACATTAATATTATCATTATTTTATTATTATTATTATAATTAATATTAATATTATAAATAAGTTATTACGTTGAATAAGATCCCGTATAAATAAACGAACATGTCCTTGGCTTTGATTCTGTGATGTTTGAAACAAAATGGGTCGCTAATTTATCGCACTTGAAATCGGTACAGCTATTAAAGACACACTATACTCTTAGGCCAATGTCAAATTAAATAGAAGTCCTTCACTTAACTCGGTATAATCATCAATATTTTAAAAATGAATGCTCAATTTATTAAATTTAAGGATGCGGTGGTAAATTATATTAATAATAATGTTATGTATAAAAAATTACAAATTATGGTGTTCGAGGGGTTTGAAATGATACGAACTGTATAAACCTTTCAGGCTAAATTTTTGAATTTAATTAAGCCGCCATTTTTTTCACCATCTTGGATTCGTACCAAAATTTTACCAGTTAATTCCTACATAATACTTGATTTTTTTGCAAAGTTTGAAGTAAAAATGTTACCAGGTCAACCCCATGCGACTCTTAATTTTTGACTAAAATTTCAAGTCAATCGGGTAAATAGTTTTTTAGCTAAAACGCGAACAGTAAGACAGACCGACGGAATCCAGAAAAAATTGTGTTTTTCGGCACCTAGGGACCTTGAAACGTAAAGATCCGAAAAAATCTCAGAGGTTGATTTTTTCACGATTACAATACTTCCCTTTTATGAGGGAAGTAAAAATATTTTGCATACATGTTCATACGCTTTTATAGATTAAACCGGCATAAATCACATTATTATAGTAAGCGACATGGATCTTCAGACAAAAATGAAATATGGCGTTTGTCTTTAAAAAGTGAGCTTCGTTAAATGGTTTTGTGGAAAATAAAAGTAGTCAGTTATAGTCAGAAAACAATATAACACAAAATAATACTGACTTTTCTATAATCTACACCATTACCTCAAAAAGAAAATGCGTTTTGAGTTGTTCCAAGCATCCGTAGTTTAGCGGCCATATCTTTTGGCAGTTAATTGGCATTTTTTAAAAGTTCTATTTAACTTGTATAAATAATTTTTTTTAGTGGAAATAATCTTTCTTTTTGCTTTTTACTTTCAGTAAATAGAGGGCCAATAAGCCGTGACAGGAGTCCTTTGCAAATAACTGATGACTAAAAGCAAGGTCCTTAGATTTGTATTCTGCTCATGTGGGCTCAGGTGATTTAAGTCTTTCAGTCATTGGGGTCCTCTAAGCCGAGGTTTTGCCAGGGGTATTTTGCAAATAACTAAGGAGACTAAAAAATACCACAAATAATGACTCCAAAAATTGATAAGCTACTATTCCCCCTTTTGCCCATACCTCGTGGCATGTGAGCCCTACGAGTCAACGTTACATCCCGGTAAAACCGCGCGCCCAGCCCAGGGGCTTCTATCTACGACGGTGCTTGGGCCTGTAGCCCCCATAGCCCCGCCCTTAATCCAAGACTGAATATAATAATGTCAATTATCGACGCTTGTTTTCTTTTATTAAGTTTTTGAAAATAAAATATGATAACAGAACGTTAAATGTCTTACAATATATCTGAATATCATTCAAATGTTTTTTACATCACATTTAACACACGAATTTAAATTTACAGGTACATTTAGATACCCCTGGTCACTCATGGTTTGATTTAAATGTGTACAGAAATAGTCACACAATATTTCAGCATTTTTAAACAAATAATGATAAATCCTGTATAATGTTCCATCTGTTAAGAATACTTTCAATATTTTAATTTTTATTAAAACAATCTTTGGTAATTGAAGTAATAAGTAATTTTCACTTAATTCAGAAAATCACAAAATTATTCTATTTTATTACAAACCGTGATTGACGCTATGTATTCTGCAATTTTTCTTTACATGCGATTCTTTATTATTTATAAAATTCATTGAATAATTTAAATAAAATAATTTTGAGTGATTATTTGTCTAAATCTACAAGAAGCTATTAGGTCGTTCATCAAATTTTGACACCCTGTATGTAGAACCCACACGCCGCGTTTGACTAGGGTATACCCTTAGAGTAAGAATAAAAATAGAGTTCATTATTTACATATTTAGCTACTGCCAAGCCTGTCGACAGCAATGATTGTTACAGGGTCACGTGACCGGCATGACTTTAAAACCAATGGTGGTTCGTGGAACTACAATAGACTTTAACATTAAAGAAATTAATTTGCTTAAAAATATTGTAAGGCAGAAGTTAATTTAATTAAAATTGTCGTTAGGTACCAAGTTTTTATTAGCTTCACTACTGTATGTGTGTATTATTGTGTAATTGTTGATATGGTTTAAATCTTCTAATTATATATGGCCTTATTTCAAGAAACAGCGTTTTAAAGGTGCGGTGAGATTAGGAGAACAGTGATTTTTTAAATATTTATTAAATAATCTAATTGTGGTGCGGCAATGTGAGTTTGCAAAAAAATAACCGTTTAAGTTTGGATTTGTCTTTTAATCACTAAGTAAACGCTAGATTTCCTTTTCCACGGGACTTGTAATGAGTAATGGAGGATACCTTATTCACTTATTTTGGGTCACTGGGCGTATTGACCAATCTGGTTCGGTATAAGAGAACGTTTATCCTCAGAAACAAAATGATACAAGAAAGTCTCTTTGGCGATTAAAATAGTTTTTCCTATCAGATAATTAAAATAATTATAGAATAAAATGGCAGAGCGGACGAGTTCGACTAATAATTGTTTTCGAATAAAAAAATATCTATACGTATATTAAAATATTAAAATTATAAGAAATATTCTCAATAATTACCTAAATGATATTATATGCTAACCTAACTATGCACCTCACGCCCAAAAATTTCGGACCTTTTTTTAATTTTCACTTACATTGTGCCAAGTTTTTATTTTGTGTTGTGAAGTAAAGGAATTTAAATGGTGATTCTTTGAGCAATTAAAAGTAAAAATGTGTTCGTAAACATATTCTAAACTGGTTAGAATTTAAGATTTAGGATACTGAAAATTAAAAAAAGATCTTCTATTTTTTAAATTCAGCTGTTAACATGGAATAACAATATGACAATTGCCTATTCTATTTTTGTCTTATAGCTCCTCACAAGAGGAAATTTTTCGAGTTGCAAAAAAATGTGTTTTCTCAGTTCCGTCGGTCTGTCTGTATGTCTGTGCGCGTATTTACTTCAAGTTTTGGTTAAAAATTAAAGGTCATATGAGGAAGACGTGGTAACATTTTGGTAAAAATCCAATATGGCAGAACAAAATGGCGGCCTATTGATATGTTAAAAAATTATTAATTAAAAACTGCTTATCCATTTTATCCAAATTTCAGAAAAATTAGATGTGGCATGACCATCAATTGGCAACTTTAATTCAAATTCAAAATGGCGGCCTAATAAAATTTTATAAAAGTCAAGGCAAAAAACTGCTACGATTATGTTAAAATGTTACTCAAAAATCAGATATAAAAATATCTGAAAAAAGTACTACATCGCCATTTTGAATATTTATTACTAAAAATGTATGAATTGCACTCTTAATATCGATTTTTAATCAAATCTGCATAAATGTTACAGTTCGCTCGCAATCTTGGAAGCTCTACTTTGATTTCTTTAATATTTACTAAAAATATATAATAATATGTATTCTCAGATACCCCCCGATGCCGACTTTCTTTCGGTCAACTCTACAAATGTTTGAATTCCGCAGACATGTTGACATTACCATCTTTAATTTTTAAATTGCACAAAAATGATGTTAAGTCTTAAATATGCCCAAATGCCGAATTTTAATCAAATCTGCAAGAATTTTAATATTAGTCTGCGATGTTGGGGCCGCAATTTTAAATTCTAAAATATTCACTAAAATTTCATAACTTTCGTTCTTAAATACTTCTAGATACCGATATTTCAGTCGAATCTGTACAAATGACAAAATTCGTTCGCTATATTGGCGCCGCCATTTTGAATGTTGCTGTGCATTCTTAAATAATCAGCACTGTTAAAATTCATCCGCCATGTTGACATTATCATTTTGATACCGCTATTCCGAATTTTCAAATGCCGACACTCTTAAATTTTCCCAGGCACCGATTTCCAGTTTAATCTACACAAGAAACAAAAATCAGTGGCAGTATTGGCTCCGCCATTTTGAATTTCTGAACGTTGACTAAAAAAATTCGGATTTTTTATATCCGAAAGTGTATGCATGTCAAATATGAAAATAATGGGTAATGTGGAAGTGGCAAAAAATACATTACAAGATTTGAACCAGACATACAAACATACAATCAGACGAGTACGAAGACAGTAAAAGCGTCTTAAAAACGTTGTTTTTTGGTTTAAAACTCGTTTAATAATATATAAATAACTAACTTCGTTTTAAACTTACCTAACATTGGTTCGATTTTAGATAGTACGGAGCGATTTTAAAATTTGTAGATAATTAATTTAAGAAATGAAAAAAATTTCGTTTTTCCGGATGCGATTTCGTGATTTCTAAGTCTTAGTATAATTTTAAAATTTAATTTAAAAAGTATTAGAAATTTACTATGTCGTAAATCTTAGTACTGACATTAATAAAATCCACACACATTTGTGAAAACACTGAAAATGATGCCATAGAACGGTAAAAAATCTCCTATTTGCTTAATTAAGGACAAGGTAAGAATCCTTCCTTTTGTCAAGGATAATGAAGTAGGCCATACATACATTTCTTCATTTTCGTACAACAAATATTTTAAAAGGTCGTCATTTTGTTTCGCCATATTGAATTCATGCCAATAGTTTAATTTTTTTTGTCTCAGACGTATTTTTTTGTGAAAAATTAAATAAATTAAAGTTAATCGAGTAAGTAGATTTTTAAGCTATACGGGAACAGACCGACCAACCGACAGAAACGGAAAAACATTCAGATCTGTAAAAACCTGGAGCGATGATTTTTTCACGTTTAATGATATTTCCTTATGCGGGAAGTAAAAAGTCGCGCCGCCACTGGTAGTCGTCACCAAATGGCCATGTGCTTGGACGTAAGCCATCCCCACCTCTTGTTTTATTAGAATGTGAAAAGTAGAGGAACCATGTTGGCGCATACCCCTAACGTGATTTATGAATGAATGGTGATGTCTGCATTAATTCTTACTCTAAGGGTATGTCAGTATTAATTTTTGATCAAAATGTTAAACTACATTTACGTTAAATTTCAACTCGAATTTGTTACGAAATTGACTTGCTTGGCAAATGCCAACAGTGTGACAAAATTTGAAGTGCACTTAAAAGTTGACTTCGGATTGGAGCAAGGAGCTTGCGGACGGAAGCAGAAATTCAATAAACGTCAAATTTTTAGGTTATAATTTTTATTTTAATCAAGGGCGGAACACAATGGGAATTCCGTCATTCGTTTCCGTCCATTTACGTCAAGCGTTGTGTATTTTTCGGTGTTTTGTTAGATACTTTTTTTAAACTGAAGTTTTCGACGGTTATATTTAGTTCCAACGTCAAAATTATCACCTATTTTTGTGCTACAAATATGTATTTTTGTAGTTAAGTTTTTACCTTAAACGTTTACGGGAGGTCCATTGTGTTCCAAACGTTAATAACATTCTTAATATTTTTGTTCATCCAACTATATAAAGAATATAAGTAGTTTTTTATCACTATAATAAATAAAACCTTTAATCGAATATTTTTTGTTTAATTCTGACTGAGGGCTCAGCCAAGACTAGAGTAGACATAAACCAACGGTTACTCCCAAAAAACACAACCAAAGAGAGTAAAAATGTTCCTAAATAATCTTCTTGCTCCAATTCAGTCTATTTTACATTAATATCTTGCTGTTCAGGAATAATGTAAATGCACTTGAAATGTCAATTTCAGCTTAGATTAAAATGTAGCTTTAACAACTTTAATACTAGAAATTCAGACCAATTATACGCAGATCCATTTTCCAGAGAATCGTGCAGGATCATTAGAAAAACTTCTGAGGTACCTACACGATCTTGACGGAATAGTATTTAATTTTAGAAGTTTTAATAATGGGATAATAAAAATAATGGGAAAATAAATCCTCTAAAGAAATATTTTTGTAACATTGGTTATTTAAAACATAAATTTCATACTGAAATTTTGCTTCAAATTTTAGAATGAATTAAAAAAAAACATTCTTCCTCTCGCTGAGGCAAATACATGCTTTATAATAATTTTTAGCAACAGTAAATAGAAATTCTACTTTAGTTTCTCCTTTTCATTTTTCCCTTCCATCAGTACCAACTTTGCCATCCAATATGCACGAAATTACCTTCAGAGTTAAAAAGGTACGACGCATTGTCAAAACACTTAATACCAAAAAGTCCTCTAGCCTTGATGGTATTATTGCGGTTCTGAATTGGCCCCTATCATTACCAGGTTATTCCAAGTGTTCTATGACAAGGGCATTTTTTCTAAAAGCTGAAAATCTGCTCAAGTACAGCCTGTTTCAGAAAGGGGACCAAAAGTCTTCCCTCTAACTGCAGACCTATATCCCTCCTCCTCAGTTCTGAGGGTAGTTATGATTAAGGCAATGGAGAAGTATATCTATCCGTAAATAAATTACCTTGAAAGGTATAGACTTAGCCACGTCAGGCAATAAGACTTCCGCCATTAAAGATCCACAATAAGACTTGAGAAGACAATTGATGATTTTGAGGCAGGAACTAGGAAGACTCACAGAATTTCGGAAGAATGAACACCCCTCCAGCAGACTTAAAACGCTCATTAAGAAGATATTTAAAAAGATAGGTACAAAGCCCACCGCTCTCAACCATCAACAAAAACTAGATGAGTATCAGGATACACTAAGACAAAAATTAAAAGCTAAAGTGAAAAGTCTGCAGAGATACAACAAATGCTCAAAGAAAACGACAGAATTGGCTTTTCAACACCAAACAAAGACAGTTCTATCGGGATGTCAATAACACCAAAGAGCACTTGACCGATGATTGGTCGAACATCTGAGAAAAATCAAAATACAATGTCAACTTGATCAAATTCAAACACCACAAATCGAATTTGACTCTATCACCAAGGAGGAAGTTAGCAGCTTTATTAAGGAAACGAGCAACTGGCAGTCGCCAGGAGTTGACCATATTCACAATTTCTGGTATAAGAAATTTGAGGTCCTCCATGAAGCTATGGCCCGTCATTTGACCAAAATAATGCATCATCCGGAGACAACCCCCGCATTTCTCATGCTGGGCATTACAACTTTGCTACCCAAAAACAATGGTACAGAAGACCCGTCGCAGTACGGGCCCATCACCTGTTTGCCCACCGAGTACAAGATCCTAATAGGATGCATTGCAAATCTTATCTATCACCATATTGACAGTTATAACCTATTAGCCGAGGAACAGAAGGGATGCATTCGAGACCATCAAGGATACAAAGAACAACCATCAAAAACTCTGTGGTACTTAAGCAGACACAGAAAAACAACGCAACATACACACTTCTTCTATAGACTATAAAAAGGCGCTTGACAGTGCACCACATTCCTGGTTTATAGACGTACTAGGAATATACAAAATTCATCCTATGATCATCAATTTCCTGGCAACTAGCAAGCACCAGTAGAGAACGAACCTGAGGATCTATAATGGCGATCAATCCCTTACCACCGATGAGATACACATCAAGAGGGGAATTTACCAAGGAGACTCGTTAAGTCCACTTTGGTTCTGCTTTGCAATGAATACCCTATCCACGTTGCTCAACAATACAGGATATGGCTTCAACATCAAAGCCAATATAGATAATTCCCGAACCATATTCTACCTTCTGTATATGGATGATAATAAGCTCTATGGTGGAAACCATAATCAACTAAAAAAACTTATTGAATTCTAGAAAGATATCCATATAGAATTTGGAATGGAAAAATGTAAAGCCTTAAACATCAAAAAAGGCAAAGTCATGAATGGTGATGTAGCCCTACGCAATGGAGAAATAGTTTTAGCGATGAACCAAGGAGAAACCCACAAATACTTAGGATTCCAACAAGCTCTTCTGGAGACAGAACTGAACGCCAGAAATCTCATTTCAGCAATTAACACCTATGCTGTGCCCGTGCTGACCTTTTTTTGAATTCCTTGTCAAGCAAGCAGAGTTCATATGACGTTCCTCCTCACGAACCAGTTCTGTTGGTTCTTTTTTACTTTTTTAAACGCAAATTTAACAGGCCTACGGAATAGAGTTGAGGAAAAGCCTAAATTGATGGAAAGGTTGTTACCCATTTCTTCATCCACTAAGTTTAAGGGAACTGATGGCCACAATATTACATAATTTTAAAATGCTATAAATTGTTTTTCAAGTAATTTTTGAAGGTCAACTTCAGCTGATAAATCGTTTACATGTGTATTTGTAGGAAGGTACTGTTTTTTATATTCTGTCAATAAACTTATACTCGGGAAATTAAAATCTTTATGTACGAAATTTACCACTGATCTCAAAATGTTGATACAGATATTGAATTTTGTTCAACAAGAACTTAATAGCCAGATATTAAAGACTAGTGTATCATTATGTCAAATATTCTTATAAAAAATCGGTAAATTTTCATTACTCGGAACTTCCCTCGTTATGAATATTTTCTTTTATTAGGAATAGTTAAGTATGATACAATTTAGTTCCGCACGGAGTAATTTAGTAACACATATACATGTACTGTCTTTTCAAAAATTTTTATTGGGCAACATTTTGTTTCACCATATTGGATTAGTTCCTTTGTTTTACAAGTTTCTATTTATGTCTCACTTGATTTTTGGGCATAATTTAAAATAAAATGAATATATGGTTTTTACACTGATTTTTTTAAGACCGCTATTTTGTTCCGTCATGTTGAATTCGTACCAGTTTATTCGTATCCCATTTAATTTTTGTAAGAAATTTAAAGTCATTTGAATAAATTTTTTTTTACCTTGATTTTTAACATTTTATTTGGTCGCCATTTGGTTCCCCTATCTTGAATTTGAACCATAATTTTACTAGTTTATCTTTATATCACATTTAATCCTTGCACACACTTTTAAAATAATTTAATAAGTAGATTTTTTTCAGACTGATCTTATAGATATTTCATTAGGCCGCCATTCTGGATTCGTACCAAAATGTTACCAGCGCATTTCTATGTAACACTCGTTTTTTGTGCCACATTTGAGGTAATTTGGGTAAATATTTCACCAGGGCGCATTTTATTCCGCCATATTGAAATTTGGCCAAAATGTTAGCAGGTCATCCCTTATGAGCCCTAGTTTTTGATTAAAATTTGAAGTCAATCGGGTAAGTAGTTTTTTAGCTATGACGCGAACTGACAGACAGACCATCGGAGTGTGAAAACCTGTTTTTTGGCTTGTATAGACGCTAAAAGGTGAATAACCTTTAAAACCTGGTAGTGTGATTTTTTCATGATTACAAACATTTTATTTCTCCGGCATTTTGTTCGTAAATCTTGAATTCTTATAACACATGTTAGTGCACAAAATTTGAAATCATTTTAATAAGTAGCTTTTTTAGGCTGGTTTTTAAACATTTTAAAAAGCCACCATTTTATTACGCCATGTTGGATTCGTACCAAAATTTTAGCAGTTGTTTCCTACGTAATACTTAATTTTTGTGCTACCAAATTTCAGGTAAATTAGATAAGTAGTTTTTACAAACATTTTACTGGGCCGCCATTTTATTTCACCATATTGGATTTTTATCAAAATGTAACCAGGTCATCTCCATAAACCCTTAATTTCTGACCAAAATTTGAAGTCAGTCGGGCAAGTAATTTTTCAGTCATGCCGCGACCAGTTACAGAGATCGAAAGACGAACCGACGGAATTAAGAAAACATGTTTTTTTTTTGGCACCCAGGGACGCTAAAACGTAAAGATCTATTGAAACCTGTGAGGGTAATTTTTTCACGATTACAAAACTTCCCTCTTATGAAGGATGTAAAAATATTAGAGATTTCAACTATTAAATGTAGTGCAAACAACTGGTAAATTGTATTAAACATATTTATATGTAATAAAATTGTTTTAAAGTCGAAATTTTTAGAGGAACTGGAAGAAAATTGTACTGATTTTCAAGGAAAGACTATTGAACATGGAATTCTGTATGTCCCTGGACCTTCCGTTTGTTCCATGTGTGTATGTTACCATAGCGAACCCAAATGGTGTAGCGACATTTATTGTGATCCACCCTATGTAAGTGTCATATTTCGATTACGTACTATTTAAACTTTAAAGTTGGTTCAAAAACCCATATAGTTTCACTCAAATGATTCGCTGAGTTAAAGAATTAACTACTGAACTTATCAGCTAAGAATTTATGACTTCAACGATTAAAATTCTTCACACAGACTTAGGTCATTTTTAAATGGATTAAACTAGTAGTAATAGAAAATAGTAGTAATAGAAATTGTATACGTTGAGTGTCACGGAAACTATCGTCTGGCAAATGGGCGATAGAACAACGAAAAAACACGTCTAAATTAAGTTATTTTGTAAGTGGCTGATTTTCAGTGGTGATCGGTAACATCACAATAAATAATGAAGAAATAACACCAGACCTTTTGAGAGGGGTGCGAGACGTGGTCTAAACTGCATTTTTACCTATTATGTATGACGCAACATTTAAACGGGGCCTACAAGATTCATTTTAGAAGATAGAAAAAAACTGTCGAATGCAAATCTTTTTAGAATTTATCAGAAGTGCCAGGATTTGCTTAAAAAATAAACAATGGACAATTTTCTTAATATACCAGATTTGATACCTTTGTCTTTAAAGACAAACCAAAAAATTGAGAAAAGCCTTGCGATAAGAAGCAATGCGTTATAAAGCGAGAAAACCTTCTAACACAAAAAATATTAAGCGAGAAAATCTTCTAACACATTAAAATGTTGGTCAAAAAATCAGTCATCTAAAAATTTGGAATATATACTACTGGTTTCAGTCATTTAAAAATGACGTAAGTAACATATTTACTGGCTTGTGGCGACTGAATGTCTCCCACATTTGTCTGCCAAAGTTAAAATTTGCGCATATCACACTGTATATATTTGTTTTTCTTTTCATTGTTACTGCATAACATACTGTACATATTTATTTTATTTTACATTTACTTTTTTAATCTAGGCTAAATATCTATTGCTATTGAGAAATGTAACAATTTGTAGGTACTTAGTTTTCTGTACATAATTGTGGGAATTTCCATCGGCATTTAGAGTCTAAATTAGTTTTAAGGTTCTTGTATGCTATCCGTTAATTTTTATTTTTACAACACTTCTTTGTACGATTTTAAAATATATTGTTGCACGTTCGATAGTAGGAACCATCACCAATAGTAAACTGTTTATTGCATTTAGGGTTTATGATAGGAAAATACCGAAACGACCCTTCTTAGTAAAGCTTTCTCCAAATTCCCATTTTACTATCTGTAATGAATGTTTGTATTTTGACCATGGGAAAGTTTACGAAGATAGAAAAAAACCCTTTTGCCAACGAATAGGACCAATCAAAGCGAGGAATTTTGGCACAGGGGGTGGAACTTTATGTTTCTTGAGATTTGTATTAATATTAGAGGAGGACTCTGTTTTTGGACTTGCAAGAAGTCGGATGTGAATTTTGTTGTTCTAGTTCAATAGACTTATTTTATTTCGTTTTAACAGTGTTTCAATAAACTCTCACAGTTCATATAAAAACGGAATGTATTGGATATATAGCTAATCAAGCACACACATACGTTCCTAAAGGCTCTTAGACTATACCTTCTACGTAATTCATATAAACACACTTTTCCTGCACTGTCTTCTAGTCAGATGCCATCGAATATGAAGAGCTAACTAATAAAATTGCAATTTCAGACGATATAAACATAAAAACCATGTTTTTTGATTTCTTATTGATACTCATATATGCCACATAATTTGGTCTGGAAGCTGATTTTCAAATGTTTATTTTAAAATATTAGACTATGATATCGAATTATTGTTAATCTATTTTTTTAAGCAAATCACATCCTAATATCTGTAATTTTCGTCAACATTTATATTCCTATCATCAGCTGACTAGTATAATATTATGTCACAGGTAATACATTTAAAATTTGTAGAATAGTTTTTTCTAATTAAACTCTGTACATCAATTGTCTTTTAATATTTGGTATTCGCACAACTTTTCCGTCTTTACCATCTGTCAGGTAAAAGCTAAATCTTAAATGATATTGTTTGGCACTGATTAATTAAATATCAAAATAAGCTAAATAGCCTCTGAAGGGACCAGCATAAACAATTATTAAGCGAGAAATTCTTTTAATACATAACAATTAAATTATGGTAAAAATGTTGCCATAAGAGGCACGAGTGAATACCTCTTATGGCAACATTTTTGCCCAAAAAATCAGTCATTTAAAAATATTGTAATATATACTACTGGTTTCATCCATTTAAAAATGATGTAAGTAAAATATGTGCTGGCTCTTAGACTATACCTTCCACGTAATTCATATAAACATACTTTTCCTGCACTGTCTTGTAGCCAGATGCAATCGAATACGCAGAGCTAGCAAACAAAATTGCAATTTCAGACGGTTTAAACATAAGAACCATGTTTTTTGATTTTTTGGCCTGGATGCTGATTTTGAAATGTTTATTTTAGAATATTAGACTATGATATCGAGATATTATTAATCTATTTTTTAAAGCAAATCACATCATAATGTCTGTAATTCAACATGTATATCCCTATCATTAGCTGACTAGTATAATATTATGTACCACAGGTAATACATTTTAAAATTTATAGACTAGTTCTTTTCTAATTAAACTTTGTACATCAATTGTCTTTTAATATTTGGTATTCTCACAATTTTTCCGTCTTTACCATCTGTCAGGCAAACACTAAATCTTAAATGATATTGTTTGGAACTGATTAATTAAATATCAAAATAAGCTAAATAAACTTTGAAGGGACCAGCGACCGATGCCTGACAATATTAATCTAAGGATGATGATGAATCTTTTATCACGAACCCTTTCAGTCACCTAAGGGCAACTCTTGCGCAAAGTTCTGAACTATGTCATTTAATCGAACCAATCCCAAATATAAGCATCGTCGGTGTAGCAAACTGTTTAACTGGAATCGACAGAAGCACATGAATTGAGACGGAAAGTAAAAAGTAAGCGAAGTCTTACGAAGAAAAGAACACATAACAATGAGAGACCCCTACCAAATGATCCCACAACATCGCGCTTCGACTGAGAAAAGACAATATACAAATATTAAGGAAATACTCGCCCTATTTGGATGACAATACTCCGGGATTATTCAATCCAAATCATAGCAAAACTCCACATCTTCAGAGAATCCTATATTACGCTCAAGTTATCATAAGGTTCGTAAAGCAGAGGCCAAACGATGAGATCAGGCATTGCTTAACATGCTTGGGGAATAATTGTCTAATTCAGTGGTCGAAAAGCTCGAATAATTCAGAAAGAAAAAGAAGTTCAAATAAGGTTCACTGCAATAAAAAACTCTATAGTTTTTCAAATACAGAAGTTTCTAATGTTTGGAAACCCATACTTACAATTGTAAACCTCAAGAGTGGGTGTTTCTTAATTGGGGGGTATTCATTCTGGACGTCTCACTGAGCGCGTCCTCAGGTTGTAGGTCGGGGAACGGTCTAAGATATAGTTAGTAGAGGTCATACTAGAGTTTGAGGGGACTAGCATCTCCAATATTACCTGTTAAAACGCTGTAGCGGGCCAAATCGGGCTTAACCCAAAGGTAAAACCTTGTGTTATATGTGCTAATGGGTTGTATGTTATCCGAGTCGTAATCAGATATATCTAACGGAGCCCCTTGGCATGCTTCTAGAAACACACACACCGGAATCTACTAATGACGGACATCTTAAGTAGGACAAGGCTGGAAAATGGCCACTAAGGTCATTTATTTGGCTGCCATTTTGAATTCGTACCACAATTATATTAGTTAATCTCTATACCACAATTATTTAAAATGTTTCGCTATCTTGGATCCGTACCCAAATTTTACCGGTTAATTCCTTCATAGTAGCTTTTATTTTTTGTGCAAACTTTGAAGTAAATTGTATTAGTTCTTTAATAATTTTTTTTTCATTTCATTAGGCTGCCATTATTTTTCGCTACGTTGGATTTTGTACCAAAATGTTACCAAGTCATTCACATATGACTATTAATTTTTGCCTAAATTTGAAGTCGGTCGGGTAACTAGTTTTTTAGCTATGCCGCCAGACCGACATACAGACCGATGGCATTGAGAAAACAAGTTAATCAGCATCTAGGGACCCTAAAACGTGAAGATCTGAAATAAACTCGGAGTAGGGTGAATTTTTCACGATTACGATACTTCTCTTTTGGAGGGATAAATTAATAAGTAGTTTTTACAGTGACACATCGCCATTTTGTTCCGTCATGTTAAACTCGTCCCAGCTTATCTCTATATCACATATAATTTTTCTGCATAACTAACTTAGTCTATTGAATAAGAAGATTATTTAAACATTTTATTTGGCTGCCATTTTTTTTCGCCATCTTGAATTCGTACCAAAAATTTACTAGTTTATCTCGATACCACAATGAATGCCACAACATTGGGTCAATCTAATAAGCAATTTTTTCAGGCTAATTTTTTAAATATTTTATTAGGCCGTCATTTTGTTTTGCAACTTTGCATTCGTACCAAAATATTACCAGGCAAATTTAAGGTAAATTGGACAACTAGTTTTTTCAGAAATATATTTTTAACGTTTCACGAGGCCGTCATCTTGTTGCGCTATATTGGATTTTTACCAAAATATTACTAGGTCATCCCCATATAACCATTAATTTTTTACCAAAATTTGAAGTCAATAAGTAGTAATAGTAAGTAGTGTAAGCTATGCCGCGAACTGACAGACAGAGGGACAGACAGACTGACGGAATTGATAAAACATATGATCTTGGCATTTAGGAACGCTAATACACGAATATATATAAAAGTGAATTCGTGCCACAATTATATCAGTTCATCTCTGTACCACAATTAATTACTGCACAAAACTTGAAATCAATCTATTAAGTAATATTTTTCAGACAGCAGTTTTAAATATTTGATTAAGCCGCCATTTCGTTTCACCATCTTGGATTCGTACCAAAATTTTATTCTACATAGCACTTGATTTTTGTGCAAAATTTGAAGGAAATTGGATAAGCAGTTCTTTAGTAATATTTTTTTAACATGTCATTTTGTTTTGCCATATTGAATGTTACCAAAATGCTAGCAGGTCATCCCTATATGATCCTTACGTTTTGACCAAAATTTCAAGTCAATTGGGTAAGTAGTTTTTTTAGCTATGCCGGGAACAGACAGACCGACGGAATTGACAAAGCATATTTTTCGGCATTTAGGGACCCTGAAACGTAAAGATCTGAAAAAATCTCGGAGGGTGATTTTTTACGATTACAATACTTCCTTCAATACTTTTACGAGGAAAGTAAAAATTGGAGATTCTACCCTACCAATTAAAGATATTAAAGTGTTTCTAAAGTAAATTGAGACAGCGGAAAATTTGGGGTACGCTCAGTTTACTACAACACGTATATCAAATAAATTTATTTTTATTCTGTTAATCGGTTTACAAAAGTAAGTTTAAATTTATCACGCCGCCTATGCTTCACAAAGAAATCGCCGACTGTTGACGGATGTTTAGTTTTTATGTTGTCTCAATTGAATTTAGATAGACTTTACCAAGAATCTGGGCATTGTATTTGACAAAGATTTTAGATTTGATAGCAATGTCTCTCAATGTGTTCAGCGGGTTTACGTTAGGCTAAAACTTCTATACAGTAATTGTGTCGAATTATCAACAAAACTTAAAATAATTATGCTTTGTGACACCCTGGTGCTCGCCGATGTAGTTTAGAAACAAAGAATCCGCAAACTTCAAAACTCCTGTTTACGTCTTATATATGCAGTCCGAAATCGCGAACGAATATCTTATAAATTATCGGATGCTGGGTGGTGTAATATGGAGAGTAGGAGGAGGCTTCACGAGGTATGTCTTTATCATAAAACCTTGTTGTTTAAGAAATCTCCTTACCTATACAAAAAATAATTTTTAGATCTCGTGCTTAACCTAAATGTTAGCCAGCAGGTGGCCGAGAGCGTAAAGCTTTGGGTTTATATCTCAGTTGCTCTTTTATATCTCAGTCGCTCTGGTGGGCCTGGGTTCAAATCCTAGGTAGCTGCACGACTTTTCGAGTCTGCAGCTAATTTTACTTGTTAAAAAGTGTAAAATGAATTTCACTTTCCACGCTACCATTCACACCGGTAACCATCCGGGATGAACCGGATGTTCCCGTGGTAGTATGGGAGTAAATTCACACTCCTCGCCATCACATACCCTCTCAGGTGGAGGGGATGGCTGAGGTTCGGACTCCTCTATAAACTGTAGGGCCCGTCTGGCTGACATTCCCCCAGACATAAATTACGTAAATTCCTTCCCCCATCCTCGAAGGGTGATTCTAGTCCCCCTTTTCGCGCACCTTTCCGTCTCCCCTATTAAGTATAAAAAAAAAGTTTACTACTAGGGTGCTCGGACAGTGCAACGTGCTCGACCAGTCCCGAACATCTACCAGAGGATAAAAACTCTCCAAACTGGAAGGTGTAAATTATCTGGGAGGGTCGCCCCCAGCTCTGACTAAGCCCCAGACGGAGAGCAGTATGGGTAAATGCGTTATTTTGCTAGCCTACAACCTAAAACCGCACCGCATAACCTAAATGTCGATTGATAACCCATGCATAAATCTGTCATGTTTGAAAGCTCTTTTACGTTTAATATTGACAAATTATATAACTAATTCTTTTCCGGATCATCCCGAATACCCTCACACCACTAAATTTCAGAAACAATAAGGGACAGCCAAACCACGATATAATAATTATAGCTAGAACTATGCTTTGTTACTATGTTTTTCTTTTTATATATTGACTTTAGAAGCAATATATTTTAAATATTAGTATGTAGTTTTTATGGTTAAGTTGATCAGGATAGATAACGCTTAGGTGTTATCCACGTCTCGAATTCGCCTTTTCTGTAATTACATTTTAAATATTCACACTTTTAAACACTGTAAAATAATTATGTCTGTAATATGGAAATAAAGACTTTTATTATTATTATTAATATATAAGCGACTTAGGTACTGCAAATCGAATTATGTGTATCTGAGCGTAAATGGCTATTTCAAAATTCTAAAACTCTTAAACTGAGATACGGTTTAGAGACTTTTTGACTCTACTTTATACTGTATTGATATATGTTCGATTGTTGACGTGATTATTTTTTTAGTTCTGCAAAAAGTTTCGAGTGAAAGAACGATGCTGCGAATTTGAATGTTTGGATCCTCCTGGTGATATTGCAGCAAAAATGTTACAGGAACATCGAAGGAAATCAAGAAACTCAGCTAATACTAAAAATGTCAACGAATACTCTTACAAATGTTCGGTAGGAATGCTTGTTTTATTTAATTATTTTCGAAGATTGTAACGACCAGTTGTGAGTGAGAGAGAGAGAGAGAGAGAGAGAGAGAGAGAGAGAGAGAGAGAGAGAGAGAGAGAGAGAGAGAGAGAGAGAGAGAGAGAGAGAGAGAGAGAGAGAGAGAGAGAGAGAGAGAGAGAGAGAGAGAGAGAGAGAGAGAGAGAGAGAGAGAGAGAGAGAGAGAGAGAGAGAGAGAGAGAGAGAGAGAGAGAGAGAGAGAGAGAGAGAGAGAGAGAGAGAGAGAGAGAGAGAGAGAGAGAGAGAGAGAGAGAGAGAGAGAGAGAGAGAGAGAGAGAGAGAGAGAGAGAGAGAGAGAGAGAGAGAGAGAGAGAGAGAGAGAGAGAGAGAGAGAGAGAGAGAGAGAGAGAGAGAGAGAGAGAGAGAGAGAGAGAGAGAGAGAGAGAGAGAGAGAGAGAGAGAGAGAGAGAGAGAGAGAGAGAGAGAGAGAGAGAGAGAGAGAGAGAGAGAGAGAGAGAGAGAGAGAGAGAGAGAGAGAGAGAGAGAGAGAGAGAGAGAGAGAGAGAGAGAGAGAGAGAGAGAGAGAGAGAGAGAGAGAGAGAGAGAGAGAGAGAGAGAGAGAGAGAGAGAGAGAGAGAGAGAGAGAGAGAGAGAGAGAGAGAGAGAGAGAGAGAGAGAGAGAGAGAGAGAGAGAGAGAGAGAGAGAGAGAGAGAGAGAGAGAGAGAGAGAGAGAGAGAGAGAGAGAGAGAGAGAGAGAGAGAGAGAGAGAGAGAGAGAGAGAGAGAGAGAGAGAGAGAGAGAGAGAGAGAGAGAGAGAGAGAGAGAGAGAGAGAGAGAGAGAGAGAGAGAGAGAGAGAGAGAGAGAGAGAGAGAGAGAGAGAGAGAGAGAGAGAGAGAGAGAGAGAGAGAGAGAGAGAGAGAGAGAGAGAGAGAGAGAGAGAGAGAGAGAGAGAGAGAGAGATTAAGATAAATAAAAAAAACATTACATTCTATGAAACTAATAGTTTATTCGTTGAATAGGATAACATGAAACTGCATTATTTTTTTAAAATATATAACAACGCTAAAGAATCGAAAACAGGCTACCTATGCAGATATATTTTAGGTTTTGTATAATAAGTTATATTTATTAAATTATATGCTTATAAAACTTGTGAAATTGCAGAAAACTCTAACAATTTGGACCTCTGAAATATATACCTAATGCTTTAGGGTGCACCATACACTATATCACACCAGTATATATCCACTGATTAATATTATTAGTTAATTTTGTCTATATATTTTTTATTCTTATCCATATATCTTATAACTAATAAACTAACTAGTTCTAGAATAATATAGCTTTAAGAAATCATGATTCTTATACGAGTTAACTTCAGGAATTTTTGAGCTCTGAGAGATTTAGGCCGACTTTTTTACCTAACTTGGTACTTACTTGTACTAACGATTGATTTCCACGTGTGAAGTAGACCGTAGTCCCTATCTCTATTTATATCATTGGAATTCTAATAGTCTTTAATTTTCCGTTTAGAGAACCACGAGACTGACGCAAGAACTTTGGATTCTTTTATTAGTGGATATGGATCGTCCACTTTCTCACGAGAATAAAGAATTAAATACTGTTCTTGGGTGATCGCAAACAGTGTTCAATTTTCTTCTGCGTCTTCAACATTGCACATAAGTTGGATCGACAATCTTTCAATCTTGTCTGTGTAGAATAAATTACACCTCCTATCGGTAACCTCTTACTCGGTTCCTGTCGCGGAATAGAATTGTTATTTTTTTTCTAAATGGCTGCTTAATCTCATCAATGTAATGTCCGTTCCCTCTTAATGTTTTTGTCAGTTTCGCGCCTTCTTCAGATATTTAGAACTCTCGATAAACATTACCAGTGCACAACCAGATAAGATATATCAAGCAGTAGAAAAAGTTTGAAGGACTTCTGAAAATCAACATCCAGTGTAAGAACCGCAGAACATCGTCTTCTAAAACCCTTACTGAAGCAGAACGATCCGTCATTTCCAAAGGCCAAAACTACACCATTACCCCGAGAAGCATAGCCGTAGAAGAGATAGGATCTTCCGTCGACGAAACCATCCAGCGGAGCAAGGTGACGTAATAAGATATGAGAAGTTAAATATTCGAGGTCATCTAAGTCGAATATTTCAGTCGCCGAAAGAATAGCCATAAAAAGTTAAATGATTATACAGGCGTTTTAGTCCCGCCAACAGAGGAAAAGAAGACGTTAAAACTAAACAGCTCTAGAGTCCCCCGGTTTTAAAGACTGCTTAAGATACACAAAGATCCATACCACTTAAACCAAATCATCAATAGCATCGCCCACTTACAAAATCGATAAACATCTTTATAATTTCACAGGAAAACCCAATTCAGATATTCAAAACTTCATACATTTGAACACAATGAAAAAAATTAAAAACGATCCAGTTAGATATCTTAGTCGTGCCTATCAATGATTACATTTCAATGTCAGACCTATTTTACAATAATAACGTTGACAGCACACTTTGAGATTTGATTGAAGCATTTCTCTCAACACATTTCGTTTTCAAGGAACTTTTTATAAACAAACCTTAGAGGCAACCATGTTATCTCCGCTGACACCTGCGGTAGTCAATATCTTTATGGAAATGTTTGAGAAAGAAGCGATGATGCATTTGTCATATGGCCTTTTGGTCTAGAAAATCTTCCCGAAACCAGAAGCAATCAGTTATTAACTCGTTGGTTTATAAAGCCCTCGTGGTTTGACTCGTGCTTTAAGAGGGAATGGATATTCCACTGAAGATATTAGGTGGCTGTTTAGGAAAAATATAACACTTCTAGTCGGCGGCAGGAAACTAGTAAGCAATTATCGATAGGAAGTGTAGTTCTTCCATTTATACACAGAACTACAGACAAGATTGCAAAATTGTTTCGCCGAGTCAACAAACGTACAATTTTTAACATAAGAAAATGGGGACCATGTTTTTCACCAAACGACATTATTCATTTCTAAATGGAAGAAGTATATGCACTTCCTAGTTCTTGTGGTGATGTCTATATAAACAAAACTGGACGATCCCTATCCACTAGGCTTAAGGAGCGATATATTAGATATAAATAAATTGTTCGGTTTGCGGTAGCTGAACAACAGATATAAAGCCGGCCTAAATCGCCCCGAGCTTTTTTAGTATTCCGGTCTCGTGGAATCCCTGAAGATGCCTCGTGCAACTTAAGGCGAAACGTCGGAAAGTGATTCCAATTTGACAGGGTCTAAATCCAAGAACTACGATTTCTTAATTGACCAAAGCCGTTAAAGCTTCCCTTCTACAATATAGTTTTCTTACATAACACTAGTTAACTAACATACTATACCCTTCTCATATTCTAGAAATATTTTAGAATTTTTATGAAAGTTCTTATTATAGTACTAAATATACTAAACAATTCATATCAGATTTAAACATCTCAAACCGTAAAATAAGTCTTTTTTCTATCTAATAAAGCTTTGTCAGATCTGCGTTATAGACTAAACCTTACTTAAAGATAATTAACAATAATTTTACTGTAACTTTATAAGTGAGATACATGCGCAAGGTTTCAATGAGTTCGCTAAACCTAATAGCGCAAATATTTTACAGGTCTTTATTAACTTATACATTTTTAATACTTATTTTAATTAAAGGTGTTAGAAAAGGAATCATTCAAACATTAGGAATATATTTTTATGGTACGCTTACGAACTAAAAGTCACTTTTTGATCAGTGAATGTTAACTTGTGATCTTACATGTCACTTCTTACATGTAGATTACATCTAGATGGTCGTTTATTTCCCTTTAAAAATAGTCGGGTAATTTTGTATTAGATTAATAAAGTTCTAAAATATAATACTAAATACAAGTTTTAATTCTAAAATTAAACGTTTACAAAAAACAAAGTTAAATTTATACCAAGTATGAAGTTGAAAATTGACAGTTGCCCTTCACCTTTGCATATTACCCCGTACAAGATCAAAAATGGTGTGTTTGTATTTTGAATAGTGTTACATGTTACGTCCACTATAGTCCATTCATATTAACATAAATTGAACAAAAAATTATAAATAAGAAAGAAATTAACTGCCATTCGGACAAAATATTCTGTCTGTGGTAAGTTTATTCAAGTATAGAGTCCAAAAATCATGGACCTTATACTAACAAGCCTTTAAGCGCTTTCCATCATCTCTACCGCATAATTGACGACGCCTTATATGGGGCTCATCAGGCCAATACAACCGTATGGTACAGATGACACTCAACGGTAGTTGAATATAAACGATGAAAATATTAGGCAGTGAGATATTATAACCCATAGAGTAAGAGGTGCCATCTATGGGAACAAATGCGAGGTTTGTAATTTATACCTGTAGTAATGTTTAAAAACATTAAACTAAGCGCGACATACTCAAGCATTCATGTTTTTTTAGTAAGCCGTGCGATACCAATTATTTTATTGGCGAAAACAATGAATGCCTAAGTATGTCGTGCTTAGTTTAATGTTTTTAAACATTACTAGAGTTATAAATTACAAACCTAGCATTTGTTCCCATGGCACCTCTTACTCTATGGGTTATAACATCTCAATGCCTAATATTGTCATCGTTTATATTCAACATACCGTTGAGTGTTTTTCATCATCCCTACCATACGGCTGCATTGGCCTGATGAGCCCCATATAAGGCGAAATGTTGTCAATTATGCCGGTAGAGATGGTGGAAAGCGCTTAAAGGCTTGTCAGAATAATGGTTCATGATTCTTGGACCCTATACTTGAATAAGCATATCACAGACAGAATATTTTGTCCGAATGGCCGTTAATTTCTTCCTTATTTATGTATCTACGTACGTTATACTTTTGTTTTTTATTAAAAATTATAAAGTTTTGCCAATTGGGAATTAAACTTGTCTAGGGTTGTACTTTCAAAGTCAAAAGAGTTCCCAAGCAGCAAGTACCCAAGTAGCACATATAATAATATATGGGCTAAAATGCTGTGATATTGGGTAATATCCCTGGCTAATTAGCTAAAATTGCTAGCCAAAAAAACAGTTCTATTAGAGTATAAAGACGGAAATATGGCTAAAGTGGGGAATAATAATTTGGCCATAATGGGGTAAAATTGGCCAATTGGCAATTATACGACCCTATCTTTTGATTTTATGGTTGGGTTTATTAGCTACTTTTTGTCTTTAAAATCGAGCTTTTTTAGCTGAATTCTAACTGGTTTTTTAGCCGAAACTTTAATAACATTTCTTTCCGGAATTTACCTAAATAATTTCTCATTTTTTGCCTTTTGCTTCGTTTATATGATAAATCATCAATTGTTTCCAATTATGTAGAAATAGTATTAACAGAGCCAATCAGTGTAAGACTTTATGAGTCAAGAGGCAATGCAAAGATAACATATCATGGTTTCGTAGAAATACATACACTATGACTTATTGTGTAAAATATTTTAAGAAGTTTGACGGTTAATAGGGACAAAAAACACGCGCCTCTTCTTGAAACAAAAAATTTCGTTTTCTACAAATATATATATATTTTTTTAGTTTGGAAATGTATTTTACTAATAAAATTGATTAAAGAGTCCATAACGTAAAAAAACATGCATGAAAATGCGTTTTTATATGTAGAAAAAATATGTTTGTTTAAAGTGGTCAAGTAATGGCTGCTAGGAAATTAATTTAATTTTAATTTCAATCATGGCGGATCATAAAAAGCTTTGGGCTATTTTTTTAGGCAGATATTTGTTGGAATTGGCCACTTTGTAAGCAAATATTTATCAAATGGCAATCATTTTCAAATGTAGCCAAAATAAAGCAACATTTACTAAACTTTTGCCAATAAAAATGCCTACTTGGTTTGCCTTTAGTACTCGCTAAAAAATAGCTAATTTAAGACCCATGAGCCAGCGTAACAAAATTAAACGACGATTACCCCAAGTCGGCGTTTTTCTATAATATATGGTGGAATATTTAATCTTTTTATTAAACATTTTGCATGGTAAATAATTTATATTTCATTTTTCTTAATAAATCTTCAGTTAGGTTAAGTATAGTTTTATAGGTTATAAACGTAGATTTGAAAATGTGGCTTTTTTTGGCAATATTATAGCAAAACTAAGTGAAATAAAACTACCCAATTTTAGTTTAATTTTGAAACAAAAATATGATAATAAAAGCCATATTTTTCCTCTTAATTTTTGTTGTCTTAAAATGTCATAATCTGGCATACTTATATCGCTATTATTAATATAATTAAACATAAATACTTGCTAAAATATGTTTGGTTGGCATTTGGGAAAAATGGCCACTTATTGATCATATTCTGACCTCGATTTCTATTGATTAAAAATGCTATATTCTGGCATTTTAAACAGCTGTGCTTACTATAATTTAACTTCAATATTTACTAGAATATGTCTGGTTATGTTGTGGCAACAAAACTGACAGATATTTCTACTTTTTGGCCAAGTAATTATGCTATAGCCTATCTACATTAAGAACTGCTACTTTTGGAGTCAAGAAATCTAATTTGAAGCGTGTTTTCATGGCTAGAAAACAAACCAATAACCATTTGCCAAAATATGACAAATCTCTGGTTTTTATGTGTCTTTTATGGCTAACTGTTAGGCAAAAAAATCTAATTTGTGCTACTTGGGTAGGAGCTTCATCCCTTAAATTCACCCCCAACGAAAGTTTTTTGCGTTTTTGTGGAAAACCGTTTATACTGCAGAACAAACTATACTCACCATAAATGCTCGCATAAAATTCGGCAAAAAAAGTTCTATTACCTAAATTGTTTAGAACAGGGGTTTTCGAGAAATCAGGTGTTAAAGTTAACGAACACGCTATATCACGTACCTTAGGTATGATTTCGGTACGTTTTAATTTCATTAATGTTGGAGTATGGAAAAAGGGCTTTATAATGGTATATTGTTAAGGTAGAGAAGATAGTCTGTATTGACTAAGCATCCCGAACGTATGGGGGGATACAATGCGCTAAGTTATCTAAGATCTTCGCTACTGTGTTTTATAAATTTTTTTTTCACTACTAGCGCTTGTAAAAATAAATAGGTACCTACCATTATTTTGTTTGCAACAAATTTTTCAAAGTGACAGGTGATGTCAGATTTAAATTATCTGACAGTTTTATTTTGCGTGTATTATATAATGAACAAAAGCAAGTGATACTGACAGAAAACATTTAAGATATCTACCTATGAATAGCAATGAATTTTTTCTACCTAGTTAGCGAAAAGTTAATTCTTATGTTTCTAAAATCGCTAATAATGATCGGTTCTCCGGCTAGGAGTAAAAAAGAAGTTTTACTACTAATAAAAAGCACTCGTTTCCACACCACCACTCAAGTAGAGTTATCGGCGTGTTTTTTTTAGAGTGGTTTCTCCTAGAGACATAATATACTAAGTCGAAATAAATTTACAAATCGTCTTCTGTAGTATCTACAATATCTGTTAAATCTATATTGGTACAGGTCTGGGCACGGCAATTTCTGCGCTTAGCTGTATAACGTAAGCCTGCCTTAGTAGAGCTGCACCTCTTTGCAACAACAGGTTATTAATTTTAAAATAGAAGCTGGGGCGGGTGGCTCAGTGGTATAGACAAGTGACAGCATCATGATTTTTTTCCACTCCCATAGCTCCGGCTGAAAATGTTGTCCGCTCCATATTTGCACTTGAAGGTAACTACGACAGGAATGCTTTCGTAGTGCTGCCGACGTAGGAGCTAATTTTAAAAGAATAACGGCACTGTCCGCTTGGGAAACAAATTTATTAAAATAATTAAATATTTGCTCACCTAGACTATCGTCTAATAGTTTAGCCTTATAGAGCATCAATATAAATCTTTCCCCAGCTTGCTCAATTTCTTTAGGAGTTGAATTGATGTTATAAAAAAATCTGGGTTACAAGGTTCTTTTCCCGATTAAATAGTTGCCCAAATTGCTGTTTGCCCTTTCCAAAAAATCCTGACGTGGTATCGCAGCCACTAATAGCATGAATAAATAAAAGACTCTTCACAATTGCGGATAATATTAGAAGACTGCAAGTTCTTCAAACTGTATAGCCGCTTTTTAACAGTACCTTGAGTCTCTTTTTAAAATATGATATATCTGTCCTCTGGGGCAAGCAACTGCAATAATTAAAACAAGGTGGTCAACGTCTTTTGCTGATAGCGGTGGTAACAATTTCGACGTCAGCATCATCTACTGCTATACATGTGCCTACATTTTGGTTGTGCAGATCATCAGCAACCTGTGAAATAAGTCGTTTCTTATTATTAAGATTTGTTAAAAAATTACGTTGTGACTGAACTAATACTGTATTTTTTTTGTGCTGTTGCTGTTTTCGGCGTATCAGTCAAATACGACTAACTTTGTTACCAGAGTGTTCACGGTTTAGGTTATTACGAATCTATTTTGATTTAGACGATTAGGACTCAAGGAAAAACCATCCGGGCAACTAACTCTAAATCAGTGGTGGTGTTAAACTTTTTATAGAACTTGTAAAAGGTGTAAAACATTTTATAAAACACTTCTTTACTATAATTCAACCCTAATGAAATCACGGAGTTCCGAAATCATACCTAAAATACGTGATTATACCGTGTTCGTTAACTCACCCCCAGTACGGTGAGACGTACGGTTTTCGAGAAAATCGCAAAAAAGTGCCAAATTGCATATTGGAGGTGAGGGATGAAGCTCCCACTTGCCCGTTGGGAACTCTTTTGATTTTGAAAGCACACTCCTTGAGAAGCTTAATTCCCAAGTGGCAAGATTTGATTTTTTTTTCTATTACGCTATTTTTTAAGTAATAGTAATGGCCTACTAGTCAATTTTGTAGAATCACCACTTGTGTAGCAAAATACTATTTAAATAGAACCCCAAAACATCTTGGTCAATGTACCGGGTTACACAGTACAACCTATCACTCCCTTAACTTTTTATTAATATCACTACGAAAAAGACTGAAAAGCCATGTTGAATTAGAAATTTTGTCCTCTCGGAATTTGCATTTAGTTTTTTTTAAGAACATATATATTTTTTGTAAAAATAATATAAAAAAATACCATACATAATATATTTACTTGTTATATTTACAGAGGAAAATACACTTGTACCTACCAGGTATGATTTTCAATAGAGAGTACGATATTACCTTAAATTTTCCATAGCGATTGCAACTAATAAATAAATTTGCCGTGACGTTTATTTTGTCAACATACTTAATTTTTTGGTTCCTTTTTTTGAAAACATTCATGTAAAATGGTGTACATTATTGTTCAAAAATAGGAAATACTTTGTTTCTTTATTGAACATTAATCATTGTATTAATTTTCTGCTGCAAAACGCGCTTATTAGGAAAACTATCCAAATGTTCCTACCCTTGCAAGACGTACTAGAGTACGTATATATCGTGTTAATTGCATCCACTTAAACTGATCTGCTTCAAAGTGGTTTGAATAAAACCCGTATTTGTCGCGTAATACTAGATCAGATACATACATTCAAAACTTCAATTCACTATTGTACAAAAAAGAAACAAGCAGTGTAGAAAGATATGCAAGTAGTGGAAAACGACATGTTTAGAAGAATTGTTATTCTAACCAAAGCTTTAAAACTGTGGCCATTTTAATTTAATTATCGACATTAATTAAAACCACACAAAAGAATAAAAACAGAACAGAAACAAATTCCTACTTCAACAAAAAGTTAGGTTAGGTTTGCTTTAAAACTGTCAAAATATAACCCAGTCCTATACCAATCTTTATCAAGATAAAAATATTCCGAACCACGTCAGTTTAATTCAAACCGAAAAAATATAGGACTAAATTGAAACGTTCAAATGGATGGAAATATCAGTTAATCGCCGTGTATATCGCGAGTGGATGGACTATATGGAAGTGAATGCAATTTGCGCGATATATACGTACTCTATAAAAAATATACCAGCACCAAGTAACAAAAACGAAAACCATGAACCCTGTTGGGTTATGTGGAAAATCCAAAAAACCTCCTTACAAGTTGAATCTAAAGAATTTGCGAACGTTATAGACCACAACGACCTCGCGCAAAAGCATACGAAAAGTTTTAAGACCTAAAAATTTTAAACTCTATAAACATCGACAAGTTCAAAAATTAATAGCAGACCATAAAGATCAAAGATTACATTTTTGCCATACAATAATGAACATAGTTATCAACAATAGGGATTAAAAAAAAACTATGGACTGACGAGTCACAAATTGTTTGCCTAATCCACAAAACTTTCGACATGGTACGTCTGAAAATCCTAAATTTGTGAGAGAGGTTCCGAATAAAGGACGTCAGATAGTTATTATGTGTTGCCGTATATTGAACATTAAAATAAAAAGACCCGATTTTTCTTTAACAAACATTAACTAGTCGATTATACTGCGAATTCCTTCAAAACGAATTCGCTGATTTTCTAGAGGATTTGCCCCTCATACAATATAGGAATATTGTTATTCAACACGCCGGTGCTCCTTTTCCTGCAACCCAATAAGTGCGACATTTTTAAACCAGTCGTTTAGTAGTCCGGACCTTACACCTATGAATTTTTTTTTGTGCGAAAAAATAACCAACAAGTGCGACATTTTTTTTAACCAGACTTATGTCCTTGTTTAATATATCTATAAACAAGGCTTATATGGACTGGATCGAAATGAATGGAACAATTACCTGGCCATCTAATAGTCCGGGCTTTACGCCTATGGAGGAAACCTAGAACATAAGATAAAAGATATTTAAACAATAGTGACGATATTAAATTTTTTACTAGGTAAGAAATTTTAAATACAAGAAATTATAATTTTATTAAAAATTCTTTACAGCATTTACGCACCCGATTTGAAAATTGCATTGAAACCACCCTATTTGACATATAACATGAGGTGTGGTTAATATTTAGTTAAAAAAAGTGTTTTGTTATATTTAAAAAAATTGTTGTTTTTTAGTAATGTGTTTAATAAATAAATCCTAATGCTATATTATTGTTATTTCTATTTACAATTTTTATACGGTTCTCTATGTTCACCTTAAAAAACTTTTAATCCTATTTAAAAAAAAATTTAAAGTATTCTTTGATTTAAATGTATTTATCTTCAAGCATTTGACAGGTAAATATATCATGTATGGTATTTTTAGGAACCCTTTTCTACGGTCTTTTTAATAGCCCAAAAATATACAAGGTGGTCCTAAACAAGAGAAGCATAAGAACGTCAAAATTGTACCAACTTTTTTGAAATATAGACCTCTGAAGTGCACTCTTTTTAAAGAAGGTTAGTAGTGTAAAACATAGTTGTTTCGATACATTTTAATTTGAACTATAATAACAAAAGGATCAAAAGTAAAACTTTCGAGAAAAAATTGTAGGGTTTATATTTTGTACAGTTTAGCCAATGAAACTCTAATTGCCATTAAAAAAAGTTACATGTTGGTTTAAATACAGATCTATTTAGTATGTAACTCTTGAATACCTCGTTATCTATTAATCTATTACCCATGTACGAAAATTTTACATTGGAAAGACGCTTGGTTACTAAAAGAACATTTTGTAACGATATTTTAATTTATAAATAATGTCCCAAAAAAGAGTATACGGTAAAAATTAACTATTTTAAATAGAAGACTAAATATAATTGAGCACATATTATCTTCTAAACATTTTTTATGATACAAATTATGTTGCAATTCAATTATTGATGTGAATTGAAACAAAAATAATATTTTACTAGCTGGCCAGACAGGCCTCGTTCTGCCTTTTCCGTTAGATAGCGCGATGAGTTTTCAGTGGAATTATAAGAATATGGCGGCGCATTCACGAGATCGTCCAGAACTGTTATTGAAGAAAAACATATTGGTTTTATGAAAAAAATATGCAATAAGACAATACAAAAAATAGTGTTAAACGTCTCGGTAACCACACGATCATAAACAAAAATCATGTATATTGGTGCAGTACAACTCTCACCAACTTGATAAAAAATCTGGCTTAGTGTTTTAAATATATAGATGATTTTGAGGTACTATGTAATCTAAACAGCTTGATTTAAGGCAAAATGAATTGCATATTTATATCTTGGTTAGTTAACCTTGTAAAAGTTAACATAGGTTCATCTCCACATACTAAGAGAAAATTAGTACCATGAGATAGAAATTTAAAAAAACTAAGATAAAATATGCAATTCAGTTTCCTTTATGTCAAGCAATTTAAATGTTCAAACAATCTCTCAACATATAAAACTTTCAGTTTTTAAACGTTAGTATCTCGAAGACAGTTCAATTTTGGTAAATGCTTAGAATTAACAATTAAATATAAATATTATATAACATACAGTGAGTCAAAAAACCTAAAGTTGCACCTTATATTACGTTTTTAGAACATCCTGTGTAAATAAAAATGCATTTTTAGCAACTAGGAATCTTTCACATTAAAATTTTTCTTCTATCGGTAATAGCTAACGAGATATCTAACTGCCGTGACACACTAAATAACTTTTTTTTCCAGTATAGTAAATAAAGCAAATATAATCCATTACATTACATTAAGTCTACAAATATTAACGATTTTCAAGGCGAAAAGTATATTTTTTAACAATTAATATGTCAGGTTATCTCTGTGGACTCAGGGTGCGTGTATTAGTCGTGTGCGTGACGTTAGGTGTCTAGTCCTACACAGTTATACTCGATCCTATTTTACTATTATTACGACCTTGATGACTATTTTCGATTAACAAACGTCCGCTAGTCCTATGGATCCGGTTATGGATATATATGCTATACATTTACCTGTAAAAATTCTCATTTGAAAAAAATTTAGCTATTTAAAAATTAGGAATACTAGACGTTTTTTTAGACAACTGCAAAAATATTTCACTAAAATCAATTACGATATTAAAAGTTACAAGAAACTGTAAACCCCGTATCTAAAAATTTTAAGTAGAAGTTATGAGGAAAATATTTTTTTTGACATGTCAATTTTTTTTAATTACCCCAATAAAACGTACCTATCGTATTTGAAAATGAAATTGGGGGGATTTTTTTTGACAGATGTTACAGGAAAAAAAACAGTTTTTTTTTGAGAGCTGTCAGAATATTTTTTCAAAATAAATTACTCTCCTAAAAGTTACATCGAATTTTGAAAACCGTATTTAAAAAATTTAAGCAGTTTAAAAGTTAAGGAAAAAAAAACAGTTTTTCTGTGTAAACTTCACCTCGTAATTGCAACCCCTGTATATTTTCTAAGACCCCCTCCTAAACCATCCATTTTGTGCATCTTTTTGAATACTTTCTGGCGTCGTAACCAGTTTTCCCACGGAATGCCTCCTTTTTTCATTTGAAAAAAAAATCAATTTTTCTCAAAAATGAGAATCTCTTTAACGCGTAAATGCACAAACATAAATCGAGGCGTTAAACAATATCAGAGAAATATTTGCTTCAAACAAACCAAAATTCAGCCGTTACATTTATCACAAATGACATGTCAAATATTTCTGTAAATTTTATTATCATCCTTTAAATCGATTTTTTCACCCACTTCCTGAGTAATTAGAGGGAAATGTTATTAAAGCTTGTTTGTCTGGAAATAATTTCGATTACTATTCGCAGTAAGCATCAAAATGAGGTTAAAGTTGGAATTTAAATTATCAATTTAAAAAAAATGCAGTAATTTAACCGTTAAAATTACAAACTCGAAATTTGGTCACGGTGTACCTAAAAATATCTTGGTTCGTAAAAAATACTCTACTGGTTAAGATATATTAGTTTTCTTGTAATACAGGATAAAAAAATGTACCCATTCTTGGGAACTTTGGTGCAAACTTCACCTGGTTAGTGCACCCCCTGTATTATCCAGGACCCTTCCAAAATAGTTCATTTTGTGTAGCTTTTTAAGCACTTTTCTGTGCCGTATTTTTTTCTGACCAGATGACTACTTTTTTTATAAAAAAGAAAAGTGACAAAAAGTTAATTTTTTATGACTTTTTCGAAAAATTTCAATTTTTCTTAAAAATTCCTATTATTTCGCTATTTTTCTGACAGAGATGCATTTAGGTTTTTGTTCTCCTAGATATTTCCTATGAAAAACGTCTCTTGGAAAATTTCGATAGGACTCACCAACTTTGAGATATAAGTGCCCCAAAACACCCTTTTTTCGAACGAAAAAAATTTGTAAAATTGTCAAATGAAATCAAAACCCAACCAAAGACAATAAGGTTCTGTAAGACCGGAAGAAGCATCGTTCCAGAAAGTTTGGTTAGAAAAAAATTAAAATTACGACCTCAACGGTGTTACATCGAAGTTGATTTTTTTGGTCAACTTTGCGGTATCATATCTTCAGTATCAAAAGTGGTACAGAAAAATGTTTCAAACAAGTCTCGAGATCCTAAAAATACATATGAAATTCAATGTCCTATCTCTAATAGTTTCCGAGATATGTCCGCCGAAAGTTCGAAAAACACGGTTTTCTGTAATGACACGCCCCACCCCAGGTTTTCGTCCCTCAGTGTGAGAGCCAAACTAACAAACGGCCGCGAAGCAGACATTTTTTAACAAAAAACATTTTTTTTATGAAGAATGACTTTCCTAAACAAAAATCTTGATGGTACACAAGTTTAAAACTAATATTTTTTTTCTAAAGAAGGGCCCTAGGTTGTCTTTTGTTCAGGAGGTCAAACACAACATATAAGCAATTCAGTGGCAAGCTGATTTTGCATAAGGTTTGAGCGTGCGTGGTCCTTTCCAAAAAATCTGTATAATTTGCACCAGAAAGTTTGTCTAGTAAAAAGTAATGTCCGGTTAAACAACCAACCACCAACTACTGAGTACTCCGACTCAAAATTTTACTGAGAACCTATTCTGATACTCAGGAGTGTTTTCATTATATGTTATTTTGTCAATAAAAAATAAAAAGGAACTAAACTGACCATGCTGCTTGGGATTGATTATCTTTCCCTGAAGTGACTTAGTTGATTCTGATTTTGAATGGATTATAATTATCTAAAACCCTTAACTAAGAAAAAAATATTTTGTAAATTTTAACACATTCTGGAATAAGCATAAAGAACACGACCTTAAAATATTTGCACTCGCTAAATAAACAACCTGTATAGTTTTAAACAAATCTTACTAAATGACATTTATAAATTGGATTTATTCCTAAAGACGAATTAGCAATGGTAATCCGTGGTTTTATTTTAAGGAAAATACTTATTTTTTAACAACTTACATATAGTCGTGTTATGTAAAACAACTATAGAACTACATATATTAAGTTTCTATTAACAAATAACATTTTGTTTTACAAATAACTAATCAATCCTAAAGTTACATGTTTTGTAAAACTCTGAATAATCATCTACTTAGCGTTATGAAAATAGCGGTCCCTCAAGTTTCTTTACAGTTTTGGAAAAGGCTTGCTCGTTTTTACAACTTTCTGGAATTATAGCTTACAAATTAAATCTAGATTACTGCTACTTTTTATTACTTTTATAACAATCAAATGGCACTGAACGACCATAAGCATGTTAACGACTTCTAGACTTTTGTTTCTGTATGTTTTTGATTTCTTCAAAAATTTTATTCCAGTTAACGTTAGAAAAATAATTTGGACCGAATAGTAATATTAAATCTATTGCGAATTTCCCATATTAAATAAACCTAAGGGCTAAAGTGAGTCTTAGTAACACACATTTTTGTTATAAAAAATTTACTCAGCAGTAAATTATTTCTTAGGGCGTACTCTTAGAAACCCTTGACACAGAGGTTTTTCATCTTAAACTATACAAATAAAGGTGAAAATACACTGGAAATCACGCAAAATACCCAATGGTTCAAAGAATTTTTTTAACTACATTATCTAGACGCAAAAGATGGTTCGGATTGGTTTCTCTATTACCACAAGCAAGGGATCATTAGAGGGGGTTATTAAATGCGAGATTTAAAATCAAATATTTCGTTATTATACAGGGCTTCCAAAAATTGCACAAAAATAAAAAATTAATTGAAACTGTTAGTTCTATTGGTCCGTGCATTTCTATTGTCTTCTTACCATTTTAATAAAATTTTGTTATTTTACTTTTAATTATTGTAATTTTAGCCATATTTGTCTCAGCGAATTCAGAACTGGTGAACAAGATGCGCTATTTTAAATCGTCACCTTGCGGTAAATAAGCTTATGCCGACACTGACTAAATAAAAAGTATTTAATGTGATGAAACTTTTTGTAAAATTTGAACTGATATCTTAATAAGTTTGAATATAATTTTTGGACCCACATTAAATCAGATATGACAAGAGCTTGAAGAACCAGTTTTCTACATGCTAAAAGTTAACATTAGATGTTTTGATATTGCCTTTTAAAGTTCAGAACCCCTTTCCTTCAGTAAGTCCACTTAATTTGCTAATGTTAATTAGCTTGTAAACAATTGTATATGGGCTATGAGTATCATTATTTATTAACATTATCTAATAGAAATGATTGCACGGGAGTATAAAATCGGACCATATATAGTGAGATTCAACAAGAACATTTATTAGCAAACTGAAACTGAAAAAAAACGAATACAAACTTTTATTTATCATTTTTCATACATCAAAATCCACTTACGTTCAAATCATAGCATTTTTCAATTTAACCCAATATTTCGAATTTACATTTTTGAAAAATATTCGTTACTCCAAAAAGCATAGATTTCAACAACCGGTGATAGTCTGGACGATCTTGAACAAAACAAAAAGTTCTTATATACCATCGGTCATTTCTAAATGGTTTTCGAGATATGACCGTTTAAAATGTTTAATTTTAGAGAAGGTTTTAGTTGCTACGTTGTACATGATTTCATTTTATAATATAATAATAATTATAATTAATAATTATATAATAATTTCCGAGATGAATTATTTGCACATTTTTAACTCCACAAGACTATAGACAGCTATTTTAGTTTATTAATTTCCAAAACTTATTAAAAAATATCAACTTACCAAAAACTTAGCACAAAGAAATTCAAGAAAAGTATTATAAAAAGATAAACCCAATGCTCAATTTAAACATACGCACAGGTACTACAAATCCAAAATTTGTAAACATTTTAAAAAGCACATTACATATTTAAACTTAAACAGAAAACGCTACGTAGCTCCTTAGAAAAACTTGTTTTACTATCGTTCACTGAACACTTTTGTAAGATTATATTAAAGTAAAAATTGAGTTTTCAATGCTGTTTTTTTTCTCCAAATTTAGATCCTGAAGATTTAAAAAAAAAACCTTAGGAATTATGTAAAAATAATATACAAATTATTTTACACAATAAAATAAATGAAAGTATTAACTGCTCAAAATAAATAATATAAAATACAACTTTAAGACCATTTTTCTCAAAATTGGTGAGGAATAGGCCCACATTATATAAGATTTTTTTATCAAAATGGTCCATACTGTGTTCTGAAAACTGAAAAATATCAAGAAATTCTAAAGTGGGGTTTGTGCTGAGTACAGAGAAGCATACAATTTTCTAACTATAACAAAAATGTTTTTTTTTTGTTATTCCAAGTTCCAAACTGTTTGACTTAATTTAAACATATGGCTTATTTAACTCCTGAAGGGATTGTAAGGATCGAATTATTTGTGCTAGCATAGCCACAGCCACTGACGTGTTAATCAACATACCCTGACAAACATGTAGGTAGAAAGTAAGTATTTGAGTTAGTGGCTATTGTAGAATGAAGCGACTGAAATGGCAATTTTGAGCATTGATCCAAAGTTGAGAATATTCGGAAGTGTTCGCACGCAATAATATTGGTCTCAGTGTTGCCAGTTGAGTGTTTCATGTTCTGCTTAAAATCTCCTTTTATGTCAATTATAAAGAGTAAAATAAGAGTGCAAGTTTAAAACCGTTTTTTAAAGAGTGGTAGAGTGGAAGCTCGCAGGAATTAAAAATATTCGATAGTATGTTCAGAAAGGTCCACTGATAGGTTACGTGTAGACACACTTTTGTTTTTCATTTTGGTGTCTGTGGCAGGTTTTCAAAATATAGCGACTTTTTGCATTTAAAAGAGATTTAAGTTAATCCTTTCACCGTGTTTTCACTCAAAACAAGAATCTTTGTTTTAGATTTATGGATCAAATAAAAGATTCAATGATACGGGTGCAGTCAAAACTTTAATGTATAAATAAAAACAAATAGATTTAAAATTTAACAATGAAAAAAAAAACAAATTTAAATTAAACATAAGTACTAAAACAACAAAAAACGATTTGGTCGGTTCTAATATCTAATAGCCCGATTGCGAGATTGGATAACAGCTCGACAAGGATATATAGAGTAAATAAACTGTCCATAGTCACCCAAGTACTTAAAGTCAAATTGCACGTTTGCACAATGGTTGAAAAATTAGAACACCAATTAGACCATGACATAGGTACGACATAATAGGAATTTTACAAAGCGCCGTAGCTGAGCAGTTTAACACTTCCCAAAGTGTTATCAATAGGGCATGGAATAGGTTTACGACCAATGGAAATCCATATTATACCCATGGGGGAGATTAACGAAAAAAAACATGGCGGCGAAATGATAGATATTTGACAACTGAGGCCAGAAGAAACAGGTTTATGTGTCAGTGGCGTAGTCTCCACAAAAACATTTAGAAGAAGAAACCAGACATTCAGGGTTATTAAGGGAACACCGAGTCGCTAGGCTGCCTGTGCACAAGAGCATCAGAATTGGGGACAAGAACGAAACAATTTTTTTTGCAAACGAATCTAAATTTCAGTTAAATCCAGATGATACAGGTTAAGATTATGAAGGGAAGCTGGGAGCGTTATCGCTTTAACAATATATGAAGCAGTTAACGTATACTACAAGAGCCCGCTGGAAATGTTTATAAATCAAACAGTTAATTCTGAACCTATAATTGAATATATTCTAGAAATGGTTAACCAAACCGGGGCTCAAAATTTTTGTGTACGTCGACGACAACGCAAGATCGCATAAGGTAGTTTTTTGAATTTGAAAATCTACAGCAATGGCCAGCAGGTTCACCCGACTGTAATCCAGTCGAACATGCCTAGTAAACAAACCCCAAAGACTTATTACTTCCAGAGTCATTGTTCCCGAAAACTTGTAATAATTAGAAGTTGCTTAACTAAAGGAATGGGAAAATATAGATCAATTTTTTTAGCTACTGTAATAGAAAGTAGGCCACGAAGATGTCGAACTCTTATCGACTCTCGCGGAAGATCTACTAGATATTAGAAGCGACCAAATCGTTTTTTGTTATTCTGCTTCCCATGTTTTAGCCCCAAGCTTTTTTTCATTGTTAAATTTTAAATCGATTCGTTTTTTGATACATTAAGGTTTCTGTCTACACCCTTATCACCTTATCTTTTATTTTCTCAACAAAATACACACCTAATAAAAAATCCTTGTTTTAAGTAAAGACATGGAGAAAAGATTAGTTTAAACCTCTTTTAAATGTGAGAATGTTACACAATAGTAAATTAGCAACGCCATTCCGGCATCGCCCTGTTTGTCTCGCGCAGTGACAGTGGGTACCTTATGAAAATGCGATGCGATTATCAACGAATTATTTCGCTGACGTTTCGTCTGTATGTATATTGGCTGACGAAGCAGTCCTGTAAACACTTTGTGAGAAATGTCGAATCAAATTGTAGGAATAAACTATAAATAAGACGGATATTTACTAAACTGCACCTGATAAATTATGTATACTTTATCATACTTCATGTAGAATTGTCGAATCTAATTATAGGATTAAACGATGATAATGGGTACTATCAAGGTACCATTTTAAGCATTTTAGTTAATTAAAGGTAAAATTCCGACAAGTTTACATTTTTCGGGTCACTTTAAAAGATGTTAATAAACGAAAAACGAAAAACCGCGATGCTGGGGGCATATATCAACTAAATTGTACTAGGAAGTAGTGTGACCTTAAGTCTTTTTGGTATCAAGAGCCTAATGCCGACAGGTTTCGATTTTTCGAGACACTTTAAAATAGGTTAGTAAATGAAAAGTATAATTTTACATCTCCAGATTCAAACTAGTGAAACACCGCGTTGCTGGGGGTATAGATCAACTAAATTGCGTGGTAAAGGTACTACCTTAAGTTATTTCAGTAACTTAAGTCTAATATGGACCGGTTTCGATTTTTCGGGACACTTTAAATATATGAAAAAATGAAAAACATAATTTTAGATCTCCACGTTCAAACTTGTGAAACACCGCGTTGCTGGGGACATAGATCAACTAAATTGTACCAGAAGGTAATGAAGGTACTACCTTAAGCGTGAAGACGCTAACAAAAGTCTAATGCCGATAGGTTTCGACTTTTTGGGACAATTCAAAGATGTGAAAAAAAAATGGAAAGTTAATTAAACTAGTAAGAAACTGCGTTGCTGAAGAAGCTATTTAACTGTTTTAAGTTATATACCTATTAAAGGTAAATACTCGAAAACATTTTAAAAGATGTTAATAAATGAAAAGCATAATTTCACATCTCCTCATTCAAACGAGTGAAAAACCGCGTTGCTTGGGGCATAGATCAATTATATTATACCATTAGGTTGTAAACGTACTACCTTAAGTTCTTTCGGTAACAAAAGTCTAATGCTATATTTTAAAGTGTTCTGAAAAATCGAAACCTGTCGGCATTAGACTTTTGGTTTCAAAAAACTTAAGGTAGTACCTTCACTACCTTCTGGTAAAATTTAGTTGATCTATGCCCACAGTTATCGTTGTTTTTCAACTAGTTTGAATGTGGAGATTTAAAATTATGCTTTTTGTTTATTAAAATCTTTTAAACTGTCCTGACAAATCTAAACTTGTCGGCATTTTACCTTTAATAGTTAAAATACTTAAAATAGTACCTTGATAATTCCCATTATGATTAATTATCAGGTGCAGTTTAGTAAATATCCGTCTTATTCATCCTTTAATCATAATTAGATTCGACAATTCTCATACATTCACATTCATATTAAAGTGTTTACATAACTGCGTTGTAACAGCCAATATACAGACACGATCTCTCACGTAAGCGATATATTTCGTTGATGCTCGCACCGCATTTTTATAAATTTCATAGGGCACCCACTGCCGTCGCGAGAGACGATCAGAGTGTGGCCCGAATGGCCTTGCTAATATTATTATGGTAAATGTCACTAGATTTTGAAAAGATTAAATAACTTCCATAGAAACAAAAATGAAAAACAAGCGTGTTTCTGCAAGTAATCTATCAATGGTCCTTTCTAAACACGCTATCGAATATTTTTGGTAACTGCAATCTTCCTCTGTACCACTCTTAAAAAAACGGTTTTTAAACATACACTCTTATTTTATCCTGTATAATTGACATAAGGAGATTTTAAGCTTCTACAAGACTCGTTACTGACACCTGACAGTTAATCAATTAAACTAACTAAAAATTATCTAAAAAGCCCTGCTAATTAAAAAGTTACCTAAGTTCAAATTCACTTACAATTTGACTTATCGAGTACAAGTGTACCAGAGTTTATATAGAATACAATACAAAGTTGGGATCCATTTAGGAGGTTTTTATTTTCTATATGTTGGATAGTCTATTATGAGTATAATCGGTGCTTTCGTCTTTATAAAATCGACCTTGCCCTCAAAATAATATGACGTTTGGAATTCTGTGAAATGATAAGTTTTCCTTAATAGAAAGGTGAATCGTTTGTTGATACTGGTCAGATGAAATCAGTCCAAGAATTACAAATCAAAATTGTAACAATTCAAACAATAAACATTACTAAGTCACTTCATATTTAGCAAAGAAGAGCTTTTCTACCCTATGACTTGCGCGTGAAGCTGTATATATATTTTTATTAAACATGGTTGGATAAGAAGTAAAAAGAAATGTCGAGTATGGAGCGAAGGTTGACTCCCTGGACCCTTCCTTAAATACGCCACGGTATGAAACTATTTTTTTAAAGCCTGAATGTGCTTGTTTCTGTGCGCTTTTACTACTTGTTAAAATACCGTCACTTGAATTAAGTTTATTTATACATCGCAGTAGCCCGCCAGTTAGTCAGATAATATGCTATATTTAAACTCCATTTAAGACAAGGAAATTATTTTCTTCCTGGTTTAAATTATAGCTAGTAAATGAAGTAAAAGGTCAAATTGCGTTCTTAATCGAAACGATAAAAATCAGTTTAATTCGTAGGACGTAAAACAAAAATATGAAGGCCTACGCTTTATGTTATTTTTAAAGCCACAGTTTTGCCAGTCAAGAGTTGTTAGAAAATAGAAAAAATGTTTATGAGGTTGACTTTTCTTCTCAAAATAGTTAAATTGAGTTCTGGCTACTGCGAGGATGTACAGAATGTCTCATTTTGGGTACTTTTGCAGGGTATCTCCGTTGTTTTTCTAGATAGAAAGTTGAGGTTTTCGCGACATATGCTACTTTTTCGTAACACTAAAGATGCCGTTAACAAAATTTTGATAGCCCTTTTAGTTTTTAAGATACAGTGTTAAATTGAAAATGTTGCATTTTCAGGCACTCGTCGTATTTCAAGTATCAGATAACTTATCGAAAATATAAAAACTGTTTCTTATAGTACAATAACTTTTCCCGTAGAACTCAATTCGACCTTCGAAATTAGTATACAGGGTCAGGTCCAAAAGTTATCAGACCCTTCTTTATTTTTTTAAATGGAACACCCTGTATATTTATAGACTATAAAATTTGTCTTTTTTTTACCTTTCGAAAATATATAATAGTATGCACTTTTTCTCAAAGACGCAAAGGAAATTAAATACATAATTTAATAGTAGGCTATGGCTATTGTTTATGACAACAAACAAACACAAATGTCAACATTTTTTTTTATCTCATCGGTTTTTGGATCGACTTTCGGTTTATAAAGCAGTTGATAAACGTTCTTTTGGTATTTTTATTTAATTGATATTTATCAATTTCTTCGAATAATGGCAGCGTATGAAAATTATGAAAAATATGATATACTGGTATGTTTTATACAGAGTAATGAAAATTTTGAAGAAACCTCGGAATTATATTTCCAAAGGTAAGTAAGCTATTATGGCTATGAAAATCTGTATTATCATTATAATTTTTGCTTCTTAGATATCCAGAAACAAGGCAACCGTTTTTTGAGATATTTGCTCGTTTAAAAGCAAATTTAGTTGACCACGGATCATTTGTTCACCCGCGTTCTAAAACATACAACAAAGAGAACAGGGAAAGAAAAGAGATAGATGTTTTGGGATATATAGAAGCAACACCTTCGTCCACATGTAGAAAAATTAAAAGGGAAACTGGTGTGCCAAAAACTGACGGTCAGAGGATCTTGAAGAAATATAAGTATCATCTATACAAATTTAATATAGTGCAATATTTGTATCCTGGCGATGCTGACCGCCGGACACTGTTTTGCCAGTGGTATTTGCAACAAATCGATGCTAAAGGATTATTTGCCAAAATTGTTATCTGGTCAGACGAATGCTTTTTTTCAAGAGCGGGAATTATTTTAAAGTCAGGTGCGTATAAAAAGGAGGTAATGGGGGTAATTACCCCCCATATGACAAAATTATTTGAAATTTATGTCCGCGTATTTTGAACATTGAAATCACAGTCACATAATATTAAATTGTACGAAGAAGAGTGGTATAAACCTGTGTACTATATATCAAAGTGCCTACCTTTTTTTTGGTCGTCAGTTATGTTTAATGCATGATAAACTTATAAATTTTCTCTCCTATAACTGCAAGCTGTATACGCGCCTGATCAAAGCAAGTTCCAAAGCTGTAACAAAACTTGGAAGTGAAAGCGACGCTATTAACCAATTTAATAACAAAATAGTCTACGATTCGGGGGCTTGCCTGGGGATAAGAATGAACATTTAATGTTAACAATTTCTGATTTTAATATTGTCAGGCAAGATCGATATGGGAGAGGTGGCGGTGTGGCATTTTTTTGTCAAAAAACACTAATAAATATGCAGACTTAGATGAATGGTGGAGAAAATAGTCCCTTTCAACCTTAAAGAAATCCAGACTTGTTCACTATATTGGCCACCTAACGCACACTTTAATCAGTGCTGGAAAATGCAATAGTAAAGTATCTTGCCAGAATAATATTTCGTGGTTTTTGCGGGCGGTTTCAATAGAGATTTTTTAAGCACATGTCACTATAACTTTATTTTATTTCTTTATTTAATAATCTACTTAAAAAATATGATTTAAGTCAGTTTATTAAGGAGCCAACACATATTACTGACACCCTATAGCACCCTGAGTGACATACTGATATCTTCAAATTCGAGAAGCCACTGTTCTTAACATTGAAGACATATCTGATCACAAGCTGGCAAGTTTTAATATAGATATTTCTAAAACCAAGCAAAGACCCTTTATTGTACCTACACGGATTTTAATAATTTTTTATATGACCTGTATGCTATCAACTGGGACTAGATATTTCCATTAAATGATATTAATAATGTAATACCTTATGTTTCTAATAATGTCACACAACTTTTTGACCGACACGCACCTTAAACCCTGTAAAACTGTATCAAATTTGAAACTTATGATGAAACTCAGGGATAAATAAAGCCTTTTCAAAGTACAAAAAAGGCTAAATCAAATGTCACATTGTCAGATTATAACCGTATTAGAAATCAAGTAGATATTGCAGTTAGAGCAAAGAAAAGGGCCTACCTTCCCTACACTTTTAAAAGAGATCCCAAGAGCTTTTGAAATACGATACTATACTTAAACTTAAATTCCTGCAAACGTGATAATTCTATTAACTAAAAAATCGGTTTAGCCGAGGATTTTAACAATTTTTTTCATCATTTTCATTATTAAATATTATGTAGATGAAAGGTTTAGTAATTACGAAAATTTCCAGTTTGCAGAAGTCTCTGAATAATGTATACAAAACATTCACGAAATAAAAACAAATGCTGTAAGTATCAAGTTAAAAATGCTTCTCTATATAACTTGCTTTTTAATTCAGCATATTACATTTATTATTTACCAATGCTTTCGTCAAGGTCACTTCAAAAAGTAATGGAAATCTGAGATTGTGGTTCCTGTACCTAAAAAAAACTAATATTTCTGATTTCTCCAACTATCGCCCAATAACTATAACGCCTACCCTTTCCAAAATTTTAGAGAGAGCTATGGCCAGTGAAATAAGTTCGTGGGTAAATGTGAACAATATTCTACCATCAACACAGTCTGTTTCCGTAGCCATCATAGCAAAACGACGGCTTTATTAAATGTTACCGGCGGTATTTGTAATGCTTGCGAAAAAATGTTTAATTTTGTTAGATTCTAGCAAATCCTTTGATACTATTGACCATAAAATACTTGAAACTAAGCCAAAATATTTTAGCTTCGGCAACTCTTCTTTAAATCTCATTAAAGATTACTTTTATGATGGTAGGCAAAAGGTTATGGTTAATAATACGTTTTCCCATTCTATTAACATTAATAAGGGTGTATCTTTCGTCATGTAATTTTTTTTCATGTACATCTATTTTCACAAATTTATAAAATACTACCATTTTCACCAGTACGCCGACGACACTCGGGTATAATTTTCCTTTCCATCTGTGGACGCCGACAATGCTGCCACTAAAGTTAATTCTGACTTAGAGCAAATACTTCTTAAGGTCTCCTAAGTTGATACTTTACGAGGTTAGGTCCCAAATGCTGGTAGCTTTTGGTACGGGGTAGAGACCGAGAACTGGTAAATCCACTTTTTAAAGTTTCAATTCATAACGAAAGATCCTGGAACTTCTTTGGTTCAAATTTGCGATTTTACGCACATCAGCCACCAATACGCGCGAGCTCGTCAGTCAGTCCTAGCCAAGCTGCAAACCGGTAAGTGTCTTCTCAAGAGTCCCCAGGGAACGGGATCATAAGAAAAAAGTTAGACGAGAGCTTAGTAACACAAAAAAACAGCCCTGACAACACCGAGTATTCAAGACGTTTTACTACCGAGGAAATATTAGCGACTATAGCAAATGAAAAGGGTGGTAAGGTACCTGATTTGACTGTATCCATCTTAATTAACAGCAGTAGTTTTGTTAGAAGATGGCTGAGTGATATCATCACTGATGTTCTGATGCTGGACAACTTACCAAAAGAGTTCAAGAGAGCTAAAATCGCAACAGTTCTTAAGTCTGGGAAACCCAAAGACAGGACAGAAAGCTACCGGCCTATGTATTTTCTTAGTTCGTGCTACAAGTTGATGGAAAGACTGCTCCTAAATAGACTTGGCGGCATAACATGCGAATATGTTCCAGTAGAACAACTCTCATTCAGACCACACTAAGTTGCGTTGACTAGGTGATCAGTTTGACAACATATACTGAGGCAGACTTTCAGCGGGGCTTAAAGACGTCGGCATTGTTTTTCCACTTAACCGCAGTATTTGATATCGTTTGTAGGAAAAACTTACTATATAAGTTTCTTAAGATATTTCTGGCAAAATGCTGGACCGCCTACTTAAACAAAATGTTCTGTGAAAGAGAAGAAGCCCAAGACAGCTGAATAATGGGCTGCCACAAGGTTCAGATCTGGCACTAGCTCTCTTCTATTTGAATACCGCTGATATCCCTGCCACAAATACAAAAAAAATGCCTATTCCGATAACCTACTAATAGCAGTCAGATATAAATCACTCGAGGCCACTGAGCGGATACTATCAAATGACCTTACAACACTTGGGCATACTACCGAAGATGGAGATTGACGCCAAGCCCTGGTAAAACCGAATACTCCACTTTCCGCCTAAACAACAGAATGGCCAACATGGAATTGGAGGTATACTTTAACGGTGCCCGACTCCGACATAACTTTACACCAAAGTAGCTTCGAATATCTCTCGATAGACGCTTGACGCAGCCAAGGTATAACATAATACAGAATAGGGTAGCTTAACGTGAGGTGCTCCGGGTCAAACATATCGAAGCTCGGTAAAAAAACTTTGTATTTACCAACCCGGAAATCTCTGGAAATAATGGATTCTATAAACATAATATAAATGTCACACCTAACGATGTAAAACTCAAAGTTAAGGTAACATTTGCAGATACAATCATGGTGTGCTTTGTGAAACAGGCGCTACGCGTTAAACGTATTAGAGATAAAGTTCTAAAATCTATATTTCAAAAAAGTATCCAACAAAACACCGAAAAACACGCATATAAAAAGAAAGTATAACGTAATCGTTGGCATTATTTACATTGTGTTTTTAGGGCCGACAATATGGCGGCTGGCGGCACACCGTAAAAGCCATACCACGATAAAGTCGTTCAATGTTCATTTAAGGTCTAGAAACCAGAAATGCAAACCACACGTAGCGTGCTCTCATGCACTATTGATTAAGATAAGTCATTCGGCGGAGTATAAACAAGTTCGTTAAATTTTCGGTGTAAGCCACGTGGCTCAGCGATAGGATTCATACATCGATATGCGTCTGAGTTTTTTTAACAAATCTTATAATTTGGTATATAGTGGCCTTTTTAAATTCGGATTGCGTTTTGGTTAGCCCTAGTTAGGCCTTTTTTTAAGTAATGTAAAAAAATGTATCTCTATTAAAACAAGGATTTTTTTAACAAAACCTATATAGTTAGGTGGATTTGTCCTGTTACGTTGGCCCAGGTTTGTCGATAAACCATCATTAAAGCTATAAACCATCAGTAATACCATAATTTGTTAAGTATTTGCGATCGACACTCAAGGAAGAATCGGTGCTTGTTACCTATTAAGCTGTCCTTTATTTGTCCGTAATTGTAAGAATTATTGGCATTTAAACGTTTTTGTAACCTTTTATTTTGTTCTTTTTTGGGTAAATAATAAACATATCATTATTATTATTATTGTTATTATTTAGACATATCTCATTTTTAGGACACCCTGTGTAGGAAAAAAATTAGAAGAGAAGTCGTTTTTAATGGTTTTAAGAATGACATCTTAGGAGTATTACATGCAAAGAGACCTCAGATAAGGTGTTAATATTAACCATTTTGATGAAAATAAATTTTCTTTCTAGGGAAATCCCAGACAAAATTATGAAACTTTGAAATCGGCAAATGTCTCGAGGTATGCGCCTAATGAATAAAAAGAGGTACCAAGAAACTATAATAACCGGCAACAAACAAGATATTCCATTCAAAAACATTTCACACATCTCATTTTTGGGACCCCCTGTATAGCAAATTGCAAAAAATTCAATCAAAAAAGGAGGAGGTTATCAATTTGACCCTATGTATTTTTTTATGTGTATGTACATCGATTATTCAGCGATGGTTTGACCAATGTGGATGAATTTTTCAGGGAATAGTCAGGATATTACCGGAGTGGTCCCATAGCAACAATATTTAAAAAATGTAAAAAATAATGTCTCCATTTTCTATTATTTATGCGTTCACCATTAGATCAGCAAAAAACAGGATGTTAATATCGTGTTTAATATGGTTTTTGGGGTTTTTAATGGCACAAAGATTAATTTCATTTAAATCTTGACAATTTTGATAACATTGATACGGTGATTCTGACAAAATTTCATAAGCAATGGCCAGTAGCTACTTATTTATTTTATTAGGTACCTTCAAAATGTTAACCTAAGTTTAAGCTTTAGAATTTAAAACTTTGTATAAATCGAAATGAAAAGGATGAAAAAAAAATTAATTAATAAAAAATAGAACCTTTAAACAAAAGAACTAAAAAGTAAAAAATATTATTTTATTCCACACTGGAAATTTGATTTATGAGTCAAAATAATAAAAATAATAATATATAATATATATATATATATATATATATATATATATATATATATATATATATATATATATATATATATATATATATATATATATATATATATATATATATATGTATATGTATATATATATGTATATGTATATATATATATATATATATATATATATATATATATATATATATATATATATATATATATATATATATATATATATATATATATATATATATATATATATGTATATATATATATATATATATATATATATATATATATATATATATATATATATATATATATATATATATATATATATATATATATATATATATATATATATATATATATATATATATATATATATATATATATATATATATATATATATATATATATATATATATATATATATATATATATATATATATATATATATATATATATATATATATATATATATATATATATATATATATATATATATATATATATATATATATATATATATATATATATATATATATATATATATATATATATATATATATATATATATATATATATATATATATATATATATATATATATATATATATATATATATATATATATATATATATATATATATATATATATATATATATATATATATATATATATATATATATATATATATATATATATATATATATATATATATATATATATATATATATATATATATATATATATATATATATATATATATATATATATATATATATATATATATATATATATATATATATATATATATATATATATATATATATATATGTATATATATATAAATATGTATATATATATATAATATATATATATATATATAAATATGTATATATATATAAATATGTATATATATATAAATATGTATATATATATATATAAATATATATATTTGAGAGGGTTTTCTTGGAAATAAGCCAATTTGTTTAAAATATTGAAATGTTTTTAATTTTCTACTATATATATATATATAAATATATATATATATATATATATATATATATATATATATATATATATATATATATATATATATATATATATATATATATATATATATATATATATATATATATATATATATATATATATAATATATATATATATATATATATATATATATATATATATATATATATATATATATATATATATATATATATATATATATATATATATATATATATATATATATATATATATATATATATATATATATATATATATATATAGTTATGTTTCGGTTATGTCACTGTCATTATGTAATTGTGACATTTAGAAACATTATTTGTCCAATTGTTAAAAATGTCATTTTAAAGCTACAACTGTCACGTTAGACCTGGTCTAAATTTAAACCTCTTTAGTGAATACGTGAGTAAATATCTAAATGTCGGTTTATGATTAAATAATTATTTTTTACTTTCTAGTGCTTTTTTTTAGATCGTTTCTATTTTTCTATAAAAAAAAGTGTATTTAGGAATTACCTTAGAAATATCGGATGCCAAGAAAAAGTGTTTAAATTTACCACTTTGTTAAAATTAAAATATCTTTTTAGGGAAACTATAAAAGTGTAAAACCGCCTAAACGTTCCAAGGTAGGACCCTAGTGAATAAAAGTTACTAAGAAATAAAAATCACCGGTTAAAAAAGTTAAATTTGACCAATTTGCAGCAGTCACTTAAACACCCTGTATAACAGACAAACTAAAAGAAAGTTGACAAACCGTTTGACTCGAATTAGAGTCAAAGAACCACTCTTTTATTAAACGTCGGCGGCCCAAACTTAAGTGGATTTCACTTTATTGAGTAACGATGTTTTTTAAAGACTGATTATACACAAAAAATACGCATTCAGTGTCCTATCAAACTGCACCAACCTTAAATTTTTTGAACTTAACTGGTTCAAAAAATAAAAGGGTGGATAATAAAGCAGCATTTTATTTGTATAAAATACACATAAAAATAACTAACATAAACGTGACTCTACTTTAATGTGAACTTTGTGGGAGTGGGTTTTTATTAAACCAAATTATCTATTTACTATATTTATCTTAATATTTGTTGTTGTGGACAATCGAAAATTTGATAAAAACAGTTACGCGTTAAGCCTCGACCATTGCTCCAAAGCACTATTTCTTCGGGTACTGCGAAAACAGTATGTATTTAATCATTAACCATGCCATCATGCATGATTATGGATTCGTCAACATAAGGAGGGCCGCAGAATAGAGCACCGTGAGCCCCATGAAGCCCGCGTGTTGGTCAGTCCTGTTCTAAGTAACAAACCGATCACCGTATAAATTCGCTTTTATTCTGAGCCCTCTGTGGCTGGGTCTCCAGAGCATAGTGTAAAAAAGCCGCATACAGATCACAGACAAACACAAGCGAACGCTCGTGTATGCACTTGTGAGGAACATCTTTATCTGTTACTACATCTTTCAATGCCAAGTTTTGAGCTCAGTTGCCATTTGTTTTCCTTCCACATGACGCGACATGGCAACTGCGCATGGTGAACGTTCGCCATGGCTCGTCTGGATGCGTCTTAGAATAAGTATTTTAAAAATTATGTTTCGAGTGTTTTATAATAATAAAAAAATACTACAATCATATTTAGGTCTTAAACGCTAGTAAAAAACTATTAATATAGTTTTATTAAAATGTGCCAAATTGGGTATATATATATATATATAGACTTATTCTAAGTAATGAATTCTGTAAATGTAAAAAATATATACCTAAATGGGATAAGTGGAAAAGGCGAAATGTTTTTGGCATTCTAGCTATCTGGCACTTAATTGTTATGGAATGATATTTATAAATCCTATACTATATATGATATTTAAATGTAATGATTCTTGAAAGTCCCATTAGATAAAATCAGTTTTTATTAATACTTTCTTGTTTCTCTATGTTGAATAGATAAAACATTTAACAGTAAAAATGAAATAAATAGAAAAATGTATTATTGTGTTCTTATAAATTTCTACCAAGGGATGTTTTTGATTTATTTTTTGTGCTTTTTATCTAAAAAAAAATCAGCTTTTTAACTAAAGCTTTTATATAACACCTTTTCTTCTAAAACTATTTTGAAAAAAGTAAAGTGAATAGATTCACCAAAAACCCTAGATCAAATAACTAAGAGTTCAACATTTCAAGCGTGGGAAGACACTACAGGGTAAAATAGTTGGGGGTAATATCGAATATCCGTTTATCATTTTATAATGTTTTGCTTGGATTTGATCTTCTGAAGTTATTTATTTCTGATTCTTAAATTTTTATTAAATATTCTAAAAGCTAAATGTAATTTAATTACTATTTTTGTGCAAATCTGAGCATTTGTATTTAAAATTTTTAAATACATACCGATAATTATAAAAATATTGCAAAAAATGTTATTTAGATATAGTGTTTTTCAACATAAATACATATACATTGTATATTTGATTGGGTTTGATTTTCGTTGTTAAAGGGATGGATCACTTGAAATAACATTTTAGAGTTATAAATCGAGATACCTTGACATGCTTTTTCTATGCAAATTGCAATTATTTCCTGCGAAAAAGTGATTTATCTAAATTAATTGTAAATCAAAACCACGTAGCACGTTTTTAGGTAATTTAATGGCGAATAAGTCGAACATTTCACATAACGGATTTTTACCTATTCTCCATTCATGTTCTCAAAAACTATGTCTTTTAGGAAAAAAGCTTTACATATCCTTTCGACTTGTAGTTGTAACCTCTTTAACTTATATGTCTCAAACAGTTAAATTTTGTTTTTCAAACTTGTATTTTTGTATTTGCTTCACACCCTGTATATCGAATACCTATATCTTTTAAGTATATCTTATTTTTAAAGTAAGCAAAATATTTCTAAAAAAGAACGGTTTATTAAATTAATTAAAAAGACTCTGTATAAATAAATCCCATGTGTCCGGTAAACATTTTATTCAGGACTGCAATAGAAATAATATTCTCTGATTTGAATATCACGTCAATCTAACACTAGTTGGTGCAGGCTATCAATGTTTTATCAGTAATTGACAATATTAGTAATATTGGTGCAGTATGCGTTGTCTATGTATATTCGACCCAATAAACTTCTGCAACGTTCCCGCAAAAAGTACTCATTTGAGTTACCCGATCTTTGACAGTTATTTAAACAGAAAATGTGTTTAAATTAATTAATTTATAATAATATAATGGATATGGATCAACACTTTAAAAATTCTATAAATACATGAATAAAATTATTTGATAATTTCTATGACTAAATTTATATCGACATTTTAAACTTACGATACGAGTTTGTTGTAAACTGGTATATTGTTTGGCGTAGAAATATGATTATAGTATTTTCTTTTATATAGAAAATGCGTATGTATTTAGTCTTCAACTAAATGCCACTATATAGTAATTAATACTGCAATTATATAAATGTAACACTCTAAGATCTTAATGAGGAATTTAGTTAAAAGATGATTTTATACAAAGTCTTTCGGGATTTTTACTATAAAAGAAAACATATTTATTACCTAATTTTTACAAAAAGTTTCAAGGTGCAAAATGGTTAATGCCTTTGAAATATACATTACACTTTAATAACACTACCTTAGGATTTCGGGGACTAGAAATATGCAGTGTTTAATAAAAGGCCAGCAATATTTTTATACTACCAAACGTTTAAAGTGGAATGAATTTAGGATTTCCTTTACAGTAGGTATCTATAAAATACTATTTTTAGAAATATTCAACAATAATATATAAAAGCATCTTTAATCTATACTACACGTTGCAAAAAATAGTGTTCTAAAATATTATTAGGCATTAAAATAAATATACTACTAGCCTTTTTTCAAACACTTTAAAAACCATCGTTAATTTGGCCAAAATCATTATTATAGTATCCACTAGGACTTTTTCATTAAGGACAGCTAATTCAAAATTTGGGAAAAAAAATAAAAAAGGCACTAGTACTTCTACATGATATAATTTAAAGCTATATCCATTCTCTCCTCGTTTCTTTAGCGAATGTCTTAACATTTATATGTTGATCTAGATGTCTAAAAGAAACATACATTAATTTGTGTAAACTATTTTCTTTACATATCTTAATTAATTATTATTATCTAAAAACAGAAAACTAGTAAAAACTTAGAGTAAGAATAAAAATAGAGTTCATTATTTACATATTTAGCCACTGCTAAGATTACCCCACAGTATAAAGTCGATCGTACGATGATGCCAAGCCTAGCCAGGTACTCCAATGTATATACGAAGTTATATTACGGGTATATGTTTAAACATGATGTAATGTTTTTCCAATATTAGTTTCTAAGCAGTATAAAGAAATTACTTATTACTGCAAAATACAAGCTAACATACCCAAAGCCTCAGATCAGATTACCCCACTAACAAAAGTTTTAATTACATATGAGAACCCCGATCAACTACTCCGCGCATTAGACCAGCCCGCTATCATATTAGACCATCCCACTTTCATTGACAAGGGATTCTTATAGTAAAATAATATACTAGTCTTCAGCAAAGATTGTTACAAGGTCACGTGAGCGGTCAATGGCGCTTCGTGGAACTTCAATAAACTTTAACATTAAAGAAATGAATTTGCTAAAAAATATTTTAACGGAGAAATTAATTCAATTAAAATTGTCATTAGGTTAGGTTTAGGTTAGGTTAGGCTTTTCTTAGCTTCACTAGTGCATGTGTTTTAATGTATTATTGTTTAATTGTTGATGTGGTTCAAATCTTCTAATTATATGTTGCCTTCCTTCCAAAAGCAGCGTCTTAAAGGTGCAGTGAGACTAGGAGAACAGTGATTTTTTAAATATTTCATAAATAAATTTTATTTACTTTATCTTGGACATTGCGAAAATAGGAGCTTTAGTTGACGTAACTATAGTGCGGCAATGTGAGTTTGCAAAAAATTAGCCCTTTAACTTTAGAAATTTCGTTTCCCAGGGGACTTGTGTTCCAGGTAATGTGTAAAGGGAAGATACCTTATTCACTTATTTTGGGTCACATGACGTATTGACCAATCCGGTTCAGTAAAATAGAACGTTTATCCTCAAAAGCAAACCGATACAAGAAAGTCTCTCTGTTGATTTTTTGGCGATTAAAATAGTTTTTTTCGTATTAGAGAATTAAAATAATTATAGAATAAAATGGCATAGCCGAGGAGTTCGACTAATATATACTTGCGTGTTTCGAATAAAAAAATATCTTTACGTATTAAAATTATATTCTCAATAATTACCTAGATGCTATTATATGCTAAGCTAACTTAAAGTATTGTTATTTACTGGGTAATAGTCGAAGGGCACCTCACGCCCACAAAAACGTACTGCGATTTCGAAAATTTTTAAATTGCACAAAAATTCATGATGTTCAATCTTAAATACCCCCAAATATTCTCAATATTGACTAAAATTTAACTTTCATTCTTAAATACTTTTAGATGCCGATATTTCAGCCGAATCTGTACAAATAACAAAATTCGTTAGCTATATTGGCGCCGCCATTTTGAATTTTGCTGTGCATTCTTAAATAATCCGCACAAATGTTAAAATTCGGAAGCCATGTTGACATTATCATTTTGATACCGCTATTGCGAATTTTTAAATATTGACACTCTTAAATTTTCCTAGGCACCGATTTTTCAGTTTAATCTACACAAGGACCAAAATTCGGTGGCAATATTGGCGCCGTCATTTTGAATTTCTAAACGTTGACTAAAAAAATCGTATTTTTTTATCCTAAAGTGTATGCATGTCAAAGTTGAAAATAATGGGTAATGTGGAAGTGGTAAAAAATACATTACAAGATTTGAACCAGGCATACAAACATACAATCCGACGAGTTGAAAGCCAATAAAAGCGTGTTAAAAGCATTGTTTTTTAGTATAAAACTCGTTTAGTATATAAATAACTAATTTCGTTTTAAACTTACCTAACTTAATGGATTGATTTTAGATAGTGAAGTACGAAGCGATTATTTCTTTAAAATTTCTAGATAATTAATTCAAGAAATGAAAAACAAGTATAATTTCACAATTTAATTTAAAAAATATTAGAAGTTTACTATGTCGTAAATCTTATTACTGACATTAATAAAATCGGCACTTGCCTATTTACGGAATAGGTAAGAATCCTTTCTTTTGTCAAAGATAATGAATCATGGCCCATTGCTTCATTTTCGTACAACAAATATTTTAAAAGGTCGTCATTTTGTTTCGCCCTATTGAATTCATACCAATATTTTACAAGTTTTTTTTGTATCAGACGAAATTTTTGGGGAAAATTAAATAAAATTAAAGTTAATCAAGTAAGTAGATTTTTTAGCTATACCGAGAACAGATCGACAGAAACGGGAGAACATAAACATTGGTCGATAGAATGTGAAAAGTAGGGGAACATGTTCGCGCATACCTATAACGTGATTTATGAATGAATTGTGATCTCTACTTTAATTCTTACACTAAGAGTAAAAATCAATAGTTTAACTATATATTATTTAGTTGCAAAATCTGACTTTTCTGATGAATTACTCAATATAAACTGCTGGAACTTCGAAGTGTACCAAGGAAATTTTTACTGGAAATTTAAAATGAAATATTTTCAATACGAATGAAGCTTTTGAGTTGAAGTTTCCGGCTCTTGTTTGATCAATATCCATAGTATGCAGTCCGATAAGGGCAGTCTCAAGACACCATCGCAATCGTCTTATTCAGGGGGTTATATAAGATCCAGTCATTTTTTTTAAAGTTTGTTCGACCAGGACTCTTACTAAGGATGATTTCTTTTTTCTTTGTGCAACCAAAATAATTGAGAGTTAGGTACAAAATAATAATTTCTAGCGAGTGTTTTTTTTTTCGTTTCCGACATGCTGAACAAAGTCCACTTGTGGTAATCAAAGGTATATCTGTCCGATTATGAACAAGGTTGGCACCGTTAAATTTTCCAACATGAATATTGTACACAGGTTTCACCAAAAACTAAGAAGTGAACGTTAAATAGTGACTTGTTAGTTTGATTTTTTTTCAAACTTGAATTCGATCTTGCTTGTAATGCCAGTTTTACAAATAATGGCCATTTTTACCGCAACGGTCTTTTTAGATTTGAAATTCACTCTAGTTCTTTCACAGACATTGCATTTAATTTACAACAGATTTTTTAATAAAAGATGAAAAATCGCCTTTTATCATTGATATAATTCTCTTTTTTCCAATACTGTTTCACATTTTGTTTTTGTTTATACAGACTTACTTAAACTGTTTACCCACCATTTCGAATTAACCGATATGTCCTAATAATACAGTGGGTAACAAAGATCTAGAGTAACACTTACATTGCGGAGCAGAAATTCAACATTGTGAAAATTTAGAATCGGTAGAGTAGTTTTTGGTGCACCCTGTATACAATATTCATGGTGGAATACTTAAGGGTGCCAACCCTGTTTATAATCTGATAGACCATACTGAATCTGATTGCCGCAAGTGGACTTTGTTCACCAGACTATTTAAAAAAAAAAATAAATTTTCCTGAAAACCTTGACGGAAAGGAACAAAAAAATTTGAAAACAGCACGAAATTATTTTTTTGTATCTAGCTCTAGATTATTTTGGTTCCACAAAAAGAAAAATAAATCTTCCACAGTAAGAGTTCTGGTCGAACAAGCTTTTCAACAAATGACAAGAGTCTTATATAACACCCTGTATAAGACGGTTGCGATGGAGTCCTGAGGCTGTCCTTATCGGGCTACATACTCTAGGAATTTGTCAAACAATGACCAAAAAGCGTAACTCAAAATCTCATCCGTATTGAAAATATTTCATTTTGAATTTCCAGTAAAAATATCCTTGGTGCACTTCGAAGTTCCAGCAGTGTAGTTTCATCAATATTAATATTAAAAACTTACATATTTTCACTTCTCATAATTTTTCCTATTGTCGTGTTCACTGAATTTTGATAAAATGAACGAAAGAAGCAAGGTAACATCAGTGGCATGGAGTTGCTTTTTATTATAGGTAGGAGTAACTTTTTTTTTTTGAAACAACATTAATTATTATTATTAAACATTATTTAATTTTTCATTTTTAAAAAACGAAGCAAAACACAATTTTATTATTTATTGTGCCATAAAAACTGGTTGATGATCCACGGACTTAGATTTTGAACTGATTAACAGATTGTACTATTTACATTTAGTTTATGCTGAGATAATAAAATACCTCCTGTTAACTAACTATTTATAATTATTGCACCAAATTGTTTGGAAACGTCGCACACACTTGCTACCTCCCTCATTTTTAAATGAGCAGATTGGGCGTCGGTTGTCTTTATTTTATTTTAAGTAAGTTTTCCAAGTTCAACTGTAAAAAATATTTTTTTAATCACAACAAGAAAGTTTATTAAATCTTCAGAACCATCACCATTTTCGCAAACAATTCTCGTTTTGGGTCCGGCCGTGATTTAAAATTAAATAATAGAATTATAATCTAACAGAAAGCAAATAAAGCCTAAAAATCCAGCCTTATTCGTGCATCCCGCATAATGCTCGTTAACCTGCGGTCATGAGGAGATTTCCAAATACTCTTTGCATTGCCCGTTCTTCATCTACCAGTCTTTAATACGGCCTAGGTGACTAGGACACGTGTTATCACCGCTGGAGCTAGAGCAACAGCTAAATGAGAGTGTTGTTATTCGAAGGCCAGTGAATTTTGTGTAGGTGTTTACGTCGCTGAGATTCGTCTCTAAAACAGTTCCTCAATATTTAACCTTTAGAGTTGCTTATGGCCTGGCCCGCAGCCTCCGTCTGCGAATTACAGCACTTCTAAAAGAGATTAATGGTATCTGATCTTCTACATTTGGCTATCATTACCTCAGCAGATATCTAGATAATGCTAGAAGTGCCAACAAGATATTTAGACGTCGGTTTGAAATGACAGGAATACTACTCGACGTCGATGATAATTTCCGATTTTTAATTTAGGGAGGAATGAGTCAAAAACCGAGTTTGTTTTGAGGATAGCATATATATGGCCTTAGGTCAGCAGACAATGGCTTTGAAGTATATGTCTTTGGCCATAGTTTCTTCTTATTGCTGTCATTTCTCCTTGCTGGCTTGCCTTGGGGAGCAAGGTTTGCCGTCTTTCATCTGATTTATGTTAGGTGCACTTATATTAAACATTTACTACGATCTCACCGGAGGGATACCTTAAAACTCCCAGTCTCGACTCCACGAAGTCGTGGTATCGAAATTATAGGTAATATCAGATATTCCGTGAGATTTAAACGCGTAGTAACACACACTTTGGTCAGCAGACCACTGGCATGAACAAAAAATTTGAATGTAATGCATTCAGTTGTGTTTTAACCCCATAGGGTCAAGAAGGGGCTCATTTTCTACTACCCAGACTCCAACCCTCAACTCGATTAGTTCTTTAACTGATACTACTACTACTACTACTACTCATTACTCGTAGTGCTTACCACTTTACATGGCTTAATAATTAAATTATTAATTCAGGCCCAAGATTGCTGCCTAGGACCTCAGTTCTGTTTTACAAATTGATTTTTTACAGCCAAATACTTCGAGACTAGAATCTTGTATATAGAGAGCATCGAGTCTTTCTTAGCCAATCGTAGCTCTTAAATAATGTTTTAACCTCATTAGGGCAGAAAATGAACGCTCACCACCAATACTGGAAAGACCTGTTAAAAAATCTAAGGTGAGAACTTAGAAAAAGTGGATTTCACTTCCTACACAATGGCGGCTAGTGCTTAGGCACACATAAACACGAGAACCCCCAGATAAAAATATATTAAATCTACTTTTATTTTATAATGATGAATTCTTTGTATGACATCCCTAACCATAACTTACTTACCGATAAACTAGAAGTAATCGTGTCGTAGATACCCAATATATATTCTTTATCGCCTAATTGAGTCAATCAAACTTACATAGAGGTCGCGAAAGTTCGTCTGGCGCACGTGCGTTCAAGAAAGCGGAACTAACGTCGAGTTTGTCGGCAACTTACTTCAGAGAGTCGAGGGACTTTTCGATCTTTCCCCTGGAATCGCGCGGAGTTTACTTGTGACTATTTAATGGAATGGGGAAACTTGAATTATGTTTAAAACAAGCAGTGGAAATGAATGAAACCATTACTATCGGCTTTTGACACATGCTGATAGTTTGTATAACCGAATTCCAAAAAAAAAACAGTTACAGATCCTTCAAGAGTAAGAAATAATATAGGGACGGCTAAAAGTGAATTTCTGAAATTTTCATTCATACTATATACGCCTTGTTAATGAAGATCTATATATTTAAAGACTTGTAGCTACCAAGGAAGTTGGTGATTCCAAACTTACATATCTAAAAGAAATTCACTTTTATCAAACATTTCAATACCTCGGTACTTTTTGATTCAAAACAATTTTTTTTTCGATTCGAAAAGTGTTTTCCATTACATCATTTAGACACAACAGTAGACGTATACACATTTTTAGATAAAGTGCGATTTCAAACCTAATTAGAACTAATTTATAAAGGGCTTGATTTTAAAAATCTGTAAGGAGCTGTTAATCTCTTGAAATTCATCATAGATAATAACCTTCAAAAACTATTTGGTGACAATTTACACTTTTACAAATACTTCTTACTATAATAATGACCACGGCTGAAGCGGAAATATGCTTTTCAACAGTAAAGCTGGAAAACATTTTTTTGAGAAGTTCTATTAACTAAGCAAGACTATCGGCGTTAGCCATGTTATCCATTAAAAAACAATTTATTAAAGATTTCCCAAACTTTATTGAAGCTGTTATTGATAAGTTTACGACAGACAAAAATCTAAGAATAATGGACTTTCCTATTTTTCAACTTAAATTAAACCAAATATTATTATATTTATTTTTATTTTTAAGCGCAATATATACCATTATGTATGAAATAAGATGTCAAGCAAGTGACCGACTCGGCTTCGTTGAGTAGCGTGAATTCGAGATATCCAGTTTTCGATTACAGTCTCACATAATGCTGGTTGAATTTCATTCATTCTAATGTTATTCTTTAAATCCTCAGTTGCTTGTAAATGTATTGGCATAAACCGGGGCCTTTAGATATCCCCATAAAAAAGTCTAAGGGTGTTAAATCGCAACACCTTGGTGGCTACTCGACATCACCACCACGCAAAATTAAACTACTTTAAAATCCTTCTCTTAATAAAGTTATTATTTCACGACCATTATAACGCGCAGCGCCATCTTCTTGGAACAAAAATTTCGAATAGTTATATTATCCAGTCTGAGATAAAAAATAATCCGTTATCATTGCCCGATATAAACTGCTGGCCACCTGAAACAGCTCACCTGCATTTTTTGGTAAAATTTAAGTTCGAATATTTTTAAAACGAGACGAGAATCTGAGGTGCGGTTTTCAGCTGTATATTGCAAATTTTATTACATATAACCAATGTTAGGCGTAAAACTTACCTAAACTAAAAATTTATTTTTACAGGATGTTAAACAAGACCCTGCAAATTTTTAAATTTTTTATTTGTTCTGAAAATCTATAAAAACAATTCTTTTAGTTCTAATTGTTAGATAAGCGTATTCCTTGGTGAAATTGTAAAAAACAATTTCAAACTTTTTTTAAAATTTTTAATATTTTTTGAGATTGATTTTTTTTGTCAAAAAATTTAATTTTTCTACATAATAAGCTGTTATTTGTTACCCATTTGATATAAGGTTTTCTTGCTAGAAGGCCCTTAAGTCACATTTTTTTAATAATGTGCACGGCCTGCACAACGCAGAACATATACAGGGTGTGAAAAAAGGCGGCAAGGTTAGTTAAAAACCTAGCAATCCTAAAGATCATGTACGTATATTTCAACAACCAGTAGCATACAAAGTACTTTAAATTTAAAAGTTCTTACTAAGTTTTAAGGTGTACCGGGTATTTTCTCCAAACGGTTTTTTACTTTTCTCTCTAATTTTATTATTTTAAAAAATACAGATGTTCATTTTACAGCCAAAGTTACCAACATCGGGTAACACAAGAGACATGTAACAGGCTGCCACCTTTTTAGTTTTAAAAATATTTAAAAAAAATATACTTAAGACGTTTCTACAACTCGAGAAGACGTAAGTTTTCTATTAAAAAGTAATTAAAAATTACTTCCGGTTTTACCGGAAGTAACCCCTATTTTTTATTTTAAATAGAACCCTGTGCATTTTTATTAATTATCGTATTCAGCTTAAAATTAGCTTATCAACGATATATCACAAGGTAAGTAAAACTAAAAAGGTGGCAGCCTGTTACATGTCTCTTGTGTTACCCGAAGTTGGTGAATTTGGCTGTAAAATCAACACCTGTATTTGTTAAAATCATAAAGTTAGAGAGAAAATTAAAAAACCATTTGATGAAAATATTCACTACCACTTAAAACTTAAGTAAAAACTTATAAATTTGTATTCTTTTTAATGCTACAGGGTGTTGAAATATACGTACATGATCTTTAGGATTGCTATGTTCTGCGTAGTGCAGGCCGTGCACATTATAAAAAAATATGACTTAAGGGCCCTCTAGCAAGACAACTTTACATCAAATGGCTAATAAAAAGTTACAGCTTATTATGTAGAAAAATTAAATTTTTTTACAAAAAAAAAAAACATGTCTCAAAAAATATTAAAAATTTAGAAAAAAAGCTTGAAAATATTTTTTACAATATCACTAAGGATTACGCTAATCTAACAATTAGAACTAAGAAATTGTTTTTGTAGATTTTCGGAAGAAATAAAAAATTGAAAAATTTGCAGATTCTTGTTTAACTCTCTGTATAAATAATTTTTTAGCTTATAAAATTTGTAAGATACAACTTAAAACCGCACTTCAGTATCTCGTCTCGTTTTAAAAATATTCGAACTTAAATCTTACCTAGAAATGCAGTTGAACTGTATCAAGTGGCCGGCAGTTTATTTCGCAATTAACAGTTACGGCATCTCCTTCCTCATTTTGAAAAAAGTAAGGTCCAATAATTCCTATGGCACAAAATGCCCACCAAACTGTCACTTTAGTGGGATAGAGAGGAGGTTCATAAAGCTCCATGCATTTTGCGACCAAACTCTGTGGTCGTTTGGCTTTAGTTCCGATTGTCAAGACAATCTTGTATGGATAAAGTTTCAGATTCATGTGCAAAATTCGCCATGTTGTAAGGTTTAGTTCCTGTGCTCGGCGAGAAATTGATTGCTCTGGAATATTACGCACGCTCTGACGAACGGCCTCAATGTTTTCAACGCAACGGGCAGTACGTTGAGGAACGAGCACTCTGTGATCGCTAACTGACCCAGTATTTTTAAATTTTCTTATTAAACACCGAAATGTCTGCTCTGTTGGATTATTAACTTGACCATAAATTTCACGAAGTGTGCGATGCTTTTGGCAGAGAGAACACCCATTTTGATAAAACAATTTCTACCCGCTGTGGAATTTGACCACAATGCGCAGTTAAAAATAGGACATTTTTATAGGATGACCCTTTATATTAAAAAAGCTTTTCTTTATGAAACTTTTGTGGGCCACTGCCTTTTTAGACCACGAGCCGCCACCGGACTCTGGACCCCAAGAGGCCGCTTAAATGCTTATAGGATAAACGGCACCGATAAACCTCGGTATTTGTTTTCAAATCTAGATCAACATATAATAAATAATTCGCATCACAACCTGAATATTTAAATTAAAGTTTCGTCCTTTATATAAAACAGTCCTTAACAAATACTACAATATTTGGCTTATCCCTAGCTTTGCGAAGTAGATGATGGCGCTGGTCGGCTAGCATTGGTCATAGAAGCAGGTCCTGGCCAAGGGCAAGCAGGAGGGACACTTCTTGCTTGTTGGAGACCGGCTGCTGACTCGGGATGAAGGAAATTACGTCTTTGTTCGATTTTCTCTTGCTAAATAAAAAAAAATAGTTAGCTCAACTCTTCCATTGTACCGTTAATATACTTATTTTTTAATGATAAAGAACAAGGCGCGCACAAATCTTTTGGAAAACCGTCTTCGTCGAAATTCGCAGACAAATAGACTCTTTCAAATTTTAGTCCTCCCAGCTAGCACTAAAGTAGATGTAACTGTTTCCACTACTACTCTTTTTACGTATTTATTACTAATAATTCTACTATATATCAACAAACACTTTGGGTTACACGTTTGTAAGTAATATGTATGTTACTGCGAATAATACTTTATAGTAATTTTCCATGAAAAGTAATTATATAATTACTACTACCAAGCAACTACTTAAGAAATTGACTCCAAGGTCGTTATTTCTTTTCCGTTACATAATAGTAATTATTCAAAGTTACTGTTTCTAATCTGTTTCCTAAATTACAACTTTTACTGTTTACTAAATTACAACTTTTAAGTATCAGTACCTTCTTGAACTTTGCAGAGACTACTCCATTACGTTCAAATGTACTCCTATAACGTATTACTATAAAGTAAAACGAGCAGAATAGAAAAAGTTATCGTCTACTTTAAACTGGCTATTACCAGTCGTTATTCTTCTGTTGCAACTTAGTAAGAAGTAAGAATTACAGTAAATATTTACTACAAGTAAACTATTACCTCTTGTACTTGAGGTTCCGGAGATAATGGGCGCTGGTACGTGATTCGGTCGGTGATTTTATAAGGAGAGCGGCAACAATAGAGCAACAAATTGGTTCGGCCATATTGCTGCTAAAATCGTTTTGTTTACTTTCCGCCTAAGTGGGTTTCTTATGAGGTTTGTTGTTTTTATGTCTCATTTTATTAGTTTTTGTGATTATTAAAATGAATATTGATTCAAACAAGAAGTACTCAGCCATTGGCTATATGTAGAATTGTATTTAAGCCTGGTTCACCTTTTTGCTTGTAATTATAAAGTGTTTGTGATAAATGTGTAAATGACTATGACCTTAAATGTCTTAAGTTTAAGTTTACTCCAAGAAAAGTTATTAAATATTGCATATTATTACATTTTGGTTTTATTTTGCTGTAAAAGACAATATTGTTTCATGTCTTAGTGATTGTCTTACTTCATTCAGCACCTCAATTTAAGGTAGAAGCTCTCTAAGATTAGCATAAAAGAAACTTCATTTTGTAGGCCTTCTTCAGTGCATATTACATTACTAAATTTACTTGGCAGACAATTCTCAATAATTGCTTGCACAAACAATGTTATTTGTTAAAAATCTAAACGAAAAAGTAAATTTGTACTACATAGATTATTAAAGTAAAACATTAACATAACCCTACATGTACAACTGACGCTGACAGATGTTGTCGATATAAAAGTAGATTAATTTAGTCATATTTTGGGAAAAATTAACGATAATATGGGTGCCCCCATTTAAACCTTTAGGAATGTTGCACGAATTTGACGGGTGGGCTTCTATTGTCGCCACTGTCCTTCTAAAGTCATTGTAATTCGGTCTACAGCTATTAATTAGTTGTGCATGTGTTGTGTTATCGTCCACGAGTAACAAGTTAAAATGGTTCACAATGGCTTCACAAACCATAAGAAAAAAAAGTAGCTTTCGTCACTCAGCCACATTTTATAGAAAATTAAAAATATCACAACTTGGTTATGTGATACCTGAACAAAACAACCTAAAGCGGTATTTTGAGGAAACAAAAAATAAAAACGAAACAAAGGGTTATGGTTATGATAGATGGCTGAATTATAGTAGTGACTCAAGTACCGGAACTCTCCGCATGCTACGACACAACGCATTAAATTTTAAAGAACCGGCGGAACGTTCCCAAATCATAACCGCTTGGTAATAATATTCAGTATAGGCTTAATAAGAACTTCAGTGTAATTGGGTATAAGTGACAGTTGCGTATTTAAAGAATCCAAAACTATAAAAGCGTATTGGAGCAGTCGTAAACACTTGATGTTAAGTAATTTTCTTAGTAAAAAAATGCAGCCAACCTAAAAGTAAAAGTCCAATAGAATTTTTATTTTCATCTCCTTTATAAATATTTAGCTATGATGTTTGTTTTTGTGAGTATAAAAATTAAAAATGCATACAAATTAAACATTACGTTAAAAAAGAATCACTCTTTGTAATAAGATATTTAACGATAATGACTATTTAAACCAAAGTAAAAAATTACATTTTTCAGATATAAATTGGCAAATATATTTGACCAAAATGTATTGAAAATTAAGGAATTTTAAAGGCGCGTAATTTTTTTACGACTATGATCTGCATCTTTAGGTCCTTAGCATAGCCAGAAAACTAAGTGAAACGCATGTATCCTACCTCAAATACCAATAACGTATTCTATACGCTCTACACCATATTCCCAATTTGAGTGTTTGTAGTCGTCATAACTGTTTTGTTTGCATTAAAACGAACCATACCTATTTTTAAAACGAACTAAATAAAGGCAGAAATAAGGAAGTGACGAATAGGGTGAATTATTACTATTCGGCTACTTAAATGGAACTACACAATTCCGTACTATCTGAAGTCAAAGTCACAGTTAAATGTTATTCACGAAATAGTTACCCTAAAATTGTTCCCCATTTTGGTAATAACTACGTAGTGTCATCTTAAAAAGAACCTGGCGACACCAAGTTCCAGTTACTTCAATGAAAGTACTTGTGATAACAATGACGTTTTCATAACTAAAAGTGCTACTTGGGCTATATTCAAACTGATTTAACTTTTTTAAAACTCACCTTTTTCCTATGCGGATTTCAAATTTTATCAGTCCGTCCTTTCTACACTATGCGACAAAAACGGTTTTTCAAAAAGTTTCATATTTCTATATTACACGGGGTGAACAATACAGACATATAAAAGTCTAAAAAGTTTGAGTGTTTACCAGTTTGACAATTCTCAGTACGCCATATTTTGAAAACGGCTTAACGGATTTTGACTTTTTAAATTTCAGCGACTTATTTAAGGAAGATTTTCTATGACGGAAGCGTTTTTCTTAAGGGCTAAAATTTTTAAATTATAATAGGGCACCAAAATGTAGTAATAAGCACTTTTTTAAAACAGAACAAATTATTGTTGTGAACTTGAGCAGTACGTGTTAATATTGCTCAAAAAATTGACAATTTGCAGTTCAAATCAGTACGTCGAAAACAATTATCTGATTGATTACAGTCGTTTAAGTTAATGTAACTGTTTGGTAAAATAACTGTCGTCTATGGAATTATGTGGTAAAAATAATTTGACGCATTTCAAACAGTCGATAAAAAGATTAAACTTTGAACGTTAGTGGCTGTTACTTGATGGAATTCCATTACACGAAGTAAAATACTAATATATTAATTAGCAAATTCCATAATGAGTTTTTACACGATGGGTTTCGCTAACACGGTAGCTTCCTCTGGTATACACTACAAACTAAATTTAAAAGAATTTTAAATTTGATATTAACAATGTCTGTCTCTATTCTAACCTAATTATCCTAAGGTACCAAAGCTGGGTTTTTTAACTACTATAACTTTAACTCTAGTTACGATATTTGGAATTACAGAAAATATTGAGTAAAAGAGAATTGTTAAGGTCTATTTGGTCGTTAAGTAATAAATTTGTATCTTTTAGGCGGTTTATTTCTAAACTTTTCAATATATTTAATATATTATACATGAAGGATCTCAAAATCGTCGTTAAACACATGATCCTCCTTGATAATATGGCTCGCTAACGTTGAGTCAGGTTTATTGTGAATAAAACCGCTTATCACCCCTACGATTGCGGTATATTTTATTAATAGTTTTCTGCCTTAACTTGTTATTTTTTATTTGTTCTACGATTGACTAACTAATTAAATTAAGTTCATCATTAAAACTTTCTTCTGGTAACGGGACGCATCAATCTCTGGATCATACTGTAAAACGCTGCTAATTTATGTTCTATGGGATGTGAAAACTTGTAATGGATGATAGTATTAGTATGTGATGGTTTATGGTAAATTTGACATGTAAAGTAGAGAAGGTCAGTTAAGCCCCATATTCGCAGAGATTTTCATGAATAACATGGAAAAATTTATTAATCAGCATACATTGAGTAATAAATGTCTGTATTGGTATCGGTATATGGATGACCTTATTACTTGTTTTACAGTCACAAACAGGCAATTAAACACATTTTTAGACTTTTTGAATTCAATTCACAGGAATATTAAATTCACGTTAGAGGTTGAAGATAACGGCTCCATTAACTTGATTTAAAAATCAAGAGAGAACTACATAAATATTCATTGCAAATTTACCATAAACCATCACATACTGATACTGCCTTAAATTCACGTTAGAGGTTGAAGATAACGGTTACATTAACTTGATTTAACAATCTACATAAACATTCATTTCAAAGTTACCATAAACCATTACATACTGATACTGTCATCCAGTACAAGTCTTTACATCCCATAGAACATAAATTAGCAGCGTTTCACAATATGATTAGCATCCCGTTATCAGAAGGAAGTTTTAATGATGAGCTTAATTTAATTAAACAAATTGCAGTTAATAATGGCTACCCAGTTTCAATCGTAGAACAAATAAAAAATAACAAGCTAAGGCACAAAACTATTTATAGAAATATACCCCAATCGTAGAGATGATAATACATGTTTTAAAACAATAACATACTGCGGAAAGCCCTCTTTAAAAATTAAATGTTGTCTTAACAGGAAGTATGTAAAAATTGCTTTCAAAACTAATAATTCTCTAGCAAAATTTCTGAAAAACACAAAACCAAAATAACAGAAATGAAAAGCCAGGGGCCTATCAGTTAACTTGTGGGTCATGCATGCCCAAAAACATACACTGGACAGCGAATAAACGAACATGAACGCAGTTTTATTCACAATAAACATGACTCAACGTTAGCGAGCCATATTATCAGCAAGGATCATGTGTTTAACGACGACTTTCATGTAGATAATAAAGGCCCTAAATTAAATTTACAGAAAAACCCGCCTAAAAGATACACATCTATTACTAAGACTTATTGACCAAATAGATCTTAACAATTCTCCTTTACTCAACATTTTCTGAAATTTCAAATATTGTTATTAGAGTTAAAGTTATGGTAAAAAACCAGCTTGTGTACCTTAGGATAATTAGGCTATAAAATTTAAATAAGGGACAGACATTGTTAATATTAATTCTTTTTAAAATTAGTTTGTAGTGCATACCAGACGAAGCTATAGTGTTAGCGAAACGCGTTGTGTAAAAATTCATTATATGGAATTTTCTAATTAATGTATTAGTATTTTACTTCGTAAATTAAACTTCTTCGACTTACTGATTTGCACTTTAATTTGCTAATGCTTTGAGCCAAAGAAACAGACACTGCTTAATTCACAACAATCATTATTTGCCCTATTTGGCAAAAGTGCTTATTACCTTTTTATTTCTTGTTGACGTATTACAATTTGATAACTTTAACCCTGAAAAAAAAAACGCTCTGATTGTCGAAAATCTTCTTGAAATAAGCTGTCGAAATCTGCAAAGTTCGTTGTCAAGTTATGGCATATTAAAATCTGTGATACCCCAATTGTTTCTTTAGGAGTGTATCTCCTGCCGAAAGCCAGTAATTGAAAAACTAATAAAGATATCTGGAGATATTGATATACGTAACATACAGAGAGTGGTCCAATAATAGAGGACGTCGGCTGTAGGGACTCGTTAATGAGAGAACAGAATGAAAGTAAAATCATATTTATAGGTAAATCTGTTGAAAATTGATGTAAATTATTTTCATGTTCGAAAGTTGGTCGCTAGGGGGCGTAACAGCAACACAAAAGTGTAATTGTCAATTTTCTCTTAAATTTCCATAATTGAGGTACATTGAAAATATAAGAACTGTATTCATCAACCAATTACGCACTTTTTAGCTTTTCCTCTAGTGGTCAAACATTTTTACTTTCAAATGTAGATATCTCTGTTTTGGATCAACCGATTTTATTCAACTTGGTGTTAAAAACAGTGTTTTTTTTGCTCTACTCGTGGGGTCAAAAACTGTACCGCAATGATTTTGTTAGCGGTCACTAGAATTCGTTGTTGCGGAATTCTCCAAATAATGTTGATTTTCTTAAAAAAATCAAATGGTACGCTATGACTTTTATATCACAGTCTATTTGGTAGTTTTGAAGGGCATTGAATAGTGAAATAAAAAATCCAGGTACGCATTTAAAATAAAAAAGTTGATCTCGAATCCGAACAGTCAGATTGGAAAATTAACCTTGTTATGTAGAGGAGAAAAAGTGACAATGGCAAAGTGGAAGTTTATTTTCATCTTTCATTTCAATTAATCCTAAAATTTTAGAAAACCAGAAAACGGGAAAAAATATGGCTCCAATAGAAACTTTAGTAATCTTGCGTGACTGTAAAGAATAAGACAAAAAATGGGCAAAAATATTAAACCGAGTTCTACCTTGCTTCAGTGAAACAACAAAAGAAACACAAATAAACTAAAAACTAACAACAAATATTATTAAAATTACTGAAAACTGCTTTCGCAAATGCTCAAAACGCCGGCCGTTATTGTCAATACAAAGTTGCAATCTCTTCTGTGTCGATTGGACAGCAGCATCCACTTCTGCTATAGAGATACTTTAGATGGCATTCCTAATACGGTCCACCATATCGTTTTTTGTGGTAGGTCGAGTCGCATATACTAAATCTTTTTATCTTAACTAGTTTTCAACAATTTTAAATATATTTTTTGTTAGTTGTTAGTTCATTTCGTCGTTTTTTTGTTGTTTTACTGAAGCAAGGTAGAAAGAACTCGGTATAATCATTTTGCCCAAACCAAGTCCTGCTCTGCCTCGCCCAAGCTTTAGCTATTTTAGTGCGAAGCTTATTTGATTATTCGCTTATGTTTTAGTATTTTTTCTTCTGTTTCTTTGTTAATTTGGTATGTTCTTTACAGTTATGCAGGATAACTAAAGTTTCTATTGGGGCCTTGTTATTTTACCAGTTTTCCATAAAATTTTAGGATTCATTGAAATGAGAAATGAACATACATTCCACTTTGCCATTGTCACTTTTTTCCCTCTACAAAACAGCAAGGATAATTTTCCACTCCGACGTTTCGGATTCGAGAGATCATCATCAACTTTCCTAATTTAAATGCGGACTTGGATTTTTTATTTCACTTAATGTCTTTCATAACTACCAAATAATTTGTGTTATAAAAGTAAGAGCGTATCATTTGATTTTATTTTTGAGAAAATCTGCACTATTTGGAGAATTCCGAAACAGCTTATGGGTCCACGAGTAGAGCAAAAAAGCACTTGTTTGACACTAAGCTGAATAAAATCGGTTCTTCCAAAACAGAGATATCTACATTTGAAAGTAAAAATGTTTCACCTTGCCCCACCACTTCATTTTCGAAAATAAACAAAAATGGTCTCAAGTAAAAAAGCGCGTAATGCTTATATTTTTAACATACCCCAATTATGGAAATTGAAGAAAAAAATGGCATTTACACTTTTGTGTTGCTGTTACTCCCCGTAGCGGCCAACTTTCGCACTTAAAAATAATTCACAGCGATTGTTTTTGGCCGATAAATATTTTGTTCCTTAATTTCTGTTATTAAAGGTTCCCGGGCTACAGTAGACGTCCTGTATTATTGGACCACCCGGTACCTATGTTAGATGGACGAAGTAATCTTGCGCTCTTGCCTGCGGTTTTGTGTATATATGAAAGACCACTTCCTCTCGGTAACTCTTACAGATAACACGGATAATCAAAATGTTCATTGGATTTTTCAAAGTCAATATTTCTGTAACGAGAAGAGATATTAATCTTGCTTGTGGTGAGAAACGTATTTTACAGGGTGTAAGATATTAAAAATTTTGGTTGCTCCGAAAACTTACAAAACTATTTTAAATTTTTATTTGCTGACTTAAAATAAATCCTATTAAAATTGCAAAAAACAATTTCAGGGATTTTCGATATACTCAGTTGTTTTTTCGAAAAATCTCGTTTTTATATTTGTATATTTATGCTGTATATGCAAAAAATAATTTCAGCGATTTTTCTATATATTGAGTTTTTTTTCGAAAAATAGCGAGTTTTTTTGTAAAAATTTCAATTCTTTTACTTATTAACACGTACATTTCTAACTCCTTTTCTATGCTCAAATGTTTTGACTAAATTGTGTTTTAACATTTATTTTTTTATGGTTTGAAGTACCAAGACTTTATACAGAACATACAGGGCGTTCAGAAATTAATTTAAGACTAGTTGTAAGATATATTGTAAGTTGTTAGTAATTTGGAATATTTTACCCTGACGGTTTTCAAATGTTTGCTCTAGGTTTAGTAGTTATGTAAATTCAGGTGTCTTCTTAGGATCCAAAAACGCCGCATCATACTTCATGCTTTAAAAATTGCATGTTATAACTCTTGCACATTTTTTTAATCGATATCGATATGTTTTTCACTTTGTGTACCGGGTCTCCCAAGAATTTTATATGTACAGGGACTATATCTTTTTTTTCATAATAGACAATAATTAACAGGTAAGGCATATTAAAGGCGATTTTCCAAGATATAAAACACCTGCCATTGCTGTAAGATTACAGTTATTTCCACAAGTTCGGACTTAGGGCAAAACGAATTATACATTTCTACCTTAGTTTTAATCGCCTCTCTTGTGGCATTCACTTCTGGTCTGAGTAGACTTACTGTTTTTCAAAAAAAAAAAAATCGGAAAAAGTTTAAGTTAAAAGTTTAAAACTTAAAAGTGCCGTAACAAAGACCATGAAATAATTAAAATGTGAATAAGATGATTTTGCAGCATCTCAAAGTTTTGCTCAAGCGGAATTATCGATTTTCAAAGTGAATATTTCGAAAACTATTAATTTAAGATAGGCATAAATTATATTATACACACAAAACAACTTGTAATCTTACACCTTGGAAAATAGCCTTTAAACTGCCCTACCTGTAAATGAGAAAAATAAAAAGTTGATATAGTTAATCACCCTGTATGTATGTAATAAAATTCTTGGAATACCCGGTATAAACTGAAAAATATGGCGATATGGAAACAGCTCATGTAATCGCTTAAAAAAGGCCGTTATACGGCGTTTTTAGCTCTTAAGAAGATTTAAAACCGCCATGGGAAAATATTCTAAATTACTAAAAACTTACAATAAATCTTTAATATTTAAATTGGTTTCCGTTTTACAGGGCACCGGATTACGCTGGACAAAATGTTTGTTATCATATGTCTCTAATCTTAAATTAATATCTAAACACTCTGTATGTTCTATGCAGAGTGTTGGTACTACAAACCATACAAAAAGAAATGTTAAGTGTCAATTTAGTCAAAAAATTTGATCATAGGAAAGTTTTAAACGATATATGTGATATATGTTAATAAATAAAAAAAATTAATTTTTATAAGAAAACCTGAATTTTCGAAAAACTCAATATATATTAAAAAATCGTTGAAAATGTTTTTTTCCAGTTTTAGTAAGGATTGTTTTAATATAGCACACAAAATGAAAAATGGTTTTGTAAATTTCCGGAGCAACCAAAAAATTACCACAAGCTAGATATTTGCTTAAAGCGGTCTATTCCCATTAAGATTTGCAACAGATCTACGAAACCCATATATTAATATCTCTTCTCGTTACCAAAATATTCTCTTTAAGAAATCCACTAAAAATATTGCTTATAAGTTTCATCTGTACGAAGTAGGATTATTGTATTCTCTAAATAACCGTGTCGATTTTAAGAGTCCCCTCCATATTCTTAGTTTCCCTCAGATGATAGAAACATCTGGAATTCAATGTCAGGGTTGTATATTCGGCGTTCTAGCAGAAAGGCGATTTGGGGAGCAACGCTATAGCCTAGTTTTCCTCCTTGGGCTCCAGTTGTGCAAAGCGGACACAACACCGCAGTTTTAAGTTCTAATCACGTCGCCTAGCGATGGTCTTTATGATTGAAACGTTGGGTTTCCATTATCTTATTATTACTAGTTCTGATCGGGTTCATGTTTGTTTTATATAAGTCCAGATTTTGACGTGGTTGTCTGGCTAAGGTTATACGGTTCTCGATGTATCCGGAGTTGAGAATTATTCCTCTGGAATCTCTTTGTCGACGCCTAGTATAATATTTGATGACACTCTGAATCGTGGCTGACTATTAATGATATAGATATACTATACGGTCGGTCAGTCTGCAGGCCTATCTAAAGTGGGCTATAACTTTTTATGCTAATGAGGTACATGAGACTTTCGGGAAGGAAAGGTATCGTACGGGAACCCCTCTTTCCGTTTCTGAAGTATGATCCGATGACACTCCTATAGGTGTCCCACAATGGGTCACTGCATGGGACACATATACCGTTCTTGCCTTCTGACGCGGATTCTTATAATGGATATTCTTGCCTCGTGCTATGCACCACGTGGGTCAAATAGTGTCCCACTAGATTTCTTTTGGTTAGGACTATCCTTTAATACTTCGATGTTTCGGGATGCTTCTTGCCGGAGTCTTGGCGGGAAAGGCTAGGTATAATTTCGTATTTCCGAGGGGCGTAACGCGTTTCCCGATTCTTACCTTTCTTATTCTGTTATCGGATCTCGTAGCACTTTACTCCCGGATTTTTTCGATGTTCCCTTATTTTAAACTTCCCTTAAACCACTTCCTGCAATATCTGTTTCGCACCCTGTTTGCCATGAAGCCACACCTTGCTACTAGGGTGGCAACTTTGTTCTTCAAATCATCTCAAGGAATAACCTGCTTCTCTTTATAGGGACGGTTATCCCTTAACACAAGCTCTATTTAAAGGTGAGACGAGTCGAGAACTAGAGCTTCACTGCCTCACTGCTGTTATATTGGTCCCCTTTATAAGGGACCTATACCATAACAACCGCCTAATATCTTCAGTGCGGTATCTACCACCCCTTAAAGCTCGAAAATTCTATTTTTCATCCGTGGACACACTGCATATATTTTCATTTTAAAATATATCAAAGTATATTTTACATATCTTAATACTAATATTGTAACTATTTTTGCTATATTGAGTTTCTTTAAAAAAGCTCTTTTGGAAAGCTATATTTCGAAAATGGCTCGTACGAATCTGACGAGCCAATGGTATCCTTTGTCCACAAGATAAAGAACATAAAAAAAGTTTATTGAATTTCATCGAAGTCGGTTTTGCATAAAGTATTTTTTTACGAATATTGTTGAAAAAAAAGTGTACCGTTTGACATAAGGGAAATATTTGCTACTTTTACCTTGGATTATAATGAAGTTTATTGCCAGAATATTTATCACAATCGGTTAACCCGTTGTTAAGCCTGGAGATAACTTTAACTTTAAGATAACATTAACATTAAATAGACAAAACTGACCTGTGTTTGTATTCTAGAAGCAATTAAATCTGGAAGAAGGTCCAATTGTTCTTGTAGTGCAGACAATTTTTCCTCTACATTGGTCAGTCTATCTTCTAATGTGTCTTGTCTTGTGCTCATGTCGGATACTATTTCATAAACCGTATTTTGTGTCTAAAAATAATAAAATGGTGATTATTTTAAAAATGAGCATCTATGGATATCTTCGAATATATATTCCATTGGTAATATAGCGAAATACAATGTGATCAATTATATATATTATTTTATCTGAGCTCAGGCTTATTTATATTATATCATTTTACATTATACATTTTTATATTGTTAACAGAAGATTATTGGGATAAGAATCTATTTAAATGGTGAAGAGACGTCTACTTTGGTATTAATATCCAATACTCAAACAGTTTAGGCTGAACTGCTTAACTATCACTACAAGCAATAGAGACTCAAAGACCCAAGTGTTAACAGCTCAAGGGTGGTGTCCAAACAGGGGTTGAAAATTAGTCGTAGAATGAGGTTGTGGCTATGAACTTTTTTTGATCCGGAGGGCGAAAACCACAAACCTAAATTTTCAGAATAAAAAGTGTGTCATATCCTTCAATAGTATGGGGCTTATTTCTCTGTGTTTACAACACAGACAATATAGTGTCAGAAACAACTAATTTAAAATTAATGCACGACAGAACATGAATTTAAAATTTTTGTTTATGAGTCAGAAAGACCATTATAGAGAAAAAAAATACAAAACAAAGCCGTCCAAAAGTAAGTTATTCGAGTATGTTCCAATTGGCCCTTTGCTTCAATTATCCGAATTCATGGGTTTTAAATCATTCTCTAAACTTCTTTTTTTCTTTAGATTTTCATTTTGATATATAAGGATTTCCAAAAAACGGAATGCCAGTAATATGTAAAGGAAATTGAAGAGTACTGTACAGGAAATAATAAAAAACGCGATTAAACACATTTATATCTGGAAATGGCATAATCTGGCTTTCCAATAGCTCCAATAAAATTGTTTAATGCAAAGTGAAACGCTAAAACGATATGATTTATAGTCGTTTCGGGACGCCAAATGTTTAACCGAAAACCTTATATAGCCGAAATCGGACCTTTTTCAGTTCTATTTAATAAGTATCTCTTAAAGTAAGTGAAGTTGTAAATAAAACTTAAATCAGTTCTTGTTGGTTTAGATCCATATACATTATATACGTTAAAATAGATGTTTTAAAATAAATCATTGAAATCAGAGAATGTATGAACACATTGTTCCGAAAGTATGTTTCAGAATGGGAGAGAGTTATATTATATTTGGCATATCATCACGCCCACTTTTCGTTTCAGGGAAACATTATTATCTAAATATATTAAAACCTATTTATCCAAGAAAAAAATCATAATTATTTAGTGATATTGCACGACATAATATTAAGAAAAATATATAAAAAAACATTCAAAAAATCTTTTAAACAGTTTTTTTCTGGGAAAGATAAAATCCACAATAAATGTGTTTTGTAACGCGGTTTTAGCCTGTGATAATTTTATTGGCTCATTCTGGGAAGAAGTGACTTATCTATAAATGAAAAACTTTTTAATCTTTACGTATGTAACGCCTTTAAATACCAAAACCTAATAACAAGTACTGAACTGTATTCACAAATGATGAGGATCTGAGTGTTAAGAATATACAGACTATCACTTGAGGAAAAAAGTGGCCTATCAAGACACCAAGAAAAGTACAGAAAAAAAGAAAATGGAGGTTGAAGAAAATACAAAGGCCGCCATAGAGGGCATTAACAATTAATTTTCGTTACGAAAGAATGCAAAGTAAAATTTTTCTCTTGATGAAAAAAAAACGTGATTATTTGCTGGCCAAGGCGATATTTAAAAACTGTAAGATAGTATTAGGAAGGCAATTTAAATATCTATTACATGGATGAAACTTAAGTAAACGAGGACTACACGCCTAGAAAAATATGGTAGGATAAAAATATATAAAGTTCGCACCAAGCTTTCTTAGAAGGATGGTCCACTAGAAATAAAGCGCCTTCTGGACAAGGAAGGTGGTTGACAACCACACACATTGGCATTAAAAATGTCTTTGTGGAAGACGGTACTAGCATTTCAGTCAAAAAAACTGCTGATTATCATGAAGACTTAAAAGCAGATATTTTCAAGGAATATTTGAGTTATTATGTTTCAGAATGGGAGAGAGTTGTAAATCATTAATATCAGCCTGGTTTGGCGCATTCCATCACGCCCACTTTTCATTTCAGGGAAACATTACTATCTAAATATACTGAAACTGATTTATTTACATATACATATACATATATCATAATTATTTATTGGTATTATAGAATATAACATTAAGACAAAGAGATAAAAAACATTCAATATATTTTTAAATAGTTTTTTTTTTCGGAAAAGATAAAATTTACAATAAATGTGTTTTGTAATACGGTTTTAGCCCGTGACAATTTGCAAGTATACCTGCAAATTGGGTTATCCCTAGAGGACGCTTTCATGCAATATATACATCCTATACCTATTTGGGGTTTAGGGAAAATGTAGTAAAATTTAGTTTATCTTCGGGAAGAAATGAAACAGCGTTTTTGATTTTGTTTCTGTGAAAAGAGTGAGAATAAATAAATAAAATAAAGTGCCTTCTGGAAGGTGATTGACAACCACACATATTCGCAGTAAAAATGGCTTTGTGGAAGACGGTTTACTGGCATTTCAATAAAAAAACTGGTGATTATCATGAATATATGAAAGCCGATATTTCCAAGGAATATTTTGAGCAGATGCTGGACCTATTACTCGTAATTGTTGTGGACCATTACCATTCTAGCAAGCTTGAAAAACTGCTTCATGGAGAAAAAAATATGTTATCCAAAGGTTTAGTTTGAAAGAAATACTATATAAATATGACATTATTAAAAAGAGTTCCTTGATATTGTTAATTTGAATAAGCCTCCTAGCATAAAATATGTGGTTGATGAAATGGCTCTAAAACAAAATATTATAGAACTTCAACTTCCACCGTACAATTGTAAACTAAATCTAACATAATTGATTTGGGCTGAAGTGAAACATTTTGTGTCCAAATAAAGGATGTTGAAAGATTCATTCCTTAGATACTTTCACTGCGAACCAAAACGCAATCTTCATCTTCAATACTGATGAATAAGATTTTGTATTTTTTTTTAGATAGTGTATCGTAAAACACAACAAACATATTTTTTTAAGGAAAAGAAAAAATGTGGGAACTTGTTGCGATGCTAGATGAGACTATAAGCTAATCGTTTTCCTGGATCCCAATAATGAGAGTTCAATCGACTACTCAGAAGACGATGGGACGGAACAGTATTACTGCCTTATTAGTCCCAAGATAAATTAATAATTTTAATAAAAGCCCTTAATAAAATGTATACTATTTATACAACAAATTAAAATAAAACATACTCACAATTAAAATACACAATCAATAAACCAACCTAAATAAATAGCATTTGCGTTTAGCGTATTTGCAGCCTTCCTGAATCGCTTCGTCCCCTCAACGTTTCGGATTCCCATGAGGGGAAGCTGGAATCCTCTATAATATCTTAATGTAGGCCTTTCTTAAAAAAGCCGAGGTACTCGCTGAGCATTTTGTATTGTGCTGCGAGTTGTTATAGCCACGGCGTCAGAGTAAATATAGTTTCAAAAAAATCTGGGTGTTTTTTTTTAAAGGTGACCAGAGCTACGAAATTTAGAAAGGGATTGTAAGGATTACTTTTTCTATACAATGTTTTATCCTTGATGTTCTGGAATGTAATCTAATCATACACCTAATCACTCACAATATTTGTCGAGAACCGCAATGCTCTCCAGAAAATCATTTGGTTCATTAGGAGCAGAGCTGTCAATGTCTTTTCTTAAATAATTAAGTCAGTACATATATAACTTTAGTCAGTTTAGTGACCAAAGTCAAGGTAATAATATTTAAGTATTTTAAAAACTAATTTACGTTAAAAAAAACTGCGCAAAATGAAATAATTGTGACTATCGTTCAGGTGCCTTCTCGGTCTAGCACATACGGCAGTTACAGCGTTTGTTTTGTTTCGAATGGAGATTTCTGGCGTGTATTAACCTGTTACCTATGGATTTGTCAGTTATTTGATTCATCTGTTCGCGAAAGTAAAGACATATTAGATAATACATTTTGCTCTATCCATTTATAATAATAATACTGGGTGTCCTATCCAAAGGTATCACATTATATAGCTAAATAACTCAAAAACTAAGAAAGGTATCAAAACGCGGTTTGGACATAATAACTAAGAATTTTTTGAAGTTTTTTTGAATGTGTTGCCAAATCTCCAAATTCATTGCGTATTTTTTTGAAATAAGTATGTATTTTAATGAATATTACTCGATTATTTTAAATGGAGCATCCTGTATATTTTATCATCAGAGGATTGCCTGACCTTTTTACTTTTCAAAATTGTATACATTGTTTTATTTATCTCGACACTAGACAACAGAAAATGCAGTTTTCTGCGAACTAACAAAATGTTTGCAAATTATTACCTTGTGTTGTTTATTAGTCAGCGTTGTTTTATAGAAACGAAAATGACAGTGTCATTGTTACCTTTATGAAAAACCTGTTCAACTTTTTAAATTAAAATGTTTACCTTATTAGAAAAAACACAAACAGAAACCCTATATATTGAATTAAAATCAAGTACTCTCACCAGAAGATGTTTCCGGGCAATTTTTAATAGGAATCCACCTTCTCGAAGAAGTATTTTCCTATGGCTCAAAAATTTAAAACAAATGGTTCAGTCGAGAAAAACGTAGGACAATCCAGCATCCAAATATTCTAGATGATTTACCGGAAATTGTAGAAATTTTAGTTAATCAATCAAAACAATCGAATTCCCGTTAGAAAAATTGCAAGTGCATTAGAAATGTAAAAAAGCAAAGTTTACAGACTACTGAAAATCTTAAAATTGAACACGTATAAATCACAAACCTTTTAGACTTACTCCGAGAATACCCTAGAATGAAATTTATTGTCAGATGAAGATATTTTCCATAAAAGTGGGCGAGTAAATAAGCATAACTGTCGTATTTGGGGAAGTAAGAATCGTGCTTTTAATGAATTTAAACGAGATTCACCGAAAGTGTCTGTGTGGTGTGGCATTTCTTCGACACACATTTATGGGCCGTTCTTCTTTATGGAAAACGTACGAGGAGATAATTACTCACATAATATATTGCATACATTGTTTTATTTGTCTATATATACACTAGACAACAGAAAATCAGTTTTCAGCGAACTAACAAAAACATTAAGAATTTGTGAAAAAAAAATGGCTCCAAATAAAGTTAGTGACCAGAAGACATTAATAAAGGAGACAATAAAAGAATTATTATCTGACGACAACTTTGTTAATACAATTTTAAAAGAAGGTCACGGAAAAAATGGAAACCATGCAAAAAACGATACACTCAACAAGCAGTGATCCGACAACTGGAAGTAAAGATAGATAGTATACGTCAGATTAAAAAAGTAAACAACTTACGGTATTGAAGAGGAAGAAGGCGTAAAATCATTGAAGGAGGACGATGTCGTCAAATGTTACAGAATGGGCGAAAACACGGGGAAATCCCGACCTATAATCATAAAGTTTGCTCTATTTACACATAAATTTAGAATACTTAACAAGCGTAGTACTCTTAAAGGAACCAACATAAGCCTAATGGATAAACTGAATAAATCAAGGCTTATGTTATAAAAGGCTGCTCAGCAAAAGGTAAACTGGAAATGGTCTTCACCCGAGATGGAAACGTATATATTAAAGAAGAGGATGGTGAAACACACAAAATAAAAGATATTACGGACTTAGATAGTTACTAGGGAAAAAATTTTTGGACTGGAGTGGCTATGTCTATATTTTTCTAAATTATTTAGATTAGTTTTGTTGTAAACAGAAAGCTGTAATACTTTTTTGTTGTTTGGACAAGTTTGGTTAGTCATAATTAAATTAAATTTACAGAGTTATTATTCTTTTTTTTATATATTTTTTTATTCTCGATCTAATGATAGATTTTCTTGGTGCTGCGAGGAGTACAGTGCGAATTTAATGGGGTCCGTTGAGCAGGTGCGCGTGGCTGTGGGGAGCGATCAGTATAAATTAAATGTATACCATTTAAATGTTTGATGAGCTGGTAGTGTTGATTGAGGTTATAAAATCAAAAAAATATTGATGTTTTAGTGCTCTCTGAAACATTTGTAATGAATGAGGATGAGGTAAGTCTATTCTATCTAAATGAATTTCAATTGATATATAATTTTTCCAATTTTAATATATAATATTGTCAACTTTGCTGAAGTAAATCTAATACAAATTTGTCTCAAAATAAATTCCTCTGAAATAAGTATAACCTCCTGTTATAGACCTCCGTCGACTAATTTGGATTTATTTCTAACCGACTTGCAAACATATGTTAATACCCTACAATTTCATGATTTAGATATTTTTATTGGTGATATTAATATTAATATTCTTATGAACAGTGAACACCAGTACCTCGATATATTGAACGAAAGAGGCTTTTTCTCCTTTGATTAGATTTGATCATAGTTTTGCACGCAACGGGACAGGCCAATTTTCAAGAACTCATTCATATTTGTCTAACTGACCATTATTTAATGGGATTGACAGTAAATATTAAAAAAGGAACACACACTCATAAAATAAATAATGTAATAAAAAAATTGATTACAATGAATTAATTACTTATTCATTCATTATATCAAAAGGATCATGGAGCTACTGTATTGTTTCAGTTGATGTACAGAACGCATATAATATTTTTTCACGAACACTACAAAATTGTATTATAAAGGCTACAAAACTAGAAATTTCCAAAAAAAAAACTGAAAAATTAAACTGGATCAATATGAACAATATAAAAAGTATGGGAATAATCTTAACAAACTAATTTGAAAAACAAAAATAACTTTTATAAAACTAAAATAAACCAGACGCAAAAATAACAAAAAAATATGGCAAATTATAAATAAAACGGCAAACAAAAATAACGAAAAAAGTAACATAAAGGAGTTAAATGACGACACCGGACAACTAAGAATGATCAATTAAAAGCGGAGATTCTTAATAATTTTTTTGCAACCATCGGAAAAATCTATGGCAAGTAAAAACACTCTTCATAATACAAACACAGAATTTAGATCAACATTCATTTCAAATAAATCACAATTTTTAACCCCAGTTACTGAACAAGAACTCATAGTAAAAATAAATTCCTTAAAATCAGAGTCATCCCCAGGAGAAGATAATTAAACTGCGAAATTAGTAAAAACCATACATCTCTATATTTTGAAACCATTACTATATATAATTAATCTTTCATTTATAACCTCTAAAATTCCTAAAGAATGGAAAACTTCAATTGTTATTCCTATCATTAAAAATATGCGATGCGCACCAAATGACAAACTATAGGCCGATATCCTTAATTAGTAATGTTGCTTAAATTTGGGGAAAAATGTGTAAAAGAACGATTAATCGGATTTTTGGAAAGACAGGGTTTACTTTTTGAGAAACAATTTGGCTTTCGAAATGGAAAAACCACAAAGGATGCTGCATTTTCTTTGTTCAATGAAATATTAACTAACTTCAAAATAATAAAAAAATGTTTAACTGTCCATATACCTAGTGATAGCCTCTGATACCGTTTGTCATAATCTACTTTTAAAAAAGTTGTATAATATTGGAGTCAGGGGCAAAACAATTAAATTATTTAAATGTTATTTGGATAATCGAATATAGAAAAGACGATGTAATGATCATGTGAGCACAGGTAAAATAGTAACTACAGGCGACCCACAAGGGACAGTACTAGGTCCAGTCTTATTCCTTGTTTACATAAATGAGCTTGGAAAGCTACCGATATCAGGTACGATAAACTCCTATGCCGACGACACTGCAATATTATTTACTACTGATAATTGGAGAGACGTATATGCTAGAGCAGAGTCTGGCCTATCATTTGTCCATCAATGGTTATGTGTCAACCAGTTAACTTAACGTGTCAAAAACTAATTTCATAGCTTATTCTTTAACTTTAAGGGATCAGCCAATACATGTTCTACATTTATAAGTAAAACCAATTGCGATTGTCCAGCAACATCATAAGGTCAAAAGGTGAAATACTTGCGTTTGTTTATGAACCAACACTTACGCTGGAATGAACACACTCTGGAAACAGCAAAAAAATTAGGAAGCTCTATTAGAGATTACGTAATTTCTTAGACATAAAAACTCTGAAAACTATCTACATTTCGCTGGTAGAATCAATACTCAGGTATTGCATTGTAATTTGGGGCGGTCAATATGATAATGCTGCTTCAATACTGAAAGTTTGCCAAAATAAAATATTAAAAATAATATTAAATAAAAATAATCGATACCCGACAGCTAACCTATATAAGGAATCAGGAATACTTAACCTAAGAGGACTGTTTGTGTTTGGGTGTCTTCTTTACTCCAAAAAAATTCAAAACATTTTTTCTGAAATATATCATAATTACCAAACTCGCTCCATATCAAATAAAGAAGTTAAAACGACATTTTTCATGAAATCACACCTGCAAAGGAATATTCTCTTTTTTGCTCTCGAGTGTTTTAATATCCTTCCAATATTAATAAAAAATATATTTCTTAATTGTAATAACAACACAAACGCATTTGATTGTTATAAAAAAAATGGTGAAGAAACTAGTCTATGAAAGATATTTAGACATTAAAAAAATTATGAATTTATATTTATAAACTAATGTACAAAAAAATAAATCCATATATTTATTTAAAAAAAAGAACGATAAATACTAATAATTAAAATAATAACTTACACGTTTATACAGTATAGTTTTTATTCGCGTAACAATATTACTTACAATTACGCTTATTTATAAAAAATGGTTTAGTCAATTCGTTTCCCCTCAGTTCCGTAGCTGCGTTTTTTTTTGTTTATGTCTGCTTTCGGTCCCTCGTACTCTCACTCCCCTGATATATAATAGATATATTATAAGATATATAGATTTTTGTTATTTACAACTGCTCAAATTAATGTTACATTGTGAAAATATATACAAAACATACGTAATGAAAACTTGAATAAAAAGTGTTTATGTTTATGTTTGCAAATTATTACCTTACCTTTTATTAGTCGGTGTTGTTTCACAGCAACGAAGATGACAGTGTTACTGTTACCTTTATGAAAAACCTGTTCAACTATTTAAATTAAAATGTTTACCTTTCGCCATCAGACCATCATATTTTTACTTTCTCAGATACTCTCATTTATCGTTTTATTATATTATAAGGGTAGTATTTTAATGGCGAAATATTTGAAAATGTAATTTGGGTGATTTCCTATGTTAGTGGCCTATATATTCTAAGGCCACTATATATATATATATATATATATATATATATATATATATATATATATATATATATATATATATATACGTATACTAGAAAAAAGACAAACAGTGACCCTATATATTGAATTAAAATCAATTTCATTCACCAGAAAACGTTATCGGGTAATTTTTAACAGGAATCCACCTCCAAGAAGAACTATTTTGCTATGGGCTCAAAAATTTAGAACAAATGACTCAGTCTGGAAATTGTAGAAATTTTGGCTAATCATGAAAATCGAATTTCCGTTAGAAAAATTGCAAGTGCGTCAAGAAGAAGAAGAAATGTCAAAAAGCAACGTTCACAAACTGCTGAAAATCTTTAAAATTGAATGCATATAAAATACAAAGTTCAGAAAATTCCGGATCATTGTTACGAAAAACGAGTGTTACCCTAGAACGTACATCCAAAACAGTCTGAAACCGCCAAAAGGCACTTGCTGGCCTGGGGAGCGACAATAAAATCGCTCTTATCTGGATACCAGGACATGCAGGTTTGGAGCAGTTTCTAGCAAAGAAAGGAGCAGAGGCGAGATTCGTGGGACCTGAACCAGCTTTAGGAGTATCCTACAAAACGGCCAAGCGCGCAATTTTGGACCTGGTTGAGGAAAAAGCTCTATTGGCTTGGACTGCCAGGCCTGTCCCATGCAAAGGCATTTATCCCCCTTATTATAAAGAAGAGGATAACAGAAAGTCTGTTAAATATGAACAGAATTAAGCTCAAAACAGCAGTGGGCCTATGTGAATGCCCGGCACTGCCAGGATCAGGTTCTCTATTTTCGGAGATATCCTGCTGCACGAGGACCTGAAGAATACTTCCCCAAAGGCCATAATAAGGCTTACTGAGGACTTAGAGTTGCTCGGGGAAGTGTAAACATAGGTGTGAGCCACAATAGACCACAGAGTCGCAGTGGAGGGTTGGTTTGATCCACTCACTTTTAACCTAACTTAACCTACCCTAGAACGAAACTTACAATATCAGATGAAGCTATTTGTGGACGAGGAAATAAGCATAACTACATTTGGGGAAGAAATTCACCAAAAATGTCTGTGTGCTGTTGCATTTCTTGGACAAACTGGCCGTTCTTCTTTATGGAAAACGTACGAGGAGATAATTACATAGATATGTTAGACATTTTTTTTACGCACAAATTGATCAGGACGGAATTGAAGACGTTTTCAACAAGATGGCGCTTCAGCGCATTTTTCGATGATTGCTCGAGAATCTGTCAACAAAAAATTTCTTGGACTTTGGATAAGTAGAGCATGTCCAATAGAATGGCCACCTTATTCTTCTGATATGTCTGTCCCTGATTTTTTTTGGAGTTATGTTAAAAAGCAATGTTATAATCCGATCCCACACCCATTGGAGGAACTGATGAGTAACATAAGATATGCTGCGAAACGCATTTAATCATCTGATTGTAATTTTAAATGAGTGCCTAAATATTAATGGCGGGAACTCCAACAAATGATTTATTAATTTTTGGTTTTAAGTTTAGTTAGTTTATGTTAGTTAATTTGTTTAAGTTAACTGGAATTGATGATAAATTAAATTAAAAAAGTGTAAACATTTATGAAAAGCAGAAAGGTCAGGCATTCTTCTGGTCACAAAATATACAGGATGTTGCATTTAAAATAATCGAGTAATATTCATTAAAATAAATACTTATTCCAAAAAAATAACGCAATGAATTTGGAGATTTGGCAACACAGTCAAAAAAAACTTCAAAAACACTCTTAGTAATTCTGTCTAAACCGCGTTTTGGTACCTTTCTTAGTTTTCGAGTTATTCAGCAATATAATGTGATACCTTTGGATGGAACACCCAGTTTTATTAGAATATAACATATATAGTACATCTGGCAACATCTCAGATGTTTTCTTATTTTGTGCGCAAGTTTTCGGTGTTTTCTCTAAGTTAATGAAATATTTATTGCATAAAATTAGTATCCGGTAATCTATAAGTGTCTGCATTACCCGAGGAACTAAAAGTTTCGGAAATATTCGATATTTTTAAGAAAGTAAACATTACATTCCTGCATTGTTTACAACGTGGTTCCAAAGAAACAGGCGACAGCGTTGCCATATCTCGGGCTAAAATCTCCTGAGGATCATGGAGTGTGATGTTTGCAAGAAAACTAGCGACCAGGTTGAAATATTTAGTTACGATGGATGTAGGGTGCGATTATGTCATACTGAAGTAGCTAATATGGTTTCTGCTTCAGAGGTCAGAGTCTTGCAGTTACGAGGTGGCAGATATTTGAACTTTTATTGTGATAAGTGCAATAAGCATAAAAGCGATTTCTATTTGTTTTATCAAGCAGTTACGGAAGAACAAAAGCAAAATGCAGCTGCAAAGGACAAAATTATAGCTCTTCTAGAGGAGAAAAACAAGGAATTGCTTATCAAAGTAGATCTGTCTGGAAAAGCAGCTAAAGGATGGTCATACAACAGACATACGCCCTGGAAAGCTTTTTGCCGAAGTTGTAAAAAGAAATATACCTGAATCAGTATTGTTGGTAAAACCGAAGAATGATCAAAACAGTCAGCTGACAAAAAAGGATATTAGGCAAAAGGTAGATCCCGTAGATATTAATGTCTCAAAGTTTCGAGAAATCACAAATGGTGGCGTTGTCATTGGATGTACCGATAGGAAGGACATAGATACTTTACGTAAGAAGTTGGTGGGTCAGTTAGGTCAAAAATATACTGTCGAGTCACCTACATTGAAGAAGCCTAAACTAAGAGTCGTAAACATAAACAGCGATGACATAGGTATTGATGATTCGGATGATGATGTTGTGAAACTAATTGTGAAATGGAATGATCTTGGCGCCGATAACAACGTTTGCATAAAAGTGTTAAAAAAGTCTGAAAACAGGTACAAAAATATTGACTTAATTTTAGAATTGGACTCCAAAACTCACAGTTTTTTGCTAAAGCAAGGAAGGTTAAAATTAGGATGGTCTAGGTGCCGTGTTTTTAACCATGTTAGCATTTTACAATGTTACAATTGCATAGGGTTTCATCATTTTGCAAAAAATTGTAATGCAGAAAAGGTGTGTTCTAAATGTGGAGGCCCTCATTCGTATAAAAATTGTCAATCAGCAATTGTAAAATGTGCCAATTGCAGTAAGGTACAAAACCCAAACCTTGATGTTAGCCATAACGCCCTAGATAGACAATGTCCCTCGCTGCTACGTTTAATTAATGAACAAAATAAAAGAATAGATTATTTTTGTGAACCTGTATAGAGTACAAAGAGACGTTATGAATAATATTAGGACTAATTCTTGTATATTTAAGATTTCTCATCTTAAACTTAGATCTATTTTTACTGGTTTTCAGGAATTTGTAGACCTGGTAAGTGGTAATGATTTTGATGTTATAGCCGTTACCGAGACTTGGGTGAACCCCGATGTTTCATCTGATATGATTGGCCTGAATGGTTATATTTTTTCGACGCGACCGAGTAGTGGGGCGGGGGGAGGCGTGGGAATCTACGTCAAAACTACTTTCCAAAGCGAAATTGTAAATTTGGATAACGCAATACATATTGAAGGATTAGAGAATATTTGGGTTAAAATTAAAATAAATAGTAAAGTTATATAATTGCAGGGGTAGTTTATCGGACGGGAATATAATATAATGTGTGCGGGCTTTTGACAATGTATATATATATATATATATGTAACTGTCCTAGGAGATTTAAATGTAAACTTTTTAAATTTAGCAAACCCTCTATCACAGTTATTTGATTCTCTATTTTACCCAGGTTATAGATGAACCAACTAGAGTTACGCCCTCTGTCTCTACATTGCTGGATCCTATATTTCTTTACAATTCTGATGTTCTCTCTAGCTCTGGTACAATTGCTGCTGAACCCATTAGTGACCATAGATTGACCTATTGTAACCTTGAACTACCAACACTGAGAAATACACAAAAATTTGTAACGTTTCGCAGCTATCGTGATTTTAATCAGGAGCTCTTTTATGAGGACTTGTGTGATATACCATGGGATGATATTTATTATGAAACGGATATAGATAACAAGGTAAATTTTCTGTCATCACATTTATCCTCCCTTTTTAACTATCATGTACCCCTCAAAACCGTACGAGTGAACAAGCCACCTGCACCATGGATTACACCTACGCTGAGGCAAATCATGAAAGAGCGTGACAAAGCAAAGTCTAGGTATAGAATCAATAAGACCCCTGAGTCCTGGGATGCATACAAGCGGCTTCGGAACTTTACTCTTGCATCTGTTCGTAGAGAGAAGATGGGTTACCTAGAATTTCTACAGTTTGACTGGAATATGGGACGCCTCTGGAAGGGCCTCAGACAGATGAATGTGTATGCTGGGGCAGAGTCAAAAGGTGGCTGCATTTCTCCTGATCAAATGAAGCCAGATGTAGTAAATGACTATTTCATGAGTGTGTTTCAAAAAACAAACAACTGCAATGATAGAAAGGCATTTTATGAAGCTAATAAATATAATGCTGATATAAAATTTTGTTTTACTCTGGTCGAGCCTGAGACTATTTGGAATCATGTTTATGGTATCAATTCCAATGCAGCTGGATGTGATGATCTCACCCTTTTTATGATTAAGCTTAGTCTACCCATAATATTGAATCCCTTGACTCACATAATTAATTCCTGCATTGAATGTGGCTACTTTCCCAGATACTGGCGGCAATCTATAGTTTGTCCTGTACCCAAGGTTAAAAATCCGACTAATGTTGGTGACTTACGACCAATTAGCCTTCTTCCTGTCCTTTCCAAAGTTCTGTTCATAAACAGGTCCTGTGTTATCTTAAAAATAATAGTCTACTTCCTATACATCAATCGGGTTTCAGGGAAGGCCATAGCACTACATCTGCTTTGCTTAATTTAATTGATAACGTCATTAGGGCTTTGGACAAAAGCATGGCGGTCATTTCAGTCTCACTTGATTATTCTAAAGCATTTGATGTTTTAGATCACGACTTGCTCTGCGCAAAGCTGGAGTATTTGGGGTTTGTTGAGGTATCAGTCTCCTTTTTTAGATCATACCTTTGTGAGAGACACCAGACGGTGCGAATTGGTAATGAATATTCCTCAACGAGAAGAATATTGTCCGGCGTCCCTCAGGGGTCCATAATTGGGCCACTTTTATTTTTAGTCTACACTTTTGACATTTTCCAGACAGCTGCCAATTCGCATGTACAGGCATATGCTGATGACACTCAATTACTCCATTGCTTTGATCCCGATGAACCAAATCTTGCCACTACCTCTCTCAATGCTGATCTTGAAGCGATACTTACCTACTCTAAAGACCATAACTTAAAGATCAATCCAAATAAGACTGAGGTCCTTTTATTTTTCTCAGAGAGGCGGCGGCAAAGATTGGAACATCAAATTAACCTTAGGCTGGATGGTGTTGATCTACACTTTACAGGATGTGCCAAAAATTTGGGGTTGTGTATTGATGTTGGTTTAAGGTTTAGGACACATGTTGGGAAGCTCCTGCAGAGAAGTTATGCGAGGATGAAGGTCCTATATGCAAACAGGTATATACTCAATTTCAAAATAAGAAAAAAACTCTGTGAATCTTTGATCTTGCCGATATACTACTACTGCAATATAGTTTATTTTTTATGTTTAGATAAGGTTACTAAATACCGCCTGCAAATTGTTCAGAATACATGTTGCCGTTTTATTTTTAATCTTAGGAAATACGACCACATATCAGCTAAAATAAATGAGCTTAGATGGTTAAATATGTCCAATACAGTAAAACTTCATTTTATTGTTTTCCTGGTAAAATTGCTGCGCAATGATGGACCAATTTACCTAAAAGAAAAACTTATTTTTCGTTCGGCTATTCACGACCGTAACCTGAGAAATCGGGAATTTCTCACTATGCCACAACACCAGTCTGCATTATTCCAACGTAGCTTTACTTATAATGCTGTTTCGCTTTTTAATTCTTTGGATCAAGAGTTAGGACTTTGTAATATTAATACCTTAAAACATAAATATAAATCCTACTTGTTGGGTCTTCAGACTGTATAGACATTGTATGTTGTTCTCCAATAGGTATTTAGTTAACTCCAAGTAAATTAAACGATTTATTAAAATCGGATTAGAATCTATTTGTGGTATTAGGTATATAGAATTATAATTAATGTGCAATAAGTTTAGCTGGTTTGGGCAGGGTTGGAGTGGTTAAGTGTAAGAGTAACCTATGGTTAAACTTCGCCGCTCCAACCCTGTAAACTGCATATCTCTGTGTAGGTTTATGGATATTTATTTATCTATTTCCTGTTCATGTATGCATTAATAAAGACGATATTTATTTATTTATTTATTTATAATATAATCTCCAATAACATTCAACAACAAAGACTCTGGAAACTAGCAAACAAATTAGCAACTTTTGACTTAACACGAAATATTGATTTCTGATTTGATTCTTAAAATATAAAACTTAATTCACAAAATTAAAAACTTTAGTCAATAAAAACGTTTAAATCGATGAAAAAACTAAGTAATTTTCTTGTTTCACTTATTTTCAACCAAAATTTTTAAGTCATATTGAAATAAGACTTAAAATGATTATGATTTAAAATCAAAGCATTTTTCAAATTAACTGGTGACAGGTCTGATGAAGAGTGAGTGCACTTATGCAAAATAGAAAATTCTGAGGCTCTCCACTGACATCATGTACCGTAACCTACGCATCAGGGCACTGGCTGAGCTAAGCTTGCTTTGTTGATGCGAAATATGCACCTTCCAACTTAGACTTAAATTGACGTTCAACCTAAGGAACATAACAGGCTTTATATTTGGACTAAACTTACAAATTGAGTCTTACATATGGTGACTGAGACCTGGATCTTTCGGTCTTGTTTTGTCGGCATTAAATTTTAAATAACTGATCCCATACCAGACCGCCATCCGCCTAGCCTCAGCCGAATAACCCACGGAAAGGGTATCAAGATAAGCCCACATTAAATGTACCCCCCTCCCTCCACCGGTAGATCAATTCTACGTACTAAGAAGAAAAACGGGCTCAGCATAGGACTATGTCTTATAAAACACCGTAATGTTTAAATATCAACGAAATTCATAAGGAAGTCACGTATACTAATCAAAGCTGGTGTGCCACATAAAAACACAACATTGACTGCTTTAAACTTGCAACAAACACTCATTGTAAATAATATATTTTATTATTGCCAAAAAGTAATCACAACATTTTCAAATTAAACAACTCGTTAAAAAGTATATATTAAACCAGACAAACAATATACATGTAAATGAAAGGTCATGAAAATAAAATTCTTTTCATTTCACCAAACTAAGATCAACATTAAGATGGAAAGAAAGAAGAACATAAAAGGAGGCAAGCTAGATTTAATTTAAAAACGTTTTAAAACCGCTGTAAAAGGCTTTCTCCGACATCCTTAAAAGCTACATTATTTAGTCTCGATGGGCTTAATAAATCTTGAAAATGAAAAGCAAAGAAAGAATCAGATCATTTTACCATTTATAAAACGTTTACACTGTGCAATAATGCAATCCTTTTTAATTTTTGAACCAGTTAACATAAAACCTTGAAATTTATTAATTTCACTAGGTCTAAATACTCCTGGAAGTATTTTAATCGTAAAAAAATCACCCTCCGAGATTTTTTCAGATCTTTCCTTTTCAGTGTCCCTAAATGCCTAAAATATGTTTTCTCAACTCCGTCGGATTGTCTGTCTGTCTCTTTTGTGGTTATAACATGGTAAGATTTTGGTAAAACCTCAATATGGCGGAACAAAATGGAGGCCTAATAAAATGTTCAAAAAATTATACCTAAAAACTAGTTATCTAATTTAACCCAAATTTTGCAGAAAAGATAGGCGTGAATGCTGATAAACTAGTAAAATTCTGGCACGAATCCAAAATAGCGGAAGAAAATGGCGGCATAAGTTATTATTTAAAAAGATCTTTCCTTTACCCGGAACTTCCCTCGTAATGAATATTTTCTTTTATTAGGAACAGAGAAGTGTCAACCAATTTAGTGTTTTTTAGTAACACATATATACTATGTTTTCTTCAAACATTTTTATTGGGCGCCATTTTGTTCTATCATAATGGATTCGTACCAACATTTCACTAGTTTCTACCTTTGCTACACTTGATTTTTGGGCATTATTTAAAATAAATTGAATAAGCATTTTTTTTTACAGTAATTTAAAAAAAATCAATACACGGCCATTTTGTTCCATCATGTTGAATTCTTACCAAAATTATTCCTCCTTTTTTAAATCTTTGAAATTCATCTTGGCTTTCACTAGTTGCCCCTTGAGAGTACTAGTGGTATCACGAGAAGACCTTTTCTTTTAAGGCATCACCTCACCCCTCCTACTCCCGCCTCAGCGGCCATTACACTAATATTCTATATAGAATCGGGCAGACGAACAGGACAGAATGCAGGCCAACTAGGCCTCACACATTCACAGCGTCTGCTTCCTTTCTAGCGAGGTCGTTAGTTTCCACACTGAGCAGTTGAGTTTTCCGCCTCCAAAAACAAAGCAGCTGAACCGAGCATGTGGAACCACTTATGTTAAAAACACAGAGGTCTGCATTCCACGAGGCGATTCGAAAGACTGTATTTTCTTTTTAGGAATACAAAATACACCGTAAACATAACCTAACAATATTAACGAATCTTATATATGGGAATATAAACAAGGTTTGTTTATTCTTTGGCATGACCTGACTGGCTGAGTGGTAGCGTGGAGGAGTAGCATTCGACATGTAGTGAGCTCGAATGCTGCCGAAGGCTGTTTTTTTTGTTTATTAACATCTGTAATTTAGTATAAAATTGTGTTTTGACTATCGGACTGTGATTTTGGTTAGCCCCGGTTAGGTTTTTTTTTTAGTTGATGTAACAATGTGTTTGGTTAGGCTTGCTGTAAAGAAAGCGAAACACGCGCGATAGCGCTCCAATTATGACTTCATGTAAAATACTATTCAAAATGCCTACTTTTATGATAGTTGAACAAAAATTGCAAATTTTGAATTCTGGATAGACCTATGGACTCTGCCTTGTAGTAGAAGTACAGTAAACCAAACTGTTCTTGTAATTTTGAATTATTTCACATTTGTTTCTTTTAAAAACGTCCTTACAAGGGCCTATTTGAACATTTCATAATAGGAAATTAGATAGTTTTTGCGCTATTGTGTGATAAACCCAATAATAAATATAAAAGAGAACTAGATCAAAAGGTATTATTTTCGGCGGATTTAGTATTCTTACAGAGAAGTATATTAAAAGATAGGTGCATTCCGCGGCATCTGCCAAAACTATTTCAATTTAACGGTAAAACTACTTATATGTTTGTATAAATTTAGCCGGCAGGCGGATTTTGTGCCTTAAATACGCAATTCCGCCGGCGGACGTATACCCATAGGGTATTTTATAACTCACGTTTATTCAAGGACGTATAATTCTTTAATTATACGATTCCAATGTAAATTACCCCTGAATGAACCTCAACCTTGTATTGTACATAGTTGGGATCCATCGAGATATTTTCGCGTAGCCCAACGCCCGGGGTCGACGCTGATGGTCTCGCACAAGGCCCAGAGTTGTTTATCGTAAGAGGGAAGTATTGTAATCAGATCTTCACGTTCCTTAGATGTCATAAAACATTTCTCAATTTCGTCGGCTTGTCTGTCTGTGGATCTGAGGAACTACTTACCCGATTGACTTGAAATTTTAACCAAACATTGGGTTATATAGGTACGATATGGTAACATTTCGGTAAAAATCCAAGATGGAGGAACAAAATGACGGCTTATTAAAATGTAAAAAAATATTATTAAAACTACTTATTGAGTTTATTTCAAATTTTAAAAATTCAGCGTAAAAATCTTTCAATTGATTTTTGCACAAAAATTAGATATGACATAAGGATAAACTGGTAAAATCTTTGTACAGATTTAACACGGCGTAACAAAACTGCGGCCTAATAAAGTTTTGAAAAAATCAGGGTAAAAACTGTTACTTACTTACATAAAATACGTATGCGGAATACTAGCAAGGACAAAGTGTTAAAACAAACACTTGAACAGGTAGTCTCCTAGTCAATGCTTTAAGCATTGGTATCAGTGAGCATGATTATTATTCCCTTGTATGGCACTCAACCAAAAATGCAATGTATTCATTTTTTTGTTTGAAGTTTCTTTTTACACATTTAATAAATTTATGGTAAGAGCTTTCGTTTTATATTGCTGCTGGAAGTTTATTGAAAGCATTGATGCTTCAGACATAGGACCATGCAAAGCTATATTAGTTCTTATATTACTCAAATAAATACTATTGTATATTTAAAAATTGTATTGGCATTTTCCTTACAATTTTTTAGTTAATAGATTTTAGGACAATATAAAAACTGAATAGTTTTATTGTGTTATACTCATGGACTTGGGTATTTTGAATTATAGTAGTATTGCATTTTTGTTTATTAGTGATAACCTTATATATTAATTTTGACTGCTCAATTTGTAACTTCTATAATAGGCTGGATCTGTAACATATTATATAAGTCCATAGTATGCATTATACGGTCTAGATTAAATAGGATCTTTAAGCCTCTGTTTTGGAGAACATTTACATCAATAAAAATAATTAATCTACATGTTCCCCATACCGGTATAAGGTCTCTCATAACATATAAAAATTAAGAAATATAGATTTTATTCCTTGCGCTATTATTTAAGAACTGGTTATACCTTGAAATTAAACCTGTTAATGGTATTATTTTGTTATTTATATGTTCTGTATGCTCACCTCCTCAGTTCAGCTTATCGTCCAAAACAAGCCCCACATATCTGATGGCATTTACTCTTTCTAACGAATGTTCATTTATCTTAACATTGTTTACAATTTTATTTTTTTGTTGAAATAACATAATGTTTGTTTTCTTAAGGTTTATTTTTTAGTTGTTAGTTAGTAGCCATGCAAAATACCTTAAAATAAATTAGTGTTAACAATTTGAGTTAACTCTTCGGTATTACCACCCCTATACACCTGCACTGTATAATTAGCAAAAGTATAATATTGCGAATCTAACTCTGATAATCGTAATCTAAGAACAAACAGTCTATAAAGTAGTGGATCCAGAACGGAGCCCCGAGGTACACCGCAATAATTTGTTAAAATTGTACTAGTATTTTCGTTTAATCTTGTATACTGCTCTCGATCTGATAAGTATTAATTAATAAGTTGCCTATACCTTGTCTCGGAAACCTATAACCTCGAGCTTTGCCAACAGCAAATCATGAATGACTACATCAAACGCTTTGCGTAGGTCTACGAATATAGCAATTAATATTTTCCCGCTCTCAAGATTACATACAATATTATTTATTAAATCCACAGTAGCACTAAGTGTACTACTGTTTAGAAACCCATATTAATATGGATCTACAGCAATATAGCTATCTACAAAAGCAAGCATTCGTTCTTTAATTACGCTTTCGATTATTTAAGAAAAAGAAAAACACAATAAGAGCTATTGGGCCATAGCATTTGTACTTTTGAACCGGATTTAAAAATTGGACAAACTTTAACTATTTTTGGCTCATTTGGGAATTCTCGTGCAATAAACACATTGCTGATTAGTCTAACTAAGATAGAGATTAACACATCTTGAAGGTTTAATAGGCCCATAATAGAGATGCTCTCATGACCCTTCGCGGCACCATGCTTAAGATTTAAAATAATATTGACAATTTCGAATTCATTGGATCGAGTTAAGAACAATGTTTCATTCACCTCTCTAGAATTAAAATTGTTCCTTAACTTAGCGTTTTCAGTTTTGATAACTGATAATCTTCATTATTTTCAATAGTTTTCCAGTTTGTGAATATAGTCGTTAGTGGTAGGGTTAACAAAAGTATTTAATATTTTCCACGGTTTCTTTGATTGCCTGCGTCTTGCCATTTGTTTTTAAAATAATTGTTTTTGAGCGTTTTTATCTTGTTATTTACCAAGCCTTTTAGTTTATTATAATTTTTTGAATCTTGTTAAAAAATTTTGTAACCTTTGTTTTTGTGTTTTATTAAACTTACCAGTTGTGGCGTCATCCACTTATTATTTTGATGACATTTAATTTTTACTACTGATAATGAGGCGTTTTTTGCCTTGGTGATACTTGCTGCGTAATACTATAATAAATACTAACCTAATATCTCAGGTCCTGAAAAGTATTTATTATAGTATTACGCTGCAAGTTCAGACAATTTTGTTTAAATTTTTCAACATTGAGGTTTTGTTTTTCTATGTATACTTTAGATTCGAATTTTTTGATGTTATGCGTGATCTAACTTAAGTTTTTTTTTTACTGCAGAGTTACATATAACATGGTTAATTAGTGAGGCAGAAGCCTCAGTGACCCTAGCTGCGCTCTCTATATGTTATTGTATAGATAATTGCTATTTAATGCTAATACTTTTATATATTTTTGGATAAATAGCAACTATCATCTAACATATTAATATTAACATCACTTATAACAATGTGATTCCCTGGGTGCCTATTTAATATTTCATCAAGCTAATCCAAAAAAAGCATTACCTTAGTATGATGGTGGTCTATATAGACATATTTGATAGTGTTTTTGATGCACAGCGCTTTTTATCATCGGCGCTTTTAAATACTATTTTTATTGTTTTTAGACCTATAAACAAGCAGCATAAAACAGCTGAGTATCAACTTTCTACCCCTCAGATTGAGGCACTTCCCTTCTGCAATTTTTCATAAAAAGTGAGTGACCGGAGGAAAGTTATCCTAATGCTTCCAAAGTTCACTAAAATTTTTACTAAAACGAGCAGCACAAAATGGCCCAGTATCAACTATCTAGCTCCATAGATTGACACTTTTCCTTCTTGCAAATTTGACTCAAGTCTTTACCAAGAAGAGCAGCATGAATTGGTCTATTATCAACTTTTTAGCCCCTCAGATTGAGACACTTCCCTCTTGCAATGTTTCAAATAAAGTGAATGACCGGGGGTTTAAAGTCATCCTTAAGCTACCAAAATTAACTCAAATTTTCATTAAAACAAAAACCATAAAACTGCCTGGTATCAACTTTCTAGCCCCACAGATTGAGACACTTCCCTCTTGCAATTTTTTATAAAAAGTGAATGACCGGTGGTTTACCTTTTATGAAACATTTAAAGAGGGAGTGCTTCAATCTGGGGAGCTAGAAAGTTGATACTAAACAATTTTATGTTGCTCGTCTCGTCGAGAAAAATTGGAAAAGGGAAGTCTCAATCTGTGGGGCTAGAATGTTGATACTCAGCCGTTTTATGCGTTTTACTTTAGTAAAGCCAATTTTGGTAGCTCTAGGATTTTTAAAACCTACGGTCATTCGTTTTTCTTTTTGGTGGTCATAAAATTACCGGTCATTATATTAGGTTTTTCCTAAAATAGTGCATATAAATATTTTATATTAAGCTGTATTTGTTGTAGTTTTTATACTTGTGTTTAAGTTAAGTGTTCTACAATATCGTCGCCAAGAGACCAAAATGCTATTTTATTGTAGAGTTACAAAAAGATCCGTTGATGTCACTCAAATCAAGCCCAGTCCCGTAGTTCTATTCTACTTGCAGGACCTGTCTGCATAAACTTATAGGTGTTGTTGTCCAAAAGTTGAGCTATCTTTTCCACATAGTCCGTTCTATTCATGACGACTGTAGCGTTACCTTTATCTATAAATAGGACAACAACACCTATAAGCTTATGCAGACAGACCCCAACAAGACGAAGAAAGACGCATCAGCAATCTGATTAACGCATGCAGTCTACCACCAGCGGAGAAGAAATCATTAAAACCAAGCAACTCCAAGATTCCCAGGTTCTACGGTCTTATCAACTAGTCTTAAAGAACATGAACGATATATTAAAAAGGAACAAATTGTTCAATCTGCTGTAGCTGAACACCAGCATACCAATGGCTATATTATAAATGTAAAGGAAACCAAGGTTCTAGCATCGGTTCCAAGATTTATAAACGAAAAATTATGGAATACAGATACGGGTTACGGTCTACATCACACGTGGAAACCGATCTTAACACAGGGTCACGGTCGGGTATAAAAGCCCGTCTGAATCTCTCCGAGCTCATTCAGTGTTCAGATCTCGTGGAGTAAAGATCCCTGGAGATGCCTCGTGCAATCGAAGGCGAAACGTCGGATAGTAATTCCAATTTGACCCGGTCTAATCCCAAGAACCATGATTTCCTAATTGACCAAAGCCGTGAAAGCTTCCGTTCTATGTTGGAAAAATAATTTATTCACTAAACTTAAAAATTTGTATGGCAACTCTCATATGAACAATTGCCTGCAAAATTCTACTGATGTTTTTTCAGTAAGTAAATTACTGCAGTAAAAAAAATTACACGCTTTTATATTTACGCTGTCGTTTTCAAAAACAAGATTCTTAAATAATGCTTCCGGCAGCGAATATTGCAAATTTACGAACCAATGAAATTTTATTTTCAGTCAATTAATCACTATCCAGCAATTATTAAGCAGTTTTTTGATAAACCCACGTCAGAAGTATGAATGCGGTACACAATGTGGCTTCCCAGATTTACCAAAGAATCATCAGAATCGAAGACTATAAAATCAATTGGAGAGAAATCGCTTTAGAATATTGCCGCCTCAAAAATAAATTGGAACATTGTCTAAATAATTGCCGATAAAAGTGAGAGAATGTCTTTCTCAATAATCATGGTCACAACTATTTTATTCAAATTGTGTGTCCTCTTTGACCAACTGCAGCTCTAATTTAAATGAAATGAAACTTTTTGAGTCGATACACTTACGAAGTGGTAAAATTATTAAAGGTATTGAATGAAGATTAACTTTTTGATGAAGTCGGAATATTAAATAACTTATTATTTTCATTGAATGGAATAATGAAAAGAAGAATAGTGAAGATGTATGTTGAACTAGTCAAATATTTGGGAGGAGATACTCTAAGTTTATTATTATTATTATTATTATTTATTTATTTATTATTAAACGGGAGAACCCCATTGAAAGGAAAACCATAAAATAATAATTTTCTTAACATACTAGAAAAAAGATAAATTACTATACTAGCAATAATTGATACAGATAAATAAAGATAACAAATACAATTTTCTAAGAACTAAGAACAACATCTAATAGTAACCAAGCAACAGACTAATACTTTATAAAACGTATCACATTTTTTAAAATGTTGAAGTGATCCTCCGAATGGATCGAGGGATGGGTGGACATTTAGGAATTCTACGGATCTAGACAGGGGACTATGTATCCCATAGTTGGTTGTATGACTCATAACTTTGAAAGTCTCATTTCTTCCCAAGACACGATCAGGAACTTTTAAAGAAATCTGCTCGAGTAGTGGTGGGCAATCAATAACACCATTTAGAACTTTAAAAATAAAACAGATATCAATAACTACTCTTCTATTTCTTAGGGTATTTAGGGATATTTCAAAGTCTAGGTAGCCAAATTTAAATTACAAAACCTCAAAAATTTATTTTGAACTCAATGTCATTAATATGCACTAAGTAAAACGGCGACCAGACTGCCGAAGCATATTTAAGGTGAGATTTGACAAGGGAGCAAAACAGAGTCTTTAAGCAAGGAAAAGATAAGTCACGAGCAAATCTCAGGACAAAACCTAACATTCTTAATGCCCTTGTTATGACCATGGTATAATAATCGCGAAAAGTGATCTTGTCCTTAACTCCTATAACCAAACCTAATTCTTCGCCTCGTATGGTTTATGAGGTCTCAATCCTACTTCAATTCCTGTAGATGCTGATAAAGTTGCACTTTTTTATACTAAGTGATAGACAATTCAACCCTGACCAATGAACAAAGCGACTAAGACAATTTTGTAGTAACAAGCCATCATATTCTGATTTTATTAACCTAAACATCTTCATGTTATCTGCAAATAGTAGGTAGAAACAGGAATCAAGATATTGATACATATCATTAATAAAAATATTGAAGAGAAGGGGCGCGGAGTGTCCACCCTGAGGTACAGCAAATGTAACTAAAATAGGTTTAGAATTGGAGCCACCAATTCTGGGTTCGACCGATGAGCGTGTTGGTCAACCATCGCAAAGATAGTTCATCAAAACCTGTAGCTCTTAGTTTCGCTAAAAGAAGTTGGTGATTCAATCTATCAAACGCTTTGGAAAAGTCTGTATAAATGGCGTCAACCCGATAGCCATCTTCCAAAGTGGATAACAGGATGCTTTCATAAAGAACTAAATTTGTGGCTGTTGAACGACCTCTGGCAAATCCATACTGTTCATTTGCAATGGTGCCCTTGCATAACCAGCTTATCTGGTCATAAATCAATGAGTCCAAGAGTTTTGAGATGTCTGAAGGCTTAGCTATCCCCCTGTAATTGGAGATATTCTCTCTATCACCAGCTTTGTGGATGGGAACAATGAAGCTCTCTTTCCACTCATTTGGTAGCTCATCCTCACCCAGCGACTTATTAAATATTGAAAATAAAGGATATGATATACTATATGCTAAGTTGGACAATGCAAACTCAGGAATTCGATCAGACCCGCAACTAAGACTCTTAGTAGTGGATTTTATTTTGTCAAAAATTTGGGGAAGCTCTATACGTCTAAAACTAAACTCACACTTTCTAATAATCACATAATCAGGTATTTGTACAATAACATCAGGACTATAGGCAGTAGTAAAAAAATCAGCAAACGAATCGGCTATAGACTGATTACTATCTGCCATTTTATCATTATGAAACATACACTCTGGAAGTACAAGCGATTTTCTTTGTTCATTAAGAAATTTCCAAAATGATCGTGGACTCAGAAAAATATCACCTTCCATTTTTCTCAAATACAATGAATAATCACATTTAATTGATTCTTTACATTACGCACGTAAGTTAGAGAACCTGAGGTAATCTTCCTGAGTGCGTGTTTTTGCATCTACAATTTGTGAGCCGTTTTCTTTTTTATTATACGACGTCTTGTTTCGGAACTAAAATATTTCGGAAAATTAGAGCATTTGTAACGTTTTAACGGGACATAGATTGAGATTCCATGATTCAAAATATCATAGAACAATTTGGTTGATTCATGGACACTAAGATTAGCCAGCATCAGCTGCAAATCAAATGAGCCTAAGAAATAGTTAAATCGCAAGTAATTTGCGTTTTTAAAGTCATAAAAACACTCTTCATGTTGTGAGTTTATGCTGTAATCACATTGTTGACTGAACGGAAATAATAAATCACAGGCATGGACAATAGATATATCTTTAACATGACTGAATACTAGATCTAAATATACACTTCGGGGATTAGGAGTACCGATAAGTTGATGCATGTTCAGGAACACGATACACTGTGAAATAATTTCAGCATTATAACCTGGAGGACACTCGGAGATAAGGGCACTTTCAGAGTTCTTCCAAGTTGCTAATGGTAGATTGCAATCGCCAAATATAAACAGTTTCGCAGAAGAATAATTGTGACAGATAATCTCAACTGTATCGCTGTGAGGCTGATATTTTTCTATTTCAGAGTTAGGGGGGATATACATACCACCAAAAACAAACTTGGAAAAACCATATTTAAGAAATACAAACAATTGTTCAAAACTAGTTTGATCTACTGTAATTCTCCGGGAATTAATAAACTTTTTTATCATTATAATAACAGTGTCTCCTCTCTTCTTAGTACTTGTCAAATCAGATCTATCACAATGAAATGTATTGTAACCATTCATTAGACTATATTTGTAATTGTTACAGGAGTTTTTGTTTTGTCTCCTTGGTACCAAAGGCACTATTGATTGATTATTTTCCATCATCCTAATTAATTTTCTATGTCTAAGTACAGTAGGTACTGAATTATTGAACCGGTCCAGTAGTCTTTACAAAAAAAATGCTAAACTATCATATTTTGAAAAACAAGTGAAATGAAAATCTGAAGTTTAAGAACATAGTAATACTGGCAAGGGGAGTAAAAAACAATGAAAATGAGTATTGGGTTACATTTAAAAAATTAATTATTTTGATATACTGCAAAACTGGTAAACTTGATAATATTGCCAATATCATCGTCGCATCAGACATTATCGCATAACTCGGTGTTCTAGATTTGGTGTACCTAAGTGCAGTAGCTTCTGAAAAATCGGATCTTTCCAGTACTTTTTACAAAAAACTCTGTGTTATCATCTTGAAAAACAAGTGAAATGGACAACTGATAATTTGGTATCATAATAAAATTGGCAGGGGCAACGGAAAACAATGAAAATTAATATGGGATTGCATTTGAAAAAAAAAGTTTTTTTATTGTCTGCAAAACTGGCAAACTTGGCAATATTGCCAAGTTATGATCAATGACTTATGTATATCAAATTTAGAGCATTTAGATGTAGCGTAGAAATACTCTCATTTTAAAATAGCTTACCTTGGCCATGTCCGTTATTGTATTAGCATTATCCATAAGTTTTCGTTGGTCCATTTTAACTTTTCTTAATCTGGAAACATAAAAAATGTCTAAATATATATATATATATATACAGAACGAAATCTTTCACGACTTTTGTCAAATAAGAAATCATAGTTTTTGGAGTCCGACTTTGTCAAAATTTCATAGAATGCATGTTATGATCTTATGAAGTAAAAATCTCTAAAGATGTCTCGATTAGCTGAGAAAAAAAATCTATTTTTTCATGGTTTAACCCCAAGAACAATGATGTCCTAAGTTTTTAAATATGTAATATATATTTTAATTTAAATTTAAACAGTCAACATATATACAGAAACATTTGTTACATTTATATGCAGTACCCAGAAGAACAGCGTACAAGTAAAACACATTTCTTTAAATGACTAATTTTAATTTTATATTTCCATTTTTCTGCCATCTCCTGGACAAAATTAACGAATATTTGTTGAAAATGTATTTTGATTTTAATGAGTATTTTTTTTTAATTACGGTCTGATTTTTTGGAAATATTACCATAATGAAAATCGAACCATAAAGAAAAAAGATGTAAAAAAGAATACAATAATGGAATATCAAAAATAGGTTAATTTATTTACCTATTTTCCGTGTTTATTGGGTTTTCTTATCAGGTTCTTTACTACCGTTACGGATTTTTTTGCGAAAAACGCAGTATACATGGTAAATACAATAAATAAACTTTAAAATGAACTGAATGAATATATATAACAACAAGTGGTGACAGGAGAAATATTTCTAATTCCCCCTTATGCTGATATCTGATTAACCCATCTTATAAACTTTTCAATACAGTGTAATGTTTTTCCAAGGTATCATATCCTTTAAATTTATCCGATCTTAGACCTATTAGTATTCTTCAAGAAATTTCTAAAATATTGGAAAAAAATAGTTCATGGTCAGATGGTGGCATATCTAAATGAGAAATATATTTTGGCTGAAAACTAGTTTCGCTTTTAAACATGCCACAGTACCATCATCACTGCCTTAATTCAGTTAACAAACGAAATATGGATAATAAAGATTTAACGGCATTGGTGGTGCTGGATTTCTCTAAGGCATTTGACGCCATCAATCACACACTTATTTGGAAATACTATAGATTTTCTAACGAAACAATCGAGTTCTTTAAATCGTATCTTGTGGGTCGGCGTAAGATGGTCTGCCTGGATAATTCTGTGTCTTCGGTCAAAGTTTTTGGATCTGGTGTTCCGCAGGGTTCGATATTGGGTCCCTGTCTTTTCACTTTATATACAAGTGATATACTTTTATCACGAGGCTTAACTAAAAAAGCAAACTTATGCTGACGATACTCAAATCTATGTGGAATCTATCAGGACCTTCGAACAGGCGGAAAGTGATTTGAATCGGGGCTTGAATACCTTACATACCCTCTCAATGAAATATCATCTTACAATAAATCAGTATAAGTCAGATTTAATATTTTTTGGAAATAAAAAATATCGTGAACATATTACAAACAATTTTAGAATAAAAAATTACGAAGAAATTCAAAAGGTTGGCCATATAAAGAACTTAGGTATAATATTTGATTTAAACTTTAAATTTGTTACGCATGTTAAGCACTTGCTACCAAAATCATTTGGCGTCCTAAAGATTTTGTTTTCGAATAGGCATGCCTTTTCAAAGCCTCTAAAAAAACTTTTGACTGACTCTTTCGTATTATCACGTTTTGATTATGGAGATGCCGATTACGGCTCTTTTTGGGAGAAAGTAAACCAAAGAAAAATTCAAAAACTACAAAATGCCTGCTGGCGGTTAGTATTTGGGCTTAAAAAATATGATCATGTGCCATTAAAAACAGCGCAGCTAAATTGAATAACCATGGAGACAACTGTAATATTATTTATAAAGTCTTAAGTACCAGGATTCCAAAATCTTTATTTAATGCATTAGTTTTCCGATCCTTCTTGCACAATGTAAATATTAGAAGTAGAGTTCTCCTTAGTGTTCCAAGTCATTCCTCCGCCATATTTCAAAGACCATTTTTGTACAGGGCTGTAATATACTACAATTCCTTAGTGAGTAGATTTATATATTTACCATTGCATTCCTTCAAAAAGAAAGAATACTTGTTTGAGTAGTTTTATTTTTAACTTTAATCTTAGCGTTTATACTCTACTTGTGTTGGATGCGAAGCTGTAAGTATGTATATATGTATGTGCATGTGTATATATATATATATATATATATATATATATATATATATATATATATATATATATATATATATATATATATATATATATATATATATATATATATATATATATATATATATATATATATATATATATATATATATATATATATATATATATATATATATATATATATATATATATATATATATATATATATATATATATATATATATATATATATATATATATATATATATATATATATATATATATATATATATATATATATATATATATATATATATATATATATATATATATATATATATATATATATATATATATATATATATATATATATATATATATATATATATATATATATATATATATATATATATATATATATATATATATATATATATATATATATATATATATATATATATATATATATATATATATATATATATATATATATATATATATATATATATATATATATATATATATATATATATATATATATATATATATATATATATATATATATATATATATATATATATATATATATATATATATATATATATATATATATATATATATATATATATATATATATATATATATATATATATATACACTGTGTCCCAGATTGCTTGTAATCACAGGGTTTCTCGGAAACCAGCAGAGATATAACTTTGCGGTTTTCGCGACCATGTGTCACTTTTTCGAGAAACTTTGAATGCCGCAACCAGAATTGTGCCACATGGTTTCGTTCCCGAGATACAGGGTGAAATAGAGATTTTGCGCTTTTGGGGGTGGTATCATATTTCGGACACCCTATCAGATAGAGAAAAGGTAAAAACTGCTATGGATAGATATTTTTACGTAGAATCCAGTTTTGTAGTCGCACAAGTTTTTAGACAATCCGTTTTTGAGATATAGCCCAAACTTAATATTTTTTAAATGGGACACCCTGTATTTTTTTATTCCAAAAAATTCGCCTTTTTTTCTCTTTAAAATGATGTGTCACACTATGCACTTTTGACGTAAACTAAACCCTATAAACGCTATATTAAAAGGAAAACGTAAGTTGGCCATGGAAATATGGGTAGATATTAAAAGTGTCCAGAAGCAAAATTAAACAACATAAAAAATTAATAACCATTTTTTTACTATGAAATAAATAAACTTAATAATCTTGATAAACTTAATCACAATACTAAATAAATTCTACATAACTAGAAAAACTGTTCAAAATGACCGCCCCCTCACGAACACAGAATTGGCACACAGTGCGAATTGTTCTTAGAGCATTCATCATTATTATAGGTCTATCTTCCAATGATCTAAATGCCTGAATGGTTGCATTTTGCAGCTGCTCCATCGTATTGACTGGATTCTGGTAAATTTTGTTTTTTAAGTAAAACCAAACGAAAAAATCTAATATTGAGAGGTCTGGCGACCTAGCAGGCCACCTTACTGGTCCATTTGTACCAATCCAGCGATGGTGAAAATTTTCAAATAGAAATGGCCTTATAATTTGCGCATTGTGGGCGGGAGCACCGTCCTGCTGAAAGTAAATATTGTGCAGATTTGCTAGCGGTAAGTTATCCAATGAATCCGGTAGTATTTGATTTAAAATTGCTAGATATCTATCTGCTGTTAAATTATTATTGTAAATATGGAATGTAATCTTTTTTCCCAATATAAAGCAAGCGACGCTAAACCCAAACCTTCCTTGCTGCTGACGTTCTCTTGCTAAAAATTGGTTTTCCGTATACCAGTGCCTATTATTATGCCTGTTAAAAATACCACTACAACTTATATAGGCTTCGTCGGACCATATAACCTTGCTACCGAAGTCAGGGTCATTTTGGGTTTTTTGAAGATACCAGTTACAAAAATTTAGACGCCTTTCTGCATCTCCAGGATGCAATTGTTGTACTACATTTACTTTATAAGGCTTATATTTATGTTTTCTTAATATCCTTTGCGTTTGTGATTTTGACACCCCCACTGTTTCCTGAATATGCCTACATGAATTGGCGTGATTGGCCTGAATACTTGCTAATACAACAATCTCATTGTTCTCGTGATTTCGTTTATTATGTTTTAGCCCTGTGCTTTGAAAATGATCCATCATTAATTAAATTTAATTTAATTCGACGAAAAATTGCCTTGTGTGGCTGAGGCCTTTCTGGATATCTACGATATAAAAAAAGCTTTTGGAAATAGTCCATAACTCAAAGTGGAATTGAAAGAAAATTTTGAAAGGAGGTTCATAATAATTTAAGCGCTTGGTGCTTACCTGTTAAAATATAAATCAGATGCTTGATCACTGTTTTCTTGACATTCAATAAAACAAACCATCATATCATACTTATGACTATTTTCAAAATTATTCATTTCTTTTTAATATCTATTAATTTACCTGTTAGAATTATTGGTAACTCGTATGATAAGAGGATAAACACGGCAATATTTGATATATTTAAGAAACAAATAGTTTTGATTTTTGTTTCCATGCCATATTTCCATGGCCAACTTACGTTTTTCTTTTAATATTGCGTTTATAAGGCTTAGTTTACGTCTAAAGTGCATAGTATGATACATCATTTTAAAGAGAAAAAAAAGGCAAATTTTTTGGAACCAAAAAATATAGGGTGTCCCATTTAAAAAATACTAAGTTTGGGCTATATCTCAAAAACATTTTGTCTAAAAAAAATTTCGACTACAGCACTGGACTCTACGTAAAAATATCTATCCATAGCAGTTTTTACCTTTTCTTTATCTGACAGGGTGTCCGAAATATGATACCACCCCCAAAAGCGCAAAACTTCTATTTCACTCTGTATCTCGGGAACGAAACAATCTGGCACAATTCTGTTTGCGGCATTCAAAGTTTCTCGAAAAATTGACACAGAGTCGCGAAAACCGCAAAGTTCTATCTCTGCTGGTTACCGAGAAACCCTGTGATTACAAGCAATCTGGGACACAGTGTATATATATATATATATATATATATATATATATATATATATATATATATATATATATATATATATATATATATATATATATATATATATATATATATATATATATATATATATATATATATATATATATATATATATATATATATATATATATATATATATATATATATATATATATATATATATGTATATGTTTGTTTTTTTTTATATTTCATATATAGTTTTTATTATTGTCTAATTGATACCTTTACTTTATAATGTTCATTGTTCAGAATAGGTTAAGTGTTTAAGAATAGCTATTTAAGCTAAACTTTGCCTTTGTCTGTAACATTTATTATTATTATTATAATTTGTTATTAAAGATGATTGTTTTTGTTTTTAAAACTGTTTTTTATAAGCAATTTATTTTTAAGTCAAGTCAAGTTTCAACTTGCAAAGAAAGCTTAATAGTTAAATCTAATAATAATATAATGTTCCGATACATTTATAAATAAATGTCGTTACTTACTATACAGCGTTTCTTAATTTTATTATTTTTTACAAGACCAAATAGAAAAAGATATTTAAACATTAATTTGGGGAAACTAAGCTTTTATTGGTCAATAATGTCAGAGAAAAATATCAATGCGGTTTTTTTTTATTTCATTGTATCATCATAAACAAATCCCAAATTTAAATTATAATACCCTTTTTGAATATTTGCTGTTATTCAGAATTGCCTAAATAAAAGCAAAATGTTCAATTTGCTTTACATGAATTTAAGCTTAGTACAATAAAACAGAGTTGTCAGCTTGAGTTAACTTTATAAGGCAATTAATCATTTTATGTTTAGGGCCACCGATAATGTAAATATAAAAGCACCTTTTGGGTAGATTCATGTGCTAACTAAATTATAATAGCTTTAAACTAACACGTATTGTTAGAAAATGCAAGTTTTTTGTCGAACATGTAAAAAGCAACCCCGTGAAAAACAATTTACGGTTGTTTTGCTACTGTAAAGTTTCCTCTGATTATTTTGGCATTGGAAATATGTATACTAGTGCACCAGGCACTGTACAATGAGTTCGACATTAGGTTTTCCTTTAAAATAATGTGGATAAAGGTCTATTTATCTAATCTATCTATCTTTACGTTTCGTCTTCGATTGCACGAGCCATCTTTAGGGATCTTTACTCCACTGAATACTGAAGGAACTCGGAGAGATTCAGGCGGGCTTTTATGTAGATGTAGACCGTAACCCGTATCTCTCGTATGTTTAAACATTTCAATAGATTCTCTAATTTTTCGATTATAAAATCCTGGAACCGACGCTGGAACCTTGGTTTCTTGTACATTTATAATATGCCCAGTGATATGATGGTGCTAGATTTAATAATTTGGTTCTTTTTAATACATCGTATATATTCCTTAAGTCTACTCGATAGTGGGCGACCTGTTTCTCCCACATACATTTGTTCACAAGACCAAGGACTTTTATATTACTTCTGTTTGAAAAGGTACATCTTATTGCACCTGGATTAGACGGAATTACTAGTAAAATGCTGAAAGAAATACGAAATTTTATTGCTAAGCCTCTAACACATATTTTTAACTGTTCCATTTCGACGGGTATAATTCCTTGTGAATTGAAGAAGTCGGTTGTCATAGCTATTCATAAAGGTAAAGAGACTTATTTACCGGGCAATTACCGGCCGATATCTCTAATTAATAATATTGCAAAAGTATTGGAAGTTTGTATAAGGGACAGAATTATAAGCCACATAGAAAAACATAACATTCTTTCTCCGAGTCAATTTGGATTTCGTCATGGAAGATTAACGGAAGACGCACTTTATGAGGTATCAAACTTTATTTATAATGCTATTAATAGAAGTAAAAAACCCCTTGCGATCTTCTTGGATTTGGCCAAAGCCTTCGATACCGTACTGCATGATATTCTTCTAAACAAGCTAAGCAACTACGGAATAAGAGGATTATGCCATAACTTAATAAGGAGTTATCTTGAAGATCGGAAACAATGTGTAAGGGTACAAAAAGATTATAGCAGTTTTGAAATAATACAATGTGGTGTTCCGCAAGGCACCGTAATTGGACCACTCCTATTTTCCTTATATATTAATGACCTCTTTTGCCTCACTACATCCAGCAAACTGGTCTCGTATGCAAATGATACTGTTCTTCTTGTACAGGGGGATACCTGGAATGCTACAGTGGAGCACACCATATCTGAATTTGCAAAGGTACGTCAATGGTTGGGTGAAAACCGATTGACAATTAACATGGAAAAAACAAAATTTATGTGTTTCAGTATCCTTGACTCCCACTAATTTGATGCTAATCAGATAAAAATGCATACGCTCCAGTGCTTATCAAATGAGACACCATGCCACTGCACTGATTTTCTGAATAAAACTGAATGTATCAGATATCTCGGCGTTGTAATTGATCAGAATATTAGGTGGGATAAACATATAGAAAGTACAAATTCAAAACTACGTAAACTAATTTATAAATTCTATCAAATCAGAAATATCATGCCAATCAATATCCTCAAATTATTATATATCACACTAGCTGAATCAGTCATTAGATACGGTCTGTCAATATGGGGAGGGGCATTTAATACAACACTAAATATTTTAAATGTAACTCAAAGATATCTCCTTAAAGTAATTTACAAAAAAAAAACCAGATACTCTACCGAACTTCTGTGTCAAGAAGCCCAAGTTGTAACCTTGCAACAGTCGTATGTAAAATCAGTACTTTTGATAGTTTACAAACATCCCGAACTAAGGCTGCAACCTGTTCTTAATAATTATCATACCAGAAGCAGATCGGTGGAGTCCGTATGTGTTCCTTTCCTGTCCAGAACAAGAAACCAAAGATATCTGACATACTTTGGTCCTACACTTTATAACTTGCTTCCGCTTAATATCCGACGTATACAGAACAGAAACCTTTTTAGTAAAAAAATCTCAATTTTCTTGAAACAAAACTTCGAGGTATTTACTGGCACTTTAAGTAGATAGCAAATTTTTACTTCAAATAAGTCTTATTTAAATTCTATAATTTTTAAAATTATTCTATCGCTTATGTTAGTGTGAAATTATACGATTTTAGGTTAGCAACGTACTTAGTTTGTACGCAGTATCATTTATTTAGTACAGGTTATAATTTAAGAATTTAGCAATAGGCAATTACAACAAAATTTCTTTTCTTTTGTACACACACAGATGATACATCGAGGTGTGCAATCATCTTTATAGTAATATTGTAAACATTTTCTACGTAATATATTTGATTTGATTTGATATTTCTGCAGAACTTGCGTTTAAATAATATGTATTTGTATGTATCGGTTTTCTATACATAGAATGTCCTAATGTAGTGTTTTCCTTCCTTTGAACAAATACTTTAAAAAGCAAAATCATCCCATTAGATTCAATTTCCACTGTGAATTTAATATTATGATGTTGTTGATAAAGGTGGCCCAGAAATATAAGGAGATTTTCGTGTCCATGAGGCCAAACAACCAGAGTGTCATCTACATATCTAAAATAATGTTTTGGTTTTAGTGAAGCAGATGTTAGAACAATATCCTCAAAGACTTCCATGAAGATATTCGCTACCACAGATGTTAGAGGAGATCCCATAGCTATCCCTGAGGTTTGTTCATAAAAAGTTCCTTGAAACATGAAATAAGTAGATGTAAGACAAGCTTCAACTAGGTCTATTATGTTATTATCAAGATTATTACGTTCTAATATGTCTGATATAATGGAAATTGAGAAGTTAACAGGAACATTTGTGTATAGTGATTCTACATCGAAACTGACCAAAATATCTTCGGGATCCAACTTGATTGGCTTAAGTTTTTCCGCGAAATTTACAGTTTTTTTATGAAAGGATATGGTTTTTCCAGTAAATGGATTAAGAAAATTTGAAAAATATTTACCTAGATTGTATATTGGCGAGTCTATTGCACTGAAGATCGGTCGAACTGATCTTATCTTGAAAAGACCATAAAAACCTACGGATCATGGAGTTGCTTGGCTTTAATGATTTTTCTCCACTGGTGGTAGTTGGATCCCGAAGATATTTAGGTCAGTTTCGATGTAGAATTATTATACACAAATTACTATACACAAATGTTCCTGTTAACGACCAAATTTCCATTATATCAGACATATTGGAACATAATAATCTTTATAATAGCTTAATAGACCTAGTGGAAGCTTGTCTTACATCTACTACTTATGAACAATTCTCAGGGGCAGGTATGGGATCTACTCTATCACCTGTGGTAGCGAATATCTTCATGGAAGTGTTTGAGAACATTGATCTAACATCCGCTCCAGTCAAACCAAAACACCATTTCAGATATGTAGATGATACTCGTTTTGTTTGGCCTCATGGACAAGAAAATCTCCTCATATTTCTGGGGTACCTTAATCAACAATATGACAATATCAAATTCACAATGGAAATTGAATCTAATGAAACAATTCCCTTTCTAGATGTATTTGTTCAAAGGAAGGAAAACGGTACATTAGGATATTCTGTGTATAGAAAACCGGCACATACAAATATATACTTAAATGCAAGTTCCCACCACCATCCAGAAATCGCTTTTTAGCTCACTGGTATATAAAGCCATTTCAATTTCTGATCAAGATTCTCTACCATCGGAAACATCGAAACTGAGAAGGAATGGCTATTGCACTGAAGATATCACGCGTTCAGTTAAAAGCTATAGTAAGCCAACTCCGCGAAAGGAGAATTATAAGAAGCCACCGTTAGGCAGTGTTGTCCTTCCCTACATATATGGTTCTACAGGCAAAATAGGACGATTACTTCGGGGGTCCAATATACGTACAATCTTCAATACACATAATGTTGTACCTTCTCAAACAGGAGGAGTATATAAAATTCCTTGCCTCTGTGGAGAAGTGTATGTGGGAGAAACAGGACGCTCAATATCTACCAGACTTATGGAACATCAACGAAGTATTAAAAAGAAACGAATTGTTCAATCTGCTGTAGCTGAACACCAGCATATCACTGGCCATATTATGTATGTACAAGAAACCAAGGTTCCAGCGTCGGTCCCAGGATTTTATAAACGAAAAATTAGAGAAGGTATTGAAATTTTTAGTAATTCCAATTTGCCATGGTCTAATCACAAGAACCATGATTTCTTAATTGACCAAAGTCGTAAAATAAATGGACATTAAATGCAGTGGCAGATCTGGAGATCTGGGGGCCTGCACTTTTTTAAACTTTTGAGGCCCACACGGGGCTCCTCTCTATATGGCTATTATATGTTAAAAAAAAAGTACACATATCAAATTAGGCTCACGAAGCGTCTATGTAACAGCGTGGTCATTTCAACCAAAATCACATGGCATTTTCGAAGCTTTTTTCTCGCGTTGAAATGAAGACTGAAGCATTAGTGACTGCGGATGGTGCTGTTGTTGTAGCGCTAATTGCGCTTAATTTTTTTGTGATTTTATATTTGTCGATTATTATCTTCCATACTGTAGGTAATTTTAATGATTCGTTTCTTTTATTCAAATCACCATGTTTTTCAATTTCTATGGCTTCTCGGATTAATCTATATTGGCCCTACACAACCATCGAAAGGACCCCTCACACCGCTTATGTAAAATGGCTTTCGGCTATTTGTTTATGAAAATTTGATATGTTGGAGAACTCAGCTTTCTGATCAGTTGTCTTCATAGCCGCAACGCAATCTAATGGATGGTTTGGGAACTACAGGGTGTTAAAGTTATTAATTTGCCAATCTTACTGACCAGTTTTGCTGAAGTTTCGCCAAAATCACATGTGGCATTTTCGAAACTTTCCTTCTCGCGTCCAAATAGAGGCACATCTTAGTGATAATTTTAAAATATCAGGTATGGTACGTTGATATTATTAACTTATCACTAAGGTGTGTCTCTATAAATAAAAATAAAGAACAAATATGTTTTAAATTTAATATTATTAATATGAAAATGTTATAGTTTTTAAACCTTTTTGTTTCCAGTATGTATGATAATGTTTGGGTCTTTGTATTTAATTTCCTGTGTTTTTTTTTTAATGAAAACAAAAATTTTAGAAATCAAGCAAGCCCAAATAAAGTCTTGAAAAAGCTCAACACTATGAGCCAAACGTCGACTTGATAAAATTGTGTATTTATTATTAACCTTGAAGATTTCAAGGTATAAATATATTGTTAGAGAAAAATCCCTATTTTTTTATTATTAAATAAAAATTATTTTTTTATCATATACTATATCAAATACCACAATTTATTAAAATTATATTAAAATCCCACCAGTTCTTTACAAAATATGTAAAATGACTACGAACATTTTTTTAAAAAACGGCTTTTAAGAGATTCTTCAAAATTGTCGTGCAGCCACCGTTTCTATAAATACTCTGTACAAACTATTTCAAATTAGCTTTGAAAAATAGCTATAGAGCTATCAGAGGTTTTTACATAGTTTAAAAAAGTCTCTATCAAACAATATATACCTGGGTGTGTATACAATCAGAGTCATTCATAGTATAGCTAGAAAGAATTCCTTTAGCTTTGTATTGAGCAAAATGTGTTTGTTTTTATTTACCTTTATCAAATGCCATAACATATTAAAATTAAATTTAAATCCGATCATTTTTTTACAAAATATATAAAATGACTACAAAATAATACTTAAAAAAGTATTTTATGGGTTATTCTAAAATGTCCTGCAACCTTTATGAACACTCTATACAAAGGATATCCGCTTATGTTTGAAGGATGACCATAGAACTGTTAAAATTGCTAAAACCTTTTAATAGAATAATTCATAAAAATAGAAAAAATTAATAACATTGAAAATATGTACAAAAATAAAAAATGGCAAATACATAAATTTAACACCCTGTATTTCTGACATTATCCATTACATTGCGTTGCGGCTACGAAGACATTTGATAAGATTGATGAGTTCTCTAACATATCAAATTCTCAAAAAAAATAGCCGAAGGCCATTTTGCATACGCGGTGTGTGTCCTTTATTTTGTGGCCGGTTTACAGATAATGTAGGAATAGAGCTGAGGTTGTTTGTTTATTTTGGATGCTGAGTTTATGCTCTTCCACTCTTGCTGATATTCGCCTGTTAGTTTGACTCACGTACATCTTTTCACAATCCTGGCACGGAATGCTGTATACTCCGTGGTTTTCCAGTTTGATTTTATCTTTTGGGTTTCCAAGTAGTTTACATATAGTTGTTTGTGGCTTGTGTATTATTTGTATGTTGTATTTTCTAAGAATTCTTCCGATTCTCCCTGTTGTGCCTTTTACATATGGTAAGACTACTTGTTGTTTTTCCGGTTCATAATTTTTGTTGTTCATTGTTCAGGAACCCTTTGCATTAACAGCTTTCTCTATGGTGCGATTTGTATACCCATTTTTCTTTGAGGCATTAGATATTATATTAAGTTCGTTTTGTCTCGTCTGTGTTTCAGTTAATCGCCCGAATCTGGATATTACGATATTGGCCACAACTTGAATTCATGCTGGGTGATGATGTGATCTTGTATTTATATATCTGTCTGAATGTGTTGTTTTTTTCTACACGGTGTATTCGAAATGTCTGTTATGCAATTTTGTGACCAGAACATCTAAAAATGGAAGTTTGTTGTTTTCCTCTAACTCTAGTTGTAAATTGTATTCTGGGATTCATTGAATTTACGTGAGTCAGAATTTTTTCAAGCTCTGTACGACCATGCTGACAAGAAACAAAATTATCGAGGTGCGGTTTTCGCTGAATATTTTCAATTTGCCGAAAGTTCTGTTTGAAGCACATCTTAATTTATTTTTATAACCGGAAGTACTGAAAACAAAATGGCTGACTTTCAGGTACAGTACAACTTTGTTACTTTAAACTGAACACCCTGTATATTTCCTTAAAATCATAAAGCTTAGTCCTTCCTCTTTTCAAAAATGTAATACAAGCTATAGTTACGTTGCAGAATTGTGGATTTATTAAGTTTTGAAAAGATACTGCATGTCTATATGAATTTCACGGTTAATGTCTTTGAAAACAAATTCATATTGTTCCAACGTGTCGATCGCAAAAACACAATTAAAACCTGGTATAGAACATTTTGGAATACGGGATCTTTAACACGTAAGAAAAGAACAGTAAAAAACGAAAATTTACTAAACAAGACATTACAAGTCATGGAGGTAACTCAATTAGATCCAAGCATATAAATAAGAAAAATCGCAGGTTCAACAAAAATTCCTCGGACCATATTGCTAACTATTATGACAAATATTCTCTAGCTAAAGCTATATAAGATACAAATTTTGCAAAAAATTAAAGAAACTGATTTTTCGAAAGGGGTAGAACTATGCCAGCCTTTACAGAAAAACAGATATTTTCTCGAAAGGGTAATAATGTCGGATGAGGCTACTTTTCATATAAACGGAAAAGTTAATAAACAAAATTGTAGAATATGTGCAGAAGAGACTTCCACGCAATTTGATGAACACGTCAGTCAAAGATTCGCCAAAAGTTGAAGTTTGGTGTAGTGTGTCCAGGAAAAAAAATTATGGTCCATTCTGTTGAAAATCCAATTGTAAATTCTCTCGCAATATGTCGATATGCTGGAATTTTTTATATCCGCAGTTACGTCAGGAAAATATTCTGAATTCAGTGTACTTTCAACAACGGAGCTACACCGCACTGCGCGTTAATTACCAGAGTCTTTGAAAACAGGTGGATTGGAAGAGGAGGCACGAATCCATGGGCTCCTCGTACACCGGACCTAACTATTCCCGATTTTTTTTATAGGAGTACGCAAATAACTATGCCATAATCCGCTACCACAAACTTTACAGCCGTTAAAGTCAAATATTCGCAACGTAATGGAAGAAATTCCCGAAGAATATTTAGTCCATAGTTTTCACTAGCTTACTACTAATTTAAATAAATGTATTACTAAAATCGGAGGCCGACACTGCCAACATTTGCAGTAGTAATTTTTTAATAACAATTACACTTGCCGGCAAGATTTTTCTAACACAGGCCAGCTCATTATTTTCACAATGGAAATACCCTCCCAATAATAAAAAAAATATTCGCAAAGCCCTAATACGTACCATTTTTTAATAGCCTAATTAGAACCTTTTATATTGGCAGGTAAACAATTTTATTGTGGCGTGGCTAAAATGGATCCATTTTACAACGGAAAAATTATCTAGACTGGGTTTCTAACAACATTAGTCATAAAATAAACGTTAAACATCACTGTTCTGTTAAGTTTCGAATTGAGTGGTTCTCTATGTATTGATAAGCAAGTGTATGTGAAGACGAGAATGTCGAGTCAAACGCGCCGAAGTTGCAAAATTTCTCCTTAAAAATTTTGTTATATTTGTGGAGAATTTCTGGTGAAATCACGAGCCAGGCCATTTTCCGAAAACGTAAAAAAAGCCTACTTTAAATATTTTGATGTGTTAATTGGAGATCAAGATAAGCGGTGGGCTCCCCATGTATGCTGTGTTAGTTGTAGTGTATCATTGGTGCAGCGGATGAAAGGAAAGAGAAAAAGTATATTACCTTCTGCAGTTCCAATGGTATGGCGAGAACCCACCAATCATTCTGACGATTGTTATTTTTGCCTGACAAAGACTGAAGGGTATTCCAAAAAGGGAAAGCACAATATAGAATATCCAAATTTGCAATCTGCCATACGACCTGTTCCTCATAATGCAAATTTGCCAGTGCCGATTGCGCCTTTAAATTGTCAACCTATTGATTTGGGAGATAACGCATCATCAGGCAGCTCTGAAGAACAGTGCATCGATCCCACTTTTATCACAGGTCCCAGTTCCGGCGAGCCACATTTGATTGTTCAAAGTGAATTAAATGATTTAGTACGTGATTTGGGGGTTATCCAAGCAACAGTCAGAAATTCTTCAGAATGGAACCTATTGGCCAAAGAAACAAAAATTACGAATTTCAGAAAAAGAAATGCTATTTTTTCTGAATTCTACAGTACGGAAAATTCGTTGTGCGCGTGTACTGATATAGACAGTTTAATGCAGGAACTTGATATTGAACATTCTCCCCGTGAGTGGCGCTTATTCATAGACTCATCTAAATATAGCTTAAAAGCTGTGTTATTGCATAATGGAAATTTAAAACCCTCTATACCAGTTGCCCACTCAGTTGCAATGAAAGAAAATTATGAAAATATGCGCACGATTTTGGATAAAATAAACTACAATAGGTATAAATGGCAGATATGTGGGGACTTAAAAGTTATAGCGATTTTAGTGGGACTTCAGGGGGGATTTACAAAATATTGTTGTTTTCTTTGTTTATGGGACAGTCGTGCAATAAATCAGCATTATCTAACAAAAATTTGGCCAGAAACAAGCGAATTTCAACCCGGACTTCAAAATGTTATATTTATACCTCTTGTTTATCCCAAAAATGTCCTTTTGCCTCCTCTTCACATTAAACTTAGGCTGATGAAAAACTTTGTGAAGGCTTTGAATAAAGATGGTGATGGATTTAAATACCTAAGACAATTCTTTCCCCAGTTAAGTGATGCCAAATTAAAAGAAGGCATTTTTATTGGGCCACAAATCAGAAAATTGCTGGACGATGTCAATTTTACCGAGCTTAGCAGTTTACCAGGCAGGAACTCAGAGCATGGAATTCATTTGTTAATGTAGTAAGAGAATTTTTAGACAACAATATGGATGAAAATTATGAACAATTAGTTATTATTAGATGCTTATAAAGCGCTTGGTGCCAGAATGTCATTAAAAATTCATTTCCTCCATTCCCATCTGTCATTTGTTCCTAAAAATTTGGGAGCTGTTAGTGACGAGCAGGGTGAAAGGTTTCACCAAGATATCAGAACAATGGAAATTCGGTACCAAGGACGATGGAATCCAGCCATGATGGGTGACTACTGTTGGTTTTTGAAGAGAGAAGATAGGACACCTCATAAACGGAAAAAATAAAGTTTAATTAGTGTTTTAAGTTAATATTTTTCTCGTTTGCTTTTCTCTTAGATGTATGGTATGTTTAATAGGCGAAAACTGTAAACATAGTCAATAAACAGGGTTAAGGATTTTCTGAAATAATTTTTTCTATAGATATTAAGTATCGTAACATTCGATATGGTTCTATAACTCTAACAAGAAAACCCTACGTGCTACAACTTTCTATTTGTCATTTTCGTATTTGGATAGGTCCATTCTATTAGATTATGCTATTCTGATTTGTGTTACAACAAAAAATTTTTTTTAGTCGGCCAGTGTTATTATTTATTATACAATAATTGTTAAATAAATTTTCATTCTTTGCAGTTTTTTTTAAATTTTTGACTTGTGTTCTACTTCAAAAGAATAAGTCAAAAGTAATCGACGTTGGAACAAACGAATTTATTTCAATAGGCGACTTTTCAAAAAAAGAAAAAAACAACCGTGAAATTAGTTAGACATTCAGTGTCTTTTTCTGAGCTTAATAAATCCACTATTCTGCAACGTAACTATAGCTTATATTACATTTTTGAAAAGGGGAGGACTAAGCTTTTTAGTTTTGAAGTGATATACAGGGTGTTCCATTTAAAAGAACAAAGTTGCCCTATACCTGAAAGTCAGACATTTTATTTTCGGTACTTTCGGTTGTAAACATTAAATGACTTATGCTTCAAACAAAACTATCGGCAAATTAAAAATATTCAGCGAAAACTGCACCTCGATATGTTTTTTGTTTCAGCGCTATTTAAGTCCAAAATGGTCAAAATATGGCTGGCCACCCTGTATCTAAATTAGCTAAATATATTTAATTATATTATCGGTAGAGATACTCTCATACATTATATATTATACCGAAATATACTCCCTATAAAATGTTAACAAAAATAAGCATGAAATTGTAGTGATAAAAAAAGAAAAAAAAATGCATCTCAAGTAGGTAACTTAATAGAATTATATATGTATATGTGTTACTAAATGATTATGTGCGAAAGTAAATTGGGTCACTATTCCTAGTAAAAGGAAAAATTCAGAACAAAGGAAGTTCCGGCTAAAGGAAATTTGCCGATTTTTACAAAAATGTATTAAAGTAAATTATAAATTCGGTTGTATGAATGTATCTCCACAGTAATCCAGATTCTCATGCGCTAAAGGAAGGGCTTGAAACATACTTTTTGAGGTCTGCAAAATAGAAAACTATAGAACAGATGGGTCATTACTGATTACAGCGATTATACTAACTTTCTAATTATTTTCCAACGTTATGTTTGCATATTTTGCCAGATTTGTAGGTAAATATGGTTACTTTTTATTTTTTTTTGTATCTTCAGCCAAACCGTGTTGAACCGATTCGCAATTGTGTGAATTTCCAAAGGAATTTGATAAAGAAGAACGTTAAATTTAGGTACGGTAGGATTTAATTAAGATTCATAGTGCATTATTTGCTGTTCTTTTTTTTTGTTTTAATAGTTATTTTATTTGTATAAATATCCATACACGTGATATAACCTGTAATTACGCTTTTTAACGAAACTTAGATGCTAAAATTTACCAAGGGGAACTTTCGGCTGTTTGGCGTAGGGATCTAGAACTAACCAAACAATTACAAATTGAGACATCCAGAGAATGACTCGGATGCAAAACAAGTTTTCACCACTGGGAGATGACATTTAAAGGTTATGTACAATGATATCCAAATGCATACATTGGGTTACACTTCCACTGTTCCTAATAAAACGAAAGATTCATAACGAGGGAAGTTCAGGGTAAAGCAAATTTATCGATTTTTTTCAAATCGTTTAGCTTTTATAAAAAATGGTGAAACACGTAGTTTTGTATCTTTTTGTATTTAATAAAACGAAAGATTCATAACAAAGGAAGTTCAGGATAAAGGAAATTTATCGATTTTTTTCAAATTGTTTAGCTTTTTTAAAAAATGGTGAAATATGTAATATTTTTATCCGTTTCTATTAAAAACAAAGTGGTTTGCACAATGTGTATAATATAAGTATACATTATACAATCCAGCAGAGTACGTTTTAGCGTCCCTAGATGCCAAACAAATATATTCTATCAATTCCGTCGGTCCGTCTGTCGGTCTGTCTGTCAGTTCGCGGCATAGCTTAAAAACTACTTACCCGATTGATTTCAAATTCTGAACAAAAATTAAGGTGGTAAAAATCCAATATGACGAAACAAGATGGCGGCCTATTGAAAGGTTAAAAAAAATATTTAAAAAAAATACGTATCCAAGTTATCTCAATTTTTGCACAAACATCAAGCATTTAGTTGAAATCAACTGGTAAAGTTTAGGTACGAATACAAGATGGTGGAACAAAATGGCGGCAAACTTTAGCTTTACAGCTTAACTTTTTTTGGCTATACCTCCAACACATTTCATATTGAGGAGTACTTTTAGCTTTCAGGGAAGATCCAGCAGTTACATATGGAATAGCCATACAATTTGCTCGTCCGCCCAATTTACCTATAGTAATAAAGAACTCTTTTCGATAAGCAGATAAAGAAGAGGGTTTCGCATCCAGACTACCACCGCCGAAGTTAAATACCTAAATTTAAAAAAAATAGCAGGTAGCTTATTTGCAAGCTGGACGCACATATGTGAAATAAATTTTAAATTCAAATATTTCAAAAACGACCGTAAAACCGCATAGGGTATGTTATAGAAAATAAGTCTAGAATTTTTCGTATATAGAATCCAAATATGCGATAAAAATCATACCATCCAATTTAAAATAAGCGATAAAATCGATCTTTTATACTATATCGTTTTTATTCGAAGCTCAGTTGTTTCGCTGAAAATATTTATGAAAGATTCATAAAAATCCACAAACCTTACATATTTATCATTTTCATCTTTATAAAAAATAAGTTATAAGCTCTGTTCACTTTTATTCATTCATTTAATTCAAAATATTTGAATCGTATAGTATAGATACTAATGTTTTTATAACGCCCATCCGCTCTTGAATATAGTTCTGCAGTATGGTTGCCAAGATCAAATGTCAATATCAATTTAATTTAATATCAAAGCATGATAGATAAGTTTAACTTTGCAACGCTAAAAAAAATGAGATTCATGCAGGCTTGTTTATTAATAATATTAAAATGCTTGTGCCAAAGATAAACTTACGAATAAACACTAATCAAAACAATTATTGTTCCTCACTAAAGAACCCCGCACGATCCTTAAGGGAAATGGCTTTCAGTCAATTTTCCTGAAGATTTGTTATGTTGCAGTTCTCGATATTCAGATCAAATGCTTTCATAGGCACCAATTAGTACTGCGGCTGGTTTTCGATATACAGGGCGTCAAATTTGGAATTTTGCCTGTTCCTCATTTTATGCGTGTTTTTGATCTTTTTGTTTTTAAATACTTAATACGCGTTCAAATAAGTCAGTTGCTTAAAATATCTGAGATTAGATGTTACTATATGTATAAGGAAAAAAAACTCATACAGGGTGTAACTGTTTCCCACATTGCATATTTACGTAGCTGTGAAAGTGACACCAGTTAATTATAGAACGAAACTCGTCAGTAAATATATCTGTTATTATTTGCCTTTCCAAAGTTTTATTTTTTTTTGATAATTAAAATGTGTCCTTTTATCGGTTACCTACTTAAATATACTTGCAGTAAGCCTAAGAGGTCTAGATCTAGATGATGAATAGGTTACAAAACGTGTATTAAAATTCATGGCCAAGGTAATGTTAGCTATTTACAAATCTTTTCAATACAATCTTGTAATCTTTATTTAATTTTAATAGACCTATTAAAAAATTGGCAAAATCTTCTAATTTCAGATATTCTAAGTTAGGGACTTATTTAAAAGCGTATTAAGTATTTAAAAACAAAAAAAATAAAAAAAATTGCATAAAATTAGGAACAGGCAAAATTCCAAATTTGACGCCCTGTATATCACAAACTAGCTGCAGGATTGAGTTGTGGCTATGAAAGTTTTTTATCAGGAGGTTAAAAACAACGACATATCAAATCAAATTTTTACTAGTAATCTCCCTCCCCTGAATTTTTTGAAAATTTCCTTAAAAAATTTGTCACGTGGAAGATTCGGTAAGAAAATTTCACACCAAAATTTTTAATTTTCATCTCGATTTTCGTGTAGTTTGATGGCAAAGGATATATTGTTCTATTATTGTTTAGTCGGCTGTGAATGATGAAAAGTCAGGATGACAGACCCCGTGATAATTTAGTTTACGGTGGTCTAGTTATCTGTATATTATATAGTATAATTTTGGTTCTTATAAAAAACATTTCTTTTAGGTTTAAAAATAAACTTTTCCTAAAACTTTAGTAAAGTCAAATATTTTGCACCATCTTTAAAAGATACTAAACTTTTAGTTTTATTTGGGCTTAATTAACTAAAATTCAAGGAAGTATATTTTATTAAGTAAAACTTGCCAATTTAATTAACTATCACCTACCTACGGTCATGTAGGGTTTTAAAAACTAAACTTTACTAACGAGAAGTATACTTTATCAGATTCAGGACATTTTAAAGTTGAAATTTTGCCTTATTTAATATCACTAAACTTCACGGAACTGCATGAAATTTATCCTGAGAGTACATTATGTATTATGTACAATATTTAAATTATCATATTAATTGTAAAAGAGAGATGGCCACGGCTACGACAAATGAATGTAACTGGTAAATTAATAATGACAGTGACACTAGTAATAGTAGTAGTTGAGGGGAGGCCGAAGCCATGCCGGTAGGCCAAATTTGACACTTGCGGTTTACCCCAAGTTCTCACCCCAACTCTTCATACCACCTCCGTATCTTCCTTAAATCTACCAGACCTATTTATGAAGTTTAGGATGTCCTTCCAAAAAAGGTCCTTAACAACGCCTCTATGAAGCACCGAGACACCGAATATGTCATGTCTTGCCGCAGTCTGGTCGTAGATTCGCACCTACACAGATAGTGCAGCTGAGTTTCCTCCTCCCCACCAGAAGCATTACAGGTGGAATCATCCTCTATGCCTAGCAGTGCCAGGTGTCTCCTCAAACGACAGTGGCCTGTAAGCACCCCTATGAGGGAGCTAATGATCTGCCTATTTCTACTAAGCAACCAGACCGTTATGGCCTTATCAGGTCCCACAACGAACTCTTTTGTCTGCCTTCCTTTGCTATATGTATGCCACTCCCTACTCATGGTCTGAAAGGCCCAGTCATTTAGGGCCACCTTGACTTGCTGTCTTGACATTCCTAGTGTAGGTTCCGGTCCTATGGGAGACGTGTTAGCTCCGAGCTTAGCTAATTCGTCTGCCCTCTCGTCGTCATCTATTCCACAGTGACTGGGAACCCATACGAGTTCTACTCTTTTTGTCCTGGACCAGGACCATGCTGGCCTTTGGTGAATTCAACGCCTTCAACGCTGCTTGGCTATGTGAGCAAATGACCACATCTTCTTCTAAGCCTCCCTTAACTTCCTCCATCATAATGGCATATACTTCCGCCTCGAAAACCGTGATGTACTTCCCCAGTGGAAAGCTTTTCCTGCAGTTTAATTTCTCTATATACAGTGTGTCTACTTAAGTTCTCTACATATGGGAAACTTTTTTATTAGTAGTTTTACGGAAAAAAGTTACTCTTTATAAAAAGTTCTGCTTTCTACCAAAATAATATTAAAATATTCAAACTTGAGATTGCATATACAAGGTGGTCAAAAATTCCAAAAAATGGAAATTGACTCAAGAGAAAAGTACCTTTAATTTTTATTCTATAGCAAAATGTAATACAAAATCTTACTTAGAATAAAAAAACATATCTAGCACAAATTTCCTTATTTATCGATTGTCGATAATGGCATTGTCACTGCCATTGTCAGCCACAATATTGTATTACTTTATTGAAACTCAGTTTGAATATTATAGTAAAAAGAAATGCCGCTGAAATTAAGCAAAGAAGATACAATTGAAATAATTTTAATTGTCAGAGAAAATTATAAAACATTTCGAGAAGCTGCAGACATTTTTAACAACAGACACCCCGATAAAATTATACATTTCACAACAGTGGGGAATATTCTAACTAAATTCAAGACTTTTGGAAATGTAGAAAATAACTTTAACAAGAAACGGAGGTCTAGGGTTGCGAATGCTGAAACTTCAAATCAAGTAATGCTCTCTATGATAGAAGACCCCAAAAAGTCCCTACGCAAAAGGTCAGCAACATTGCCAAATAACGTAGGTAAAGATACAGTTTCAAAAATATTGAAAGAAAACAGTTTTCGACCTTACAAACCAAAATTTATACATACCTTGAGACCAGGAGACTTTGAGCGACAGTTCGAGTTTTGCTGTCTGATACAAGGGGAGCTAGAAGATGATCCTTTTATGGCAAGAGGCATTATTTTTACCGATGAAGCAACGTTTACCTCCAATGGGACTGTAAGTTCGCAAAACTGTCGTTGGTGTAGTGACGTTAATCCTAATTTTGTTATACAAACTCGTGATCAGTATTCATTCAAAGCAAATGTAACGTGCGGAATTTATAAAGATAGAGTAATTGGACCAGTTTTTCTTCGACATAACACAACACCCAACTTTATGCAAGCATTAAATGTGATTTATACATAAACTGGAAAAATTGTGGTACGAATTCAAGATCGCGGAACAAAATGGCGGCCAAATAAAATATTAAAAAAATCAGTGTAAAAAGTACAGGGTGTCCGGATTTGGTTGCAAAAGCAAAGTATCTCGCTTAATTTTAAAGATAGAACCTTGCGGTTTTCGCGAACCTGAGCTAATTTTTTGTGAAACTCATGAAGCCGTAAACAAGATTTTCATAGCCTTCTTCATTTATGAGATGCAGGGCGAAATAGAAAATTTTGCATTTTGGGACCCCCCTCGTATCTCGGTTATCCATTAACTTAACGCAAAGGGAAAAATTGCTGCTTATGCAGTTTAAAAGCTTCTCAAAAATATATAATAGTATGGGTCTATTTTAGTAAACAACAACAAAAATCCTAATTTTTATAATTATCATCCCAAATTTTGCAGGAGGCCATGCAAAACAATGCTGCCTTTTATTTAAAGTCGTTAACAATATCTACATCCTAACAATAAATCAAAATAAATATGTAATTAAATCTATTTATCAAAATATGTATTGATAATTTCGTACCAAAAAAGTACCACCTACCTAGATTTATGTAACACAAGAACAAAACAGTAATAAATTATTATGTAACAAGCCTTTCAGCAAAAATCAACTGTCGTATAAGAACTACAGTAACCAAGGAAATCAAAAGAACTGTTCAAACTGATTTCCATTTTGTTCTATGCATGCTTCGCACAATTTTCGTATTCGTTTTAGGGAATTAAGCAGAATAACGGGATGATTTTGTAAATAGCGAAAATTTTCTCTTATTGCATTTCCTAAATCTTGGACATTATCATAGTGGTCTTTGTAAATTCTATTTTCCAGATATCCCCATAGAAAGAAATCTAACATCGACAAATCTGGAGACCTAGGGAGCCATCTTATAGGTCCATTTGTTCCGATCCATTGATTGGTAAAATTATTGTCCAGAAATACTCTCGTCATTCCAGAATTGTGTGCAGGAGCACCGTCCTGTTGAAAATAAATTTCGTTAATTTGCGCTAGAGGAACATCGTCAAGTAATTCAGGTATAGCTGCCTCTAAAATTTCTATATAGCGATTGGCTGTTAGATTTCCCTCAAATATATAAAATTTTATATGTGTTCCTAATATGAAGCAGGACACATTTAGACCCAACGTGCCCTGCTGTCTTCTGGGAAATATTTGGTGTTGATTTTCCTAGGACCAGAATCTACTATTGTGCCTATTGAGTATACCAGAATTTCTGAAATGTGCTTCGTCTGACCATATAACCTTCCTTTTAAAATCTCTAACCATATCGCATCTTTCTCCAAACCAACTGTAGAAGACTACCCGACGCTCTGCATCCCCTGGCTGTAAGTGCTGCACGAGCCTAAATTTGTATGGGTGGTATTTGTGCTTTTTTAGAATTTCTTGAACTCTAGTTTTTGGAATCCCTATACTCTTTTCACTGGCCCTACAAGAGTTTGTAGAGTAAGCTTCTGCATTAGCCAAAACCGTAATTTCCTCAGCCTCCCGATTTTCTTTATTATATGTTTCCGTACGAGGTTTGATAAATGATCCGTGATCTAAGTAAATTCTTTTTTATCCGATAAAAAGTGGATGTATTAGGTTGCCTCCTTTCTGGATATCTAAATAAAAATTAAGCAATAGTATTTCAACATACCTAAAAATTAACTATTTACCTGTTAAAATACATCTCAGAAGCCGCTTCAACATTTTCATTACTTAATATAAAACAAGCTAACATATCGTACTTTTCATAATGTTCGAAAGTTTGGTTTTCTTCCATAATAATACAAATATATTTTTACACAATAAAGCGCTATATTTTATATACGCGTACAAAATTGGGAAATGTCATTTGCTTCCAAGAAAACAAAAGAAAACGGCATCGTTTTGCATGGCCTACTGCAAAATTTGGGATGATAATTATAAAAATTAGGATTTTTGTTGTTGTTTATTAAAATAGACCCATACTATTATATATTTTTGAGAAGCTTTTAAAAGGACAAATCAATTTCTGGACAAATATACAAGGTGTCCCATTTAAAAAAACACAACTTTGTAAGCGTAAAAAACTGTACAAGCAGCAATTTTTCCCTTTGCGTTAAGTTAAAGGATAACCGAGATACGAGGGGGGTCCCAAAATGCAAAATTTTCTATTTCGCCCTGTATCTCATAAACGAAGAAGGCTATGAAAAGTTTGTTTACGGCTTCATGAGTTTCACAAAAAATTAGCTCAGGTTCGTGAAAACCGCAAGGTTCTATCTTTAAAAATAAGCGAGATACCCTGCTTTTGCAACCAAATCCGGACACCCTGTACTTATTCAATTTATTTGCGATTTTGCTCAAAAATCAAGTATGACACAGGTAGAAACTGTTTGGTACCCATCCAATACGGTGGAACAATAGAAATGTTTGAAAAGACAGTATATATGCGCTAATAAATGACTATGTGTGGAACTAAACTGTGTCACACTTCATTATTCCTAATAAAAGGAAAGATTTATAACGAGCAAAGTTCCGGATAAAGGAAATTTACCGATTTTTAAGAAAAAATTAATATGCTAAAGCAAGTACGTAACAAGTATTATATTACGGTAGAATATTAGATAATGTACATCAGGGTTACCAGTTTTCGATGGTTTTACGGCGCCCTTCCCTTATTACTGATGAGAGAGAATTGCGGTTTTACTTTTTTGTAAAATGAAAGACGCCATAAACAAACTTTTCATAGCCCTCTTCGATTCTCAAACGCAGGGTGAAATTGAAACTATTGCAATTTGAGACCTCCCACATTTTTCGTTTATGCTTTACCTTATCGAAAAAATAAATGCTATATTATGTTATATAGTTTCTTACGTAGAATCCAGTGTTGTAATAAGCTTTCTGCTGTGAGTCATCATTATTTAGATATAACCTAAAATTTTGTTTTTTCTTTCAATTAGGCACCATATACGGGGTGTTATTTTATTGATGACTAAAAATGAAGGTTGTAATTTTTTTGTCTTATTTTAGGACTAAAAGTTTATATAGCCTCTGATATCATCAGATCAGCCCATAACTTATTCACAATAAACTATAAAGATCACGTTTTCTTTGGCTGGTATTTGCTACGCAGTCAACTCAAATTTTATGAAATTTGCTTGACACACCCTGGACAAGAAAGCCTTTCGAGACATTAGTTATAACATTCCACCTGTTTTACATTTTGCAACATTTTTATATTTCTTCAAATTTTTATTTTTAATTAACAGAAATTTCTTTTTATTTTACTAAGTCACTTGTACATTACTTTTAAATATATTTATATATTTTTGGTCGCAGGTTTTTCAGTGTATCATAACTCAATTCGAGACGTTTCCTTCACCTCTGACCATGAAAAATTATGCTGTCTATAGGCAACTTAAAATACATTTCAGATAAAAACCGGCGCAACAGGGATCACGCGCTGCAGAAATACAAAGACACGATTGCGATTTAACATTTCAAATTTTGCAGTTATGTAGACAAAGGATCAGTGTAAGGCGGTAAACAACCATTTTAAAAAAAATATATATAGGGCGGTATCTGCGTCAAAAAATGATCGAAAATGGACAACTTTGCTACTAATTTTTTCATTTTAAATTCGAATTTTTCATTGGCATTTAGCGCCCAACTATACATATTTCCCTATTAAAATCACAGTGAAGCTAATGTATATCTCTTTTAGTTTCAACATAATATTGCAGCGGCGGAAGGCTTACAACTGATCCGAAATACTGCGTGCAGTTTCCCCTCAACGATCCTCTTGTTTTTATGTTAGACTGGTGTATTATTTGGGGTTAGGATCCAGTAAAAAAAACAAGACATTATTTTTAAATTGTCGACATTGCCCAACTTTATTGTTGCATCCGCAGGACACATATGGAATTTATATCCAGCATGAAACCCATATTATCAGTCTTTACCTACTCCGTTGGTTCTCAGATATTTGCCAGATATTAAGTTTCTAAATGGTTTTCGTTACCGGTCTTCTTGTTATTATGTTAAAGTGGTGTATTATTTGGGGTTAGGAAATATCTGCGGACCAACGGAGTACTTAAAGACTGATAATATGGGTTTCAATTTAAGATGGCCAAATGAAATGGCGCCAAATAATTTTTTTTTAAAATAATGGTAAAAAAAATTTGTTCAATTAATTTTAAATTTTGCAGAAAAATTAAATGTGCAAATGGGATAAACTGGAACAAATTCAACATGACGTAACAAAATAGCGGTGTGAGTCAATGTAAAAACTATTTATTGAATTTATTTTAAATTATGCCCAAAAGTTAAGTGTGACATAGGTAGAAAGAAAATGACTATATACTGAAGTAAACTGAATCACACTTCACTATTCCGAACAAACGGAAAAAATCATACGAGAGAAATTGCGGGTTTCCAGACTTTTTAATTTATATAATAAAAATATTGTATTCTTAAATTCGACTAGCAGGTAAGTAACATTTAATATTAAATTTACTATCTTTAAATACTATTTAAAACTTTAATTGCACAATATTAAATTAGTCCGACGACAAAATTCATTTCAATAATTTTTGTCTAAAGTTATTATTTATACTTTTGAAATTCCCTAGTAGATAAAAATTCCTAGTGCGAACCCAAACTACTTTTAAACAACTCGGTAACAGAAACCAGTGTCGATCGGGTTTGAAACTAGGTCTTTTATCTGCGATTTTCAGAGTGCCGACTGCTCAGTGCGGCCACTTATATTTTTTTTTATTCACCGTTGCGTTGCCATAACATTTTTTATTCACCATTGCGTTGCCATAACAACTGTTGTAAAATTTGTTAACTGCTGAGTGCTGATTGTGATTCCTCAACGGGTCGCTCTTATGAAAAAGTGTTCAGCGTGCTACGTTTTTCAGTCATTATTATTTTTTGAGTAAATATATAACGCACTAGTTTTGATAGAAAATAATGGTATAATTAAGTAAATAATGTGAATTTATATAAAACTTACTACATTTTTGTAATAGAAATGTAAATTATAAAATGCCTAATATTTTAAAAATATTTTTATTTTTAAGTAAATTGATTGGAAAATATAGGTGAAGAGGCGCTTCCCCCGCGTCCCCTGGCGAGCCGCCAGTGTATTAAGTCTTAAATTATAAGAAATCTTTAAATATCTTAAAGTGTATCTTGTATTAATACAATACAAAATCAAAATCACAGTGAACAGACCTTAAAATTATTAAAACATACCCCATACTAATAATCAAGAGCAATGACATGTTTGTAATTAGAGTTCAAAATAAAAAACGATATGTTTGTTAACTAATTACGGTAATAACATATTAATATACGAAAAGTGCAATGTACTTACGCATAAATTGCAAGTAAAAATTTTCTTTGGTGTGTTCTAACCCTTCCAGGATTGACTCTTTTCACTAGCCTTGTATGTTTGTATATCAGCCATGTTTCCCTTAAAACATTTGCTGCTGCATTTTTTAGCTGAAACAATGAAAGTTAAATTAAGATACAGATACTAAATAGTATATTTTCAGTATTTGCCCAGATCGTCAAACAACTTTACCCGCAAAAATTATATCTTATGTCTGTACCTTTAATAACACATTTCAGAAGTTTCCGTCTAAAATACATTTTTCTTCAATACAATGAGCTCACAGACAGAAACCGGTTTTTCCCACATTTATTTGGGAAGTAGCCAAAGTTTAATTCAAAAACTGTAATACAAAAACTGTATCCGACCAGTAACTTCCGTACGTATACACACAACTTTAAATCTATTTAACTTTTTGCAAATATCACAACTTCTGTATATACTTTTGTAACATAACTTTGGCTGACTTCTGCTTTCTTTTGTGTTTCTTAAAGTATCTGAACAAATAAACTCTGAAATACTAAAAATTCTGTTCGAACAATTATTATCTTGCCGCATTCTTGTAAGAAACCTAACATTTTAAGTAAGTTTTGTGATACATTATCAACTGCGCCATTCAATAAGTCTGTAACTTTAACTAGGTTAAAGAGATTATTTATTCTTCTACAGGAAAACTTTAAAAACAGTAAAATTTTATTTAAACCTCATCTTGTACGAAGCGCGGTGTTTTCAAAATATATTTTAATTCTATAGTTTGAAAGCAAAGTAAGTTATTTAATAGTATACTGATATTATGGAAGGGTAGAAAATAATGTAATATAAGGTAGAATAATCAGAACAGCTATAACATAGCTACATATTTGGGAATGTCATAAATCAAATATAGTTTCTGCTTAGTGTGTTAAAGAACACTCGTCATACAGAGATAATAAAAACTCAGAAATTGAAAGACAGAATAGCTTGGGCAATCAATACCTTCAAACCATTTAAGTCCGCCGGAACCGACGGCGTTTTCCGGGCTATGCTTCAGTGGGGTCTGGAGATTATCAGACACCTAGAATTTATATTCAAGGCATGTCTAGCCCTCTAAGCTATATACCTATAAAATGGAGAGAGAGGTGAGGGTCGTCTTTATCCCTAAGCCTGGAAAAGATGACTATTCCCACCCAAAATCTTACAGACCCATCAGCCTAACTTTATTCCTTATGAAGACTCTAGAAAGGCTCTGTGACAGACAAATTAGGGATGAACATCTGCCTTTGCTGGAAATATACCCTAAGCAACTTGCTTACCAACCTAGAAAATCAACAGGAATCGCTCTGCACTGTGTGGTTCAGAGAATAGAGGAGTCGCTTTTCTATAGGCAATCGGCTGTAGGAACTTTTCTAGACATAGAAGGCGCCTTCGACAAAGCGACCTTCAGAAGTGTAGAACAGGTTCTGACCAGGCACAGCCTAGACCCAACCATTATTGGCTGGATTAGCTGTATGCTGAAGAACAGAACAGTCGAACTAAGAACGGGAGAAACCAAGATGAAAGTGCTTGCGAGCTTCTCTGGAACATGGTAGTCAACAGCCTCATTAAGAATCTTAATGAACACAGATTCTACACAACCGGTTATGCAGACGCCATCACTATTCTGCTAACAGGACTAACGTCCTGTGTGAAACCATGCAGGCTGCGTTAAGACTAGTAGAAAGATGGTGCACCGATAACGCACTCTCTGTGAACCCTACAAAAACCGAGTTGGTACTTTTCACTAGAAAAAGAAAGCTGGTCAACGTCGTAAGACCACCTTTTCTGTTCGGTACGCAGCTCGGTCTGTCTAAAGAGGTCAAGTATCTGGGAGTTTCCTGGATAGCACTCTAAATTGGAATAAACACTCAAGTGAAAAATCAAAGAAGGTCACCAGAGCTTTCTGGCAGTGCAGAGGAGCTATTGGCAAAGTCTGGGGTCTGTCGCCCAAGATTGTCCGTTGGCTCTGTACGGCCGTTATTCGACCTATGTTTGCTTGCGGAGCCAGTGTGGAGCCGCCTCTTGCTTTATTTCTGAAAGGCGAGGCAGAGAGACCAGCAGTCAGGCTGCATGCCGTTGACCTGTGGTATGGAAAAAACTGGGATCCGGGACATACCCGAGTGTTCCTGAAGGCTGTCGCATGACAACCTCTTGTGGAACACCGAACGGATGCCCTGATCCCCGCTTCATTTTCAATAAAAACTTTGAAATTGAAATCAGCGGCTCAACAGAACCAGGAAAAGAGGCAGACATACAATCTACACTGAAGGCTCGCAGAATCAATCTGGGGCTGGCTTGGCTGGAGGGTATGCACCAGAACTCGCCCTGGAAATTAGTATGGCCCTAGGCAAAGGGGTGACTGTTTTCCAGACAGGAATTCTGCAAGGTGCCGTACAAATAGAAAAAGAAAGAATAACAGGTAGAAAAGTTATTATTCTCACAGACAGCAAACAAGTCTTGCAAATCCTAAAAAATAACAAAAATAACAGAATAACATCCACACTAATTCTTGAGTGCCACCAGATGCTGGAGACGGTTTCCCAAAGGAATACGGTCACAGAGTCCCGGATTAAGTATTACAAGAATATTAATAAAATGGCGATATTCACGCCAACGAAAAGATGTTCTAATAAATCTCCACTACTAAGTTATTATTTTAAATGTACACATGATTGCGTAAAACACGATTCCCTAGTTTTACTGTACAAGAAATTTTTGAACGATGTTCCCGAATGAAAGGTAGCAAGTCAAGTGGAACCTCCCAAGAAAATTCCAGGAAGACTAGCAAAAGCCCTTGATGAAGACACTAAATGGGAATTCGAAGAGAAGTTCACTCTGTTTATTTTAAAAAAGAAATACCCACTTTAGAAAAAATTTTGATGGAGTTTGGCCAAGATGACAGTCTTCCTTTGATAACTAAAAAACTCTTATGGACAACTTTAAAAAATATGGATTTTGCCTGTGAAAAGAAATTTGATGGCGACGAAAATACTTGAGAAGTATAAAGCAGTACCGCAGGGAGTAAAAGAAATTTTTTTATCATGATGAGAGGGGGATCAGTGAAGGTTATATATTACAAAAAACATAGCAAGACAAAAATATAACCAATGCCCACCAAGCTTTCATCGAAGGCCTGTCAACGGGTATTAAAGTGCCTTGGGGAAAAGGGAAGAGACTAATAATTGCACACATTGGAAGCGTAGAGGGATTTTTAAAAGAATTCGGATATTTTTGAAGATTATTTTGGTTAAATGATAAAATATCTTCCGGCTGATTCGGGAGTGGTTATGCATAACGCAAGTTATCATTTACGGGGCATAGAGAAGACACCAACTTCATCTTGAAGAAAATAAGGAATTATCGACTGCTAACTATCCAAGCTATTGAGTTTGAACCCAATTTGGTGAAAAAAGAACTACTAGCCATAGCAAATTAACACGAAAATCGTTTTATGAAATATGCCGTGGAAGATATAGCACACAAATATAATGTACCTGTGCTGCGCATACCGCCATATCATTGCGAACTAATTCCTATAGAATTTATATGAGCGCAAGTGAAAGGATTTGTAGAAAGGCAAAACACGACATTTAAAATGAAAGACGTTAGGCTGCTGTTTGATCATGTCATTATCATTAAGGAGTGACACAAGAGAACAGACGAAAAGCTGTCCAGCATGCAAAAATTATAATATAACATATTATAATTTTTGCAATACTTGCCCAATACATACTAAGATCATTTTTTACAGCAGAAATAGCCGACGCATGTTCGAGGAGTCTAGTCTAAGAACCTTTTCAAGGAAAGAAGCAATAATTGGCGGAATGTCATGTATACCAAGCATTAATGATTATTCTTATGTTTTCCATTATTATTATTATAGTTTTTTAAATAAGGGGGATATTCTAATATTATAATTTTTTAGCATAGTCACAGAATATATGTAGACAATACATTTCCTCCTAGGTAAGGGCTCTAGTTGAGACTGCACGTGATTGCTCATTTGTAGAGTAATACTAAATAAACAAAAAGTACTCGTCGTGTCGTAATATTTTCTATCTCTAAGCTTAAGATAATTTAAAATCAGCGTCAGGGTTTATCTAATCTAAATACAACATTACTGACTGCACGATCAAATGTATGCCCCTGGGATTTATTCGTTTCATGTTATCATCTAGTTTTATTAAAGCAAGAAACACAATATATTGACTAAAAAAGACAGTTCCGGATATTATTTACGATCCCTTCCGGATGTCGTATATCGGTTTAGAGAGTTCCCAGTGATTTCTCAAAACGAAATTCCCTGACATTCCCTGGTGTCTCTGATCTTTTATAAAGAAATTCTCTACATAATTTTATTAAAAGAACGAGGTACATTTTATTAAACGGTTCATCTTCTATTCTTATATACATGATGTTTCACAAATAAGTATGAATAAATACCACAGATGATTTGTTTCCAAAAAAGGGGTATAACCAAATTTTTTACTATTAATATCTCAAAAACAATTTGTCGTATTACAGTAAATGTTGATATGAAATAGTAGGGCGTTAACGGGCATTTTATCAACAAAAAAAAACTTTTTTTCTACTTTTACCAGTAGCCTGCATTTGAATAAATATTGAAACATTTTTAGCAAAAAAATTATACGACACTGGTTTCTAAATTGATACCATTTTCTAAATTTCCAATAAAAACTATACAAAAGTTGTCTTTTTGACTTTAGAATTTGCTATACAATGTTTAGTACTTATTTGTGAATCCCCCTGTATGTATTACGATCTTGTCAGGTTTTAGTATGTGTTGAAATGCAACTTAAATTTCCAGAAATCTGTTTTATAGTAAGAAAACTGGTTCAATCCAGTCAGTCACTGCTTCTCTTTGTGCGCCTCACAAATATATGTAATAAGAAAGAAAATTAAGAAATTTTCCTTTTTATTAGCAACAGAGCGGAGATTCGATTGAAAAACGCGCAAACACAAATTTCATTCCACAACTGGGGTTTATAGTTCTGTTGTTTTCCTTGCAAAGTAATTCGACTGGTCAGAAGCGAAAAGGGAAGGCACTGAAATAAAAAAAAATAAATTAAAAGCAATAATGCGTTTAGCCGTCTGTCCTTTTTATAGCGAATTATATTGGAAAAGCTATTGCGAGTTACGTAAATCAATTTTATTTTAAAACGGAAAAACTACAAGCTTCAGAACGAGAGCGGACTAATAAGTGATGCAAAACAGTCCTTTACTTCTGTTTATAAGTTATCTTTATCCCTAAATAGAAACGCAATGCTTAGCATAATGAGGGATGTAACATGCGTAATCTGTTTATTTTTATCGTTTTTCCTTCTCTCATAGGAAGAAAGTATTGTGTGCTTTGATTTTGTGCAGTGAAGATCCCTGACGATGCCTCGTTCAATCTAAAGCAAAACGCCGGAAATTAATCCTAGTTTGGCACGGTATAAACCCAAAAAAGATGATTTCTTAAGGAAGTAACCGTGAAAAAGTCACCGTCCAAGATTTTTGCATGCATTTGCCTTTTAGAGTCCCTAGATTCCGAAAAATGTTATATTTCCGTCGATTTGTCGGTCTGTCTATGCTCGGCATAGCTCAAAGACTACTTACCCAATTGACTTTAAATTTGGGTAAAAATTCAGTACCAAAAAATGCTTATTTATTTGACTTCAAATTTTCCACAATCAAGTTTGAAACACAAATGATAAAACAATATGGTGGCGCAATAATTTAAATATATAAATAAAATGTTCGGTAAATTTCCATTTCCTTCAATAAAACCTTTTAATGGAAATAAATATTACATAAAAATTTATTTTTTAAAGATGATTTAAATAAAGTTATGAAAAATAAGTACTAATAATAATATAATAATAATGTCTGGCCATAGTGTCAGTGCAGTGTCGGTCCTAAGGTTCTGGCACTCTGCTACCGAATACAGCGTATTCCAGGAAAAACGGTACTGCCAGTGAGCTTAAAGGTGTTACGATTACCATCTGATTAACCCACAAGGGACATACATCGGGTTGGTAACCCACGTGATACGTGTCTCCTCGAAGTACAGTAACTCGCCTTATTCTAATGGGGGCGCTGGGCAAGATAGAGAAGCAACTTATCGGATGCCCAACGACAACGAACCTAGAATAGACACGGACGTTTTCAGTGGATGGACGATCTGATAAATGCATATGATAGTGAGCCAATAATTAGATGCACCAAACCTGGTATGAAGACACCCTAGAGTTAACTCACCTTACTAAACAGCAACTTAGAGATTATGTGGGCTACCTCAAGGATCTGGGGGTCATAAATATCAAGTATCACATTAAGCCACAATAAGAGAGCAGACACGGCACTAGTGGAGGAGTTATAGAAATTGCTTTCTGGGGGGGGGGGGGTGTTTTTGAGACAATGAAGATGACTTCAGTTTTTGCTCTTTACATCACCGAGCATAAATAATATGAACAACCAGAAAAAAAGGCCATTATTTCATTTATTTTTAGTTTCATTTATAGAAAACCTGGTTCTGGGGCGCGCGGCTCCAGGCTTATCAGAACTTGTGATGGAGATGCAGAAAGCTGTCGTTTCCGGGTCTAAATGACCGAGCGAACGCAAGGAGTGGTTATCGTATTAAATGACCTCCGTGTACCACTTTGAGTGCGTCAGAGCCCCCGAGTTGTCGCCCTGGACTTTTTTCCTAATAATAATAACATTAATAATAAAATGGAATAGATAACATTCATAACTTCTGGTACAAACAGTTTACCGCTACACATGAAGGTCTCACTCGCTAAATTAATGAAATTATTTTAAAACCTAGCACATTCCCCAGTTTTCTCACCCAAGGAATAATATACCTTAATCCCAAAAATTCAGACACTAAGAAGTCGTCAAATTACCGACCTATTACGTGCCTTCCAACCCTATATAAGATCATCACAGCCACTATTACTAGGAGAATAGAACAACATCTAGCACACAAAAACATTCTAACGGAAGAGCAAAAAGGGTGTAGGAAAAACAGCCGAGGATGCAAGGAGCAGCTAATTATAGACAGCGTCATCATGCAACAAACCAGACAAAATCATAGAAACCTTCACACTGGTTACATAGAGCATAAAAATCCTTTGATTCGATACCCAACAGTTGGCTAACCAGAGTGCTAGAATTACACAAAGTCAATTAAAACCTCGGGCAATTTCTTACGCAAATCATGAGTACGTGAAAAACAATGAAACCATAAGTAACATGCTCAAAGAAGAAACATACAGATACCTAGGCTTTCATCAAAGCACCAAAATTACCCACACTCATATCATATCAGAGCTTAAGACGGAACTTAAAATTAGAGTCACAAAACTGCTAAAAACAAAACTGAACTCCAGAAATCTAACGAAAGCTATTAACACCTTCGCCATAGCTATTCTTACGAACTCGCTTGGTATCATTAAATGGTCACACACAGACATAGAAAACATTTACATTCTCATAAGCTCTGAATTCACTAAACACAGGAAGTTACATCCCAATGCATGCAAGGAAAGACTCACCAGCGAGAGAAAAGAGGGGAATTATAGATATACAATCGCTAAATAAAAAACCAATTTACGAACTTAGAAAAGATGAACACCTGGTCTGAAAAAACGCTCCACGGAAGACACAGATACCACATAAAGTAAGACCATATACATAAAAAAGCTTTTCATATACGTTGTTACAAGAAGGACAGCCGTTCCCTGAAACAGAAGGCTTCCTGCTTGCTATCCAGGACAAAGTCATAGCAACCAGAAACTACCAAAAGCACATCATCAAGGTCACAACCATTAAAGGCGACAGGTTCAGCAGATGTCACCAGCAGAGAGAAACGATCGATCACATAATTAGTGGATGTAGAATAATGGCCGGAACTGAATACACTTCGAGATACAACTCAGCAGCGAAGGTCGTTCATCAAGCATTAGCCACAACATAAAAACTAATGGAAAACACAGACCCTTACTACCATTATAAAGCAACATCCATACTTGAAAACGAAGACTACAAGCTCTACTGGGACATTGACATTCACACAGATAAAACAATCTCCGCAAACAAATCATTACCTTTCAATCCAAAAAAGCAAAAATTTACACTGCATATGGCTCAATTATGACTTAATACAGACATTCACAGGAACATCCAAAAATCGGTCATTTTGAAAACATGTAAGTTCTAAATACACAATTGTTGTTTTTTCCATTGTCCACCATGTATAAGATCCTAACAAGATGCATTGCAAATCTATCATCACATTGACAGTCATAACCTATTAGCCGAGGAACTTAAGCAGGCACAGAAAAAAACAACGCAACATACACACTGCTTTTATAGACTATAAAAAGGCGTTTGACAAAGTACCACATTTCTGGCTCATAGACGTACTAGGAATGTACAAAATTCACCCTATGATCATCAATTTCCTGGAAACTATCAAGCACCAGTGGAGAACGAACTTGAGGATTTATAATGGCGATCAATCTTTTACCACCGATGAAATACACATCAATAGGGGAATTTACCAAGGAGACTCGTTAAGTCTACTTTGGTTCTGCTTTGCAATAAACCCCCTCTATCCACGTTGCTCGATAATATAGGACATAGCTTCAACATCAAAGACAATAGAGACGATTGCCGAACCATATCCCAACTTCTGTATATGGATGACATTAAGCTATACGATGGAAACCATAACCAACTAAAAACCTTATTGTCGTGACATACGCCTTCTCGAAAGACATCCATATGAAATTTGGAATAGAAAAATGTAAAGCCTTAAACATCGAAAAAGACAAAGTTATTAATGGTGATGTAACCCTACCCAATGGAGAACGAAGGAGAGACCTACAAATACCTAGGATTCCAACAAGACTGCTCCAGGATAAGCAAGAACAAGATGAAAGTACGTTCAGTTTCGCAATCTTGAAATAGACTAACACAGAGCTTGAGGGACTACAGCGAACTACTCGCTTAATGATGACCACGTACAAGTCACACCACGCAAGGTCGTCAACTCTCCGTATTACTTTACCATGACGAGAAGGTGGAAGATCCTTTGTTGACTTCACCAATTCGCACTCCCGATGGCTGCAAAAATTGAGAGATTTCTTCACCAACAAGGCAGAAACATCAAGCCTCCACCCCATAGTGACCTTAAGTGTCCACTCGTACTTTCCTCTCAATCTCGCAAGTGACAACATCAACCTAAAGTCAATTTTAGACCCCGACAAACAAGAACAGTGGGCTCAGAGGCTCTTCACGGCTGACATCACAATGACTTGAACCAGCCACACATAGATAAGGAAGCATCCAACAGGTGGCTGAAGGATGCACATCTATTCCCAGAGACCGAAGGATTTGTAATGGCAATACAGAACCAAGTTATTAACACACGAAATTACATTAAATCCATCATTAAAGACTGGTCCGTTGAATACGATAAATGTTGAAAATGTAGCGAGAGATCAGAGACTATACAGCATATAACATTTTGCTGCACTTATCTAGCAATCACAGACTACCTCCAGCGACATAACCAGGTGTGGAACATCATACACCAGAAGCTTGCCAATAAATACGGGGCTCCTTAACACCTTTGTGCCCTATTATAAATACCAACCAAGTTCAGAGCTTGAAAATAATGCATTCAAACTGTACTACGACCGGGCAATTATCACCGACAGACGGGTGACGAATAATCGGCCTGATGTGGTACTGTTAAATAAAGAAACAAAGACAACTTATTTGGTAGATGTCGCTGTACCCAACAATAACAACGTGTTGGATAAATATCAAGAGAAAAAGGCCAAATATGCGGAGCTGGCCATCATCAACTGGACTAGTTCCAAAGACACTAGAACAGAACCTAAAAATCATAGGACTGCATACTAACATATCGACATCCAGAAGGCAGTCCTGCTCAGTACTTGCCACATAGTGAGAAAATTCTTACAGGACAACGCATAGAACTAATAGAAACCAGCCCACTCCTTTTGATGCATGCATTCGGGATGGGCTTGGAACCCAAAATTTGTTGAAAAATTGATTGTTAATTTCGATAATAACAATAATAACAATATTAATATTAATAACAATAAGTACATACAGATTAATCAAAAATTTACAAAAACGGTAAATTCGCCTTTTACCAATGGAACTTCCTAACATGGTTAACAAACTGTCAGTTTAACCATACCTTACAATTTTTCTTGAAACGAGGAACGCTCATATTGTAGTATAATTTTGTACAGCAGGCATTAAAACAAAGCAAGTATTCAAGACATATCATTTTCCCTGACAGTTCTTCAAATTTTTGATCTTTGATTTTCAGTTTTACCAGATGCCGTATTCTGGGAACCCTGGTTTAAAGTTTGTTTATACATTGAACCATTAGTGCTGACACAGTTCTGAGATATCATTATGCTTATCAAGCAATACTGAGGGTAAAAAAATGTCACTGTGCCGGGCCTATCTAAACGTTCTCACAACCGATTTTTTTCCCTGATACGGATAGATCAATATAGAACTAAACGGACACATCACTGATATTTATAAATAAACCCTTAATAATTCGTAACTTCCCCACTGAAGCACGAACGCTGAATAAAATTGGAATATATTATATTCATTGAATCTTTTATTTTCCTTTGGGTATACATTGTAAATATATTTTATAGATACTCTGAGGAAAACAGAAGTAAAATTTTATCTAAGTTTAAACCTTATTATCCAACTCCAATGATTATTGGTACGACCATTCGGGAATCCAATAGGTATATTTATATCGTGTAGGTAGCAAATCCCGAAACCCAATTTTAAAAGAACAGTTTTCCATACCGTTCGTGCAAATAACTTTCGGTTTCAGTCATGTTTATATGCACAACGGCGCGGCGCACAGTGTTTCAGAATCAATAAAAGTTGGCCAAAAATTAGAAAATTAATTTGAAATAAAAAGTTTGTATACACATGTTTGTGGACACAAAATGAAAGTTCACAAATTTCAGGACGATAATAGTAATAGTCGTAATTTAAGGAGAAAGGGGTTGATGGGGGGGGGGCTCAGAGTGTCTCTCATTCTGATGTTATAGATGAAGCGAATACATGAGTTCTGGAGTCTCTGTAATCGACTCTTACATTGAGCATCCAGACAAGGTCCATATACAATATATGCAAAGTTACAAAGACTCACATAGCTGCGTTTTCAGAAAATCACCCGAAGCATGCATATTTCTGTAAGATTTCTAAGAGAAATTATTAATTTCTGAATAACCCTACTAACCTGAGTTTTAAACCTAAAGTTCGAGTCAAAAAACATGCTCAGGTTTTTGTACTCTTTTACATTAGGAATCACCACGTTTCCCATCTCAAAAGTAAGAGTATTGTTTGCCCAATCCCTATTGCCTATACCTTGGCAACACCAAAAACATTAACTATGCTGATGACACAGTTCTGTTTATGTCAAATAGGGATTTGAATCTGTTGGGGAACGAGCTTCGTGGGGCGTGTTCCGAGGCTGATCGATGGTTCGTGGGTTATGGTCTCTCACTGAAAACAACCAAAACAGAAATTATGATCTCTTCTACCCGTGACCTGACGGATTGGGAGATGAATCCTGATTATGTAGGATCCTTATCTGAGATAGGAAAAAAATTGGACAAGCGTTGAGTGGCCTGCTGTGTCGTGGCATCTTTGCTCTTCGGCAATTATCTGAAAGGGTATCTCAGACGGTTCTCTAAGTGGCTTACTTTGCGCTTTTTCACTCGATACTCAGTTACTTTGTTGTAACATGGGTCACGCTGCTATCCAGTATCGTCTCTTCAGCCTGCAACATAGGACAGTGCGTATTGTAGGTGGCCTCAATTATCGAGACGAATGTAGAGACATTTTTATCGCATTGGGTATAATCAGGTTTCCTAGCCTCTATGCTCTCGAGTGCATATTATATGTCAAAAACCATTTACATCTTTGCAGTCAACACTCACATTTGCATGACCATGACACTAGAAGTAAAAATAACATCATACCTGGATATATCCGTCTCAGAAAAGGACAAACCTGCCATCAGCAGAGTTGAAAAAATCTTTAAAGATCATTTTTATTAAAAACACCTTCTTCTCCTTAACCGAAATAATTAGTTCCTTGCCTCATCTTGATTTTTGACAATTTTAACGAGTTTGTGCAAGTAAATGTTATTATTTCTGTAGTATATATAGTATTATTTCCGTGTTTCTATTGTATTTTATTGTAAGTAGTAACTTTAACACTTCACTAGGCCGCCATCTTGTTTTGCCATACTGGATTTTTACCAAAATGTTACCAGGTCGTCCCCATATGATCCTTAATTTTTGACCAAAATTTGAAGTCAATCGGATAATTCGTTTCTTAGCTACAACGCGAACAGGCAGACAGACAGACACAGACAGACCGACCGAATTGAAAAAACATGTTTTTCGTCATCTAGGGATCCTGAACGTGAAGATCTAAAAAAATCTCGGAGAGTGATTTTTTCACGACTACAACAGTTTCCTTTTACGAGGGAAGTAAACATTTAAAATCGAGAGAGCCAGAGATCAAGGGAGCCATCTTACAGGTCCGTGGGTAACAATCTATCTTTGAGGAAACTCATCGTCTAAAAATGCCCTTAAAAGCGTAGAGTTGTGGCCTGGAGCATCGTCTTGTTGAAGATAAAGGGCATTATAAAGTGCCAATGGAACATTTTCCATCAGTTTCCTCTCAAAAATAAGTAAGTAAATATAATTGCAGTTAGTTTTATATAAGTATTATTTCTGTAAGTATCTTAATTGTTTTTTATGTATTTTATTCAATTTGACAGTGTGTCAATTTAAGTCTTTGCGAAGCTTGAGCTGCATTAGCTTTTTCGAAGCTGATACTTAGCTGCGTATCATCAGCGTACCGTTGAATGTCATAGTCCGTGACAGCGCGATCTATGTCAAGGGTAAAATTAACAAATAACAAAGGCCCTAGGATAGACCCTTGGGGCACCCCTTTGGTAATTGGCATAGGGTCCGATCTCTTACCCTTGACTAATGACGCACTGAAAACGGTTGGATAGGTAATTTCTAAAAAACTTTACCGCAGTATTTGTGAAACCGTAGTGATGTAGTTTGACATAAAGAAGCCGGTGATCCAGCGTGTCGAAAGCTTTACTATAGTCCAGTAATATCAGCGCAGATGTTTCTCCACTGTCGGCTGACCGAATAATATCATCCAAGACTTTAAGTAATACAGAGGCAGTATCGTAATGCTTACGAAAACCAGACTGCGGCTCGGGCAATAAAGTATTATCGATTAAATACTTCATAACTTCGTGATATATGATATTTTCAAATAGTTTTGACACAATGGAAAGTAAACTAACAGGTCTTAAGTCCGACACCCCCTTGATGTCAGCAACCTTGGGAAGGGGCAGAACCAAAGCAGTTTTCCAGTCATCAGGAAACACAAAACTTTCTATGCAGATATTAAACATGGGACAATCTTATTAGCACTTGATAGTACGTAGTAGTAGGTATTTTAACCTACTACTACGATGCAGAACAACTACTCAAAACATTTGGTTTTATAATGAGTGCCTTAAACATAAAGTCACACCAAAGTACATCAAAATGAAGACTCACAACAATAGCCAATCGGCCAAGAAAAGTACCATCAGTGGACAAATTAAATGGTTAAATGAAGACCGAAGACATCAATATAGACAGAGAGATGTTTACAATATTTACTTTAAGGTAATTTACTCGGAATTGTCATTTAAATTACATTGTTTAGAATTAGAAGACTTAGTTGTACATATCTTAGATCAAGTTAATACTTTAATTTATAAAAAATATGTAGTTCAAAGCAATAAACTTAGAAGATTAATATCAAACAAACTAGTCACAATCAATACAGATAATACTTTTTCTTTTTCAACCCATCACTTCTATGATAGATTCATACATTTAACTAACACTGAGTATTCAGAATCAGAGCTCAATTTGCTTATGAAAAGTTTTAAATATAATTTCGAGAATGTCAACAAAAGTGATTTCGAAATTTTAGGAGTAGAAACCGAAGTTGCAGGAAAAAACTGTAGTAATAATTTTACAAAACATCAAGCCGCCAATAAAATTAAACAACATCAAATTTCAACAAATTATAAATACAAAACAGAAATTAACAAAGCAATTGAAAACAACAATTCTATATTAACTGAGTCAGAGAAGTTTTCCTTAAAAGTAATGAACCCACAGCCTCCTAAATTATATTCGCTTTTAAAACTTTATAAACCAGATAACCCTATTAGACTGGTGGTATCCTTTGTTTCTGCCCCGTCAATGAAAATATCAAATAAACTTATAGATAAACTTCACAGATATTGTAACTTTACACTCCAATTTAGTATAAAAAATTTCTATACCTTTATTGACAAAACTAAAGACTTAAATATACCTAAAAATTCAAAATTAATCTCGTTTGACGTTTAAAATTTATTTCCTAGCATCCCACCCCTCGAAACAATTGCTTTAATAAAAGATATACTCTATAAAAATAAGTCAACGTAGTTATTATCAATAAAATCATAGATTTATTGCAAATACGTCTAAAATAAAATTATTTTCTTTTCAATAACAAAATTTATACCTCAACGGAAGGCTTAATTAGTTTTAGAGTTTTATTCATACTCACCCGTCAGCAAATCTTTGTCAATTTTGGTACAGGTATGTAAAGACAACTCGACACTTTTTGTCAATTATATTAATTCCATTCACGCAAAAATTAAATTTACTAACAAAACTCAAATCAATATTTCAATTAACTTTCTTGACTTAACTATTAGACGTTTCAATAGTAAACTCAATTTTTGAATTTAACGTAAGCCTTCATATACAGATAGTACGATACATAATCTCTCACACCACCCAATACAACACAAATTAGCAGTATATAACAGTATGATATATCGGTTACTTAACGTACCTATGTCAAAAGAAAATTTTGACATAGAACTTACCACCATTAAACAAACTGCAGTTAGCAATTAATACACACCCACTTTAATAAATAATATCTTTTCTAAAATGTCGTACAAAAAAACTGTAACAGAAGTATATCATTCTAATAAACCAAAAAATAAATTCTCTATCCTTACTTGTATTGGCAACCCTAGTACTAACATAGAACGTTTTTTAAACAGTCAACAAATGAAAGTAGCATTCAGAACTAATAATAATTTAGGTTCAATAATTAAAAATAATAAAAATAAATCTGAAAAAGACTACAAAAGTGGTGTTTATAAATTAAATTGCGGCTCATGTAATAAATTTTATATTGGTCAAACTGGTAGATCTTTTAAAACCAGAATAAAAAATCACACTGACTCTTATTTAAAAGAAAACAATTACTCCATTTACGCTGAACATTTAAAAATAAAGAATCACAAGTTTGATGACAATTTCAAAATTTTACACGTAGAATAAGCCAAAAATTATATTTCTTAGAAGCTTTAGAAATTTATAAATTCAGATTATTTAATTTATTTTAAACGACCAATTAGATATTAACAATTCTCTCTTCTAAATTTGTATTAATAACTTTTGTTTAGTTTTATATATATATATATATATATATATATATATATATATATATATATATATATATCTTATTTCTACTTATATAAAAATATAAACGCAAATAAAAACTTAGTAGTATGTCTTGACCAATATTATGTTAATTATCTGTACTTATTATACCCCTTAGATATATTAGGCCATTAACTTCACATCCATTTACTGTATTATTCGTTCTTGTAAATTCAAAATTCCCATATTTACATTGCCCTATTATTTATGGTTTGTTCTGGTAAATGCTATATTTTCCAGTTTTTTATATTGCTCAACCGTCATGTTTAGATAAGTTTTATTACGATGTACCTTTTTTGATTATATTGTTTGACACATGCAATAGGCCATTATAAATTCAATGTTGGTTTAAAATGGTTACATTTGAAAAAATCCCTGTGCCAACGAGAAATATGTCCTGTTAGACAACATACAAGTGAAAAACGAAAACAAGTGGTTGTACCTAATAACTAACTAACTAGCTAACTAACATTCAAGTGAAGTTAAATAAAAGCTTTTAATAAGTGCCAACACAGAGATATCCGTTATATAATAATACGCTTATCAAGTACCAATGAAGGTAAAATACGTCACTGTGCCGCACATCCGTAAACTATTATATTGACTTCTCGAAGGTCTCCGATACTGACTTTTCCAAGATATTCGAGGTGATTGTTCATGGTATGCTTCTAAAAAAGCTGTATGGTTTTGGCCCAGATAAAATTATTTTTCTTAGCAGTTAGTACAGTATTCTTACAAAGGTGTGAAATCTAGAAAATGTATTGCACCCTCCGTCCTGGACCAGTATCTGCTGGTCATTTTCGAGAAACAAAAATTACTTTTTGAGGACGATCTAAAAATATTTGCGTCAATATAATGTTTGGGTGATTGTCATTATATTAAATGAAAAATAAGTTAAGTTAAAATAAATAGTTTAAGAAATTGTGTGTTTCAACATGTGGGCTAATCCGTTCACGTTGCTTGGGACATACTACATACATCAAAACTATTTTTTAGTAAAAATGGTAAAGTAGTAACTTCCATAACTGATTATATATATATATATATATATATATATATATATATATATATATATATATATATATATATATATATATATAGCTAGTCAGCGTGGACCGTTCTGTGACGGCTAGAAATTTAGGTTTACTTTTTGAAAATAAGCTTAGATTTAATTTTTATATTTCAAAACCAAAATATTCTTCTGTAGGCTAGGAAAGAGTACATATAACATAAGGAAAAACAATGTAATGCCCTAGTGAGGCCTTTAACGGTACTGCACAAAAAATCGTTTAAACTAAAAAACCGTCGTCAAATATTCCACATTATTCATGACCGGACACATCCTCCACCTTGTTGAGAGCCAAAAAAAAGGACCAGAAAAATCCCTTCCCGAAAATTCCAAGAAGTTTGACATTCCCACTCCACAACCCTTCCTGACTTCAAAAAGAACTTGCGTCAACCTATTAACAATCAAATAGCTCAAATTGTCTTTTCCATTTTTTTTTCTCATAGATCTGAAAGCTTTGCATCCGATGCAAGAGCACATGTGTAGTTAATAGGAATTTTAGTAGTTTAGTATTGGCACCACTAATTAAATGTGGAATTTAAGAAGAAGTAGTTAGGATAGATTAAACAAGATATTTTTGAATATTATACTATAGATACAAAACAAAATGCCTTTAACTCGATTAAAAAGAGCAAAATATTGATGATTGATAGATGTAATACGATCTATTATAAATAAAACAAACGCCGCAATTACCTAAAAGCTTTGATAAATGGTAATAGTCATATTGATTTGAAAAACTATAATTTTCAATTTCATTTCAGATTACTAATGGACTTAAAATAATGAAAAACTATTAGTAAAGTGCCTGATCTATCATACTATGAACATATAAAGTAACCGTACAGGGAAGGAGCTCAAACATAGACCTTTTCAAGTGGAAACGGTACTATAAAAATCGAAATTTTGTTAAATTGATGTTCAACAACAAAGAAGAGAGTGAACATGAACAAATTCATCTGAGTGAAATGCGCCCAAAAAAAGAAACCAGAATTTCAAAATATTGTATTGTTATTAAAAAAATTGTTGATTATATCATTAAAGAATACCACTATTTTATTGACAAAACCTGATAATGCACTCAAAATATGTTAACTTAAATAGGATTACGCTATTAATATAGACTCTATTAACTTCCTACTCATGAAGTAGAAGGTGTCCAGTTTTCGTTGTTTTTATGGGGTATCTCTCTTATTAGTGAAGACAGAGGGTTCCGATTTTCGCGACATGGTGCTACTTTTTTGTGAAACGAAAGATGATCCAAACAAAATTTTCATAGCCCTATTTGCTTTTAAGATACAGTGTGAAATTGAAAATATTGCATTTTTGGACCCCCCTCGTATTTCGGTTGTTGTTTAACTTATATAAAAGGTAAAAACTGGCTCTGATACGGTTTTTTTGTGAGCTGTCGTTTTTGAGATATAACACAAACTTATAATTTTTTAAATGGTACACCCCGTATAATTTCATTTTATATTATTCAGTTCACAATAAGCTTCTCGAAAATATATAATAGTATATACTTTTCTATTCGAATCGCCCAGTAATTTGCATTTTTTTAGAGATAGACTCAGTAGTTGGTACTAGGCTGGTATTGCCTGAACAAAACAAAAATAAATTGTTGTCTTGTTAAATAAATTAGTTGTCCCAAACCTCGTTTTGAAGCTAGATTAGATAACCGCAACAATTATTTTAAATTTTATAATAAAAAATGGCTAGAAATCAAACGTTTTCTAATGAAGAAACATACGACAGGGCAACATGCTTTGCACAATCTAACGAAGATGTTAACGAGGCTTCGGATATATATTTGTTAAAGGTATGCTTAGCTATCGTCGTATTTTATAATAAATTTACATGTAAAATTTTGGAACTTTTTTTAGTAAATCGATTTTGGCAAAACTTCGTTTATGTATTAATTTGATGCCATACAAAACGAAAAAATATTTATTTTGTGAATTATGAGCAGGTGCTCCATCCTGCTGAAAATATATGTCGCGTAAGTAGGCCAAAGGCAGATCATCGAGTAATTCCTGTAGAATAAGTTCCAGTATTTGGAAATACCAATCTGTATCTAAGCTCTCCTGGTATATACGATACATTACTTTTGAACCCAATATGAAACAAGAAATATAAAACCCAAACCTACACTGTCGTTCGCGAGGAAATATTCGATGCTGGCTTTCTTGCGACCAGTATCTAGAATTATGCCTATTTAATACTCCGGCGCTACTTATATATGCCTTATCGGACCGTACTACTTTTCTATAAAAGTCAGGGTCATTATCGCATTTGTCTAGATATCAATTAAAGAAAATCATACGACAATGCTGCGCGTCGTCCGGATGTAAGTGTTGCACCAGTCTGAATTTAAAAGGTCTATTCTTTCCTTAAAATTTTTTGTACCCGGCTTTTTGGAACCCCAACTCTGATGGATTTTTCTGCAAGAACTTGAAGGATCTACATCAATGGACGCCAGAACATTAACTACGTCTACCTCGTTTTCCTTGTTATAGGTATTGCTTCGCGGCTTATTGAAAGATCCGATATCAACTAGATTCCTTTTTACAGTAAGAAATGTAATATCGTAGGGTTGTCTTCGTTCTGGATTTTGGATAACTTCCTGTAAGGTACTTTAGAAAACAAAATATATAGGACAAGACATGACACCTTAACCGATTTAATAAACGTCACAAGAAGGGCATTCAATAAAATGCAACAACGACCGGTTAGTATTTTCTATGCCTTAAGAAGAATACGGAAATTACGTAGGCTTTGTGTAAGGCAAAATGAACATCATTTCGAACAATATCTTTAGGGTATAGATTTAGTTTTCTGTTTATTTTAGTGATTTTTAGTGGTAGGATTAGTTTTTGTTGTTGTTGTTAGTTGCTGTTTAGAGGTATTAGAATTAGAATTATTAACATGTTCATTTTATTCATTTAATAATACTTTTTAAGATTGATGTATTCACGGGTTTAGCAGCGAGACACAAGTTAATAATAAATCTTTTTATTATAAAAGCGAGTTTTCGGTCCCATTTTGAACCTTCTTCAAGGCAACAGGCTAAAATTATAACAATGTAAGATAAATAATGCTATGAGTTATTACAAATCTATTTACATTTTACATTATAATTATTGAATTATTAAATTGCTAAAATTTCTTGTAAAATAGTATAAAACAAGGATATACAAGGTAATAATTTATTGTAGAATTTTTTAAAAAATTCTTGTTACTATAAATAAAATTTACTTGAAAAATTCATTTGTTTTGTAAGCAATCCCAGCCTACTACCAAAAACTGATCTCTCTCTAAAAAAATGTAAATTACTGGGGCGATTCAAATAGAAAAGTATATACTATTATATATTTTCGACAAGCTTATTATGAACTGAATAATATAAAATAAAAATATAAGGGGTGTCTCATTTAAAAAGTTATAAGTTTGTGTTATATCTCAAAAACGACAGCTCACATAAAAATGAATACGCCACTGGATTCTACGTGTAAAACTTATAAGAGCCAGTTTTTACGTTTTCTATAAGTTAAACAACAACCGAAATACGATGGGGGCCCAAAAATGCAATATTTTCAATTTCACACTGTATCTTAAAAACGAATGGGGCTATGTAAATTTTGTTTGTGTCATCTTTCGTTTCACAAAAAAGTAGCACCATGTCGCGAAAACCGCAACCCTCTATCTTCACCAATAAGAGAGATACCCCATAAAAACAACGAAAAAGGGACACCCTGTATATGATATTTAAATGTACAAAAGTTTAGTTTGTGAACCAAACTTGACTTGACAGTTTGGTGACGGTGAAACTGTTTATAACTTAAAATTTCTAATAGCTACAGTGTTACAATACACTAATGATTATACGTAAGGAGCCCGCACACTCCTTACGGAAAATACCTTTCACTTAATTTTTCTGAAAATTTGCTACGTTGTAGTTTCAGCCTCCTGATCAATCAAAGTTGGAATTTTGGCTGTTTCTTATTTCATTTTAATTACCAAAAAAAAATCATCGAAATCTAAATAATAACAGATTTTTATTTTACTGCCCAAGTTCGTTCTGTAATTAATTTGTTCACTTTTACCGGCTACATAAATATCCCTGCAATACACTGCTAGTACAAAACGTGTATTAGAGTTTATGGCCACGATAATGTCAGCTATTTACAAATCTTTTCGATGCAATTTTTTAATCCTGATTTAATTCTAATAAACGTTGTAATATATAGAGAAAACACCCTATATAAAATGTATTGTATCAAATTCAACTTGTTGCAATAATGGGCAACCACGCAATAACCTGTTTTGCTATGTCAGCAGGTCAACCACCTTCCCGAGCGTATATGGCAATTAGATTGCATTTTAAAACAGATTAAAAATATACTTTGGGTAATGTTAAGGTGAACATGTAGTTTCATTTTGCTACCCTTTGTTTCAACCCTAAGTATTACATGGCGACCCTGCCAGGATGACGATTTTTTTGTGAAGTTATTAAGATGGGTAATGCCAAGTCCAAAGAAGAGATTGTAATTAATCAGGCCTCCAATGGCGATGCAAGGGGTGAAATAGTTGACCAAAATAAGGGATTAAGCTTAGCAGAGATTTTGCTTATAATTTTGGTTGTGGCAACGGCAATTGTTGCAGTAGTATGGGCCATTAGACATGTTCAAAGGAAACTAAGGCAGACAATTAGAAGAGAAATTTATAAAAATGAGCTGCGAAAATCCAAGGATGATTTAAAGATGGAAGAAAATTAAATTTTTTTTTAGGGCGGTATTTTTCGTGTAAGAAAAAAAAAAGAAGAAAGAAAAAGTAAAGACAATTATAAATGGAGTTAGAAAATTTGTTATGTGTTAATGTACCTGAAAATGTAAATAATAATGCAGGCATGTAAGTTTAATTATTATAATATTATGTTATTGTTTTATAATTATAATCGCAAAAATATGGACCCAATTAGCAAGTTTAATAAGTTAATTAAATTTTTAATTTCATGGGAGACAAACTTATTGAAATTTTACATTCATTTAAATATATTCGAACAAATTTGGTAAAATTAAATAGCGAAAGACGAAAAAGCCCTATTGTCGAATCAAAAGTTAAAGTGGCAAAAACTTTATATTCTCAGTTAGGTAAGGAAATTACTGATTTAAACGTAAAAATAGAAAAGTCTGAAATAGACAAAGAAGATATTTTGACTTTTAATAACATAATAACAGAAATTAAAAAACTTTATAAGGAAATTTTAGAGTTTGGAAATAAAAATATTAATAAAGATAAATTAAAAATGTCTTCTTTTGATCTAAAAATAGCTACAAACCTTTTACCGGTCATGGATGATACAGAATCTACAACTTCTAAATTAATAGAGGCTTTAGATTTTTATTCGTCAACGCTTGATAATGATAGTCAACCTTTTTTAATTAAATTTGTTTTGAAAACGCGTATTTCTAACAACGCCAAATTACGATTAGGTTTGACTTATAATTCTGTAAATAATTTAATTCTAGATATGAAAAAACATCTCTTAACTAAAAAATCAGATACGGCCCTTCAGGCACGCTTGTTCTCGGCTAAACAGGGTGAAAAATGTATAACGGATTTTGGTAAAGAGTTAGAGGATATTTTTGTAAATTTAACCATTACGCAAGCAGACGGAAATGCCAATGCTTTTGATATTCTAAGACCTATTAACGAAAAGGTTGCAATAAAAAGGTTTGCATGCGGACTTAAAAATCAAAGGCTGGGCACAATTATATCTTCCAGAAATTTTGAATTCTTAAAGGACGCAATAAGGGCAGCTCAAGATGAAGAGCTGGGTAATCAAAATAATTCAGGACACATTTTTAATTTTTCTCACAGAGGAAGGGGAAATTTTAGAAATTTTTCCAGAAGACCAAATAATAGAACAGGAAATTCTGGTAGATATAATAATTATCAGAATTTTAATAACGGAGGAAATAACAATTCAAATTGTCGGCGAAACGCTTCGACTAATCAAGGTAATTTTAATAATCAGCGGTTTTCTAGAAATCACGGTGGTCGTACATTTACGAGCGGTAATAGGAGAGGATCTCGGGCAGTAGGTCACCGAATGCATTTTGCGGAGCACACCGGAAATTCAGAACAATCCTCAGCTGATATACAAGATTCAACATTTTTTCGTGCCTAAAAATACTAAAAATAAAGTTACACAAAGAAAATATTGAAATTAAAGGCATAGGAGGTAATTTAATATCTGTGGGATATGTTTATTTAGATCTTTGTATAGAAAATGCGATATTTAAGCAAAAATTTTATATTTTTAATAATTTACCATGTCAAAGTGATGGCATAATTGGAGAAAATTTTTTGAAAACTTTTAAGGCTAAATTAGATTACGAAGAAAATACCTTAACTATTTTAAATCAGTATAATAAAATAAATACATTAAAATTAAATGCGGATAGTGAGAATATATTAAGTGTTCCCCCTAGGTGCGAAATTATACAGTATGTTCCTACAGGGTTAGAGGATGAATGTGTACTTATGCAAGGTGAATTATGTGAGGGTGTGTTCATGGCTGGTGTAATTGCACAACCGATAAATGGTAAAGTACCAATTAAAATTTTGAATACAAGAGAGACAGAGGTACATTTGAGAAATTTTTCGCCAAAAGCGGAAAGTTTAAGCAATTATGAGTGTCATCAATTTAACAGCCAAGAAAATTCGGCTACTCGAGTTAAAGAACTATTTAAAATTCTTAAGCTTAATCATCTAAACCGCGAGGAACGAGATTCTATAGAGCAAATTTGTGCCAAATTCTCAAATATATTTCATATGCCAGGAGATAAGCTTACAGTTACTAATTTATATAAACAGTCAATTCAAGTTAAACCAGATACTCAGCCGGTCTATAGAAAGCCATATAGGTTACCTCAAGTACATAAAGAGGAAATAAATAGGCAAATTTCTCAAATGTGTCAGGATGGAATAATTGAGAGTGGGCAGAGTGAGTGGTCTTCACCTTTGTTGCTTGTACCAAAGAAAAACGATACGAATGAGGGAAGAGCTAGGTTAGTATTGGACTACAGATTTTTGAACCCATATATATTAGATATCAAATTTCCGGTTGCGAGTGTAGTCGATATTTTAGACTCCCTAGCAGGTGCACTTTATTTTTCACATCTAGATCTTAGCCAGGGCTATTATCAGGTCGAATTAGAGGAAGAAAGCAGAAAATACACAGCTTTCACTACAGATCGCGGTCAGTGGCAAATGCGAAGGTTACCAATGGGGTTAAAAATTAGCCCTAGTGCCTTTTCAAGGTTAATGACCATAGCGATGGCGGGCTTAAATTACGAAAAGTGCTTTGTTTATCTTGATGATCTTATAGTATTTGGCAGAAACCTTAATGAACACAATAAAAATCTAATAGATATTTTTTCTAGATTGCGAAAAGTAAACCTAAAATTAAATCCTGCTAAATGCGATTTTTTGAAAAAACAAATTCTGTATCTGGGTCATATAATAAGTTCTGAAGGAATATCACCTGACCCTGATAAAATAAAAGCTTTAAAAGATTATCCTATTCCAAAAAAGGCAGATGAAGTTAAACGCTTCGTGGCTTTTGCCAATTATTATCGAAAATTTATACCACATTTTTCAGAAATTACAGTTCCTCTAAATAAATTATGTAAAAAATACGCTAGGTTTGAGTGGACGGACGAATGTGATAAAGCTTTTAATTGTCTTAAAAATTCGCTGATTAAGCATCCGGTGTTAGATTATCCCGATTTTTCGAATGAAAATGAATTTATTTTGCAAACAGATGCGTCTGCTTTTGCTATAGGAGCAGTGTTATCAAATAAAAATAATAAACCAGTGGCGTTCACTAGTCGTAGTTTAAATAAAGCAGAAATTAACTACCCTACTATACATAAAGAACTTTTAGCAATTTATTGGGCTGTAAAGCATTTTCGACCATATCTGTATGGCCGTCGTTTCAAAATTTTAACCGATCACAAACCATTAATTTATCTTTTTACGCAAAAAGACCCTGGTAGCAGATTGACAAAATTTCGTTTGTGTCTAGAAGAATATGACTTTTATATCGAATATATCAAAGGAAAAGATAATGTTACAGCCGATGCTTTATCGAGAATAATCTTGTCCTCAAACGAATTAAAAGATATGAATGAAGGTATGATTGCAGTTTTAACCAGAGCACAGAGTAAACGTAGAGACGGACAGGAAGACGAGTTAATTAAGAAAAGTACTGCAAATATTTGGCTTGATCACCCGAATATTGTGGAAATTCTTAAGCAACCCACTAACTGTACCGAATTAATTATAATACCATCCTTAAAAATTAAAAAATTGTCAAAAGATGTCACTCAACAAGTGGGAGACTTTTATTATATTCCATTACATTTTACCCTATACTTAGACCAAAAAGCTTTATCACCATTGGCGCGAGACGAAATGGTGAAAGATTTGGTAGAAATAAGTAAAAAGGCTGAAATTAAAGAATTAGTTATTAATAAAAATAATGATAATACAGAGTTTATTAAATTTATTGGTAGTAAAATAAAAAATTATACTAATTGGAGGGGCCCCCGTATAAATGTTGTAAAAGGTATTAAAAAAGTAATGGACAAAGACGAAAAAAGAGTAATCCTTAATGATTTTCATTTACTACCAACCAGTGGTCACGCTGGAATAAATAGAATGACAAATAATATTAAAAAGTATTATCTTTGTCAAAGACAAAAACATTCGAATCATTATACTAGAGAGCCAATGGTAATACCTACTACAGCTGAAACAGCTTTTCAAAAAATATATTTAGATATTGTTGGTCCACTTCCGGTAGACGTAAATGGATTAGTTTATATTTTAACACTTCAGTGTGAGTTAACAAAATATGTAGAGGCCTACCCTCTTAAAAACAAGGATTCCGTATCTGTGGCAAGATCTTTGGTGGATAACTTTATCTTAAGATATGGTATCCCTCAGGAAATTGCTTCAGATAGGGGTACCGAGTTTATTTCTCACACTATGGCAGAAACATGTAACTTGTTAGGTATAAAACAGATTCATTCTACGGCGTATCATCACGAGAGTATCGGGAGTTTAGAGGCCTCTCACAAAGTTCTAGGTGCTTATTTGAGAATTCAAACTCAAAACCATGATTCTGCATGGAGCACATGGCTTCCGTACTGGTGTTTTTCTTATAATACTGCAGTACATACGGAAACCAAATACTCTCCCTTTGAACTAGTTTTTGGGAAAAAATGCCAATTACCAAATAATTTAAATAATGAAGTTGATCCTATTTATAATTTTGATAGCTACCCCATTGAATTAAAATATAGGTTACAAACACCTCAAAATGATGCAAGAAATAACTTAATACTTTCTAAATCTAAAAGAAAAGAAAATTTTGATTTAAAAGTAAACCCCATTCAGTATAAAAAGGGCGATAGAGTTTTAATCAAAAACGAAACTGGTGATAAAATTACCAGCCCTTGCTTCCTGGGGCCATATTTAGTGGTAGAAGATGTTGCACCAAATGTAAAAATAATTAAAGATAAGAAACATATTTTAGTCCATAAAAATAGAACTAAGTTGTATAATAGCTAATTAAAATTAAGTTATAATAATAAGGGCTCTATATTACTATACTATTGCATGTATTTTCTAATAACCTTTTTCTAAAAGACCTATCTATTTTCTTTCCTACTTTCACTATATGACGCTATTTTCCTTCTCTTATATCTGAGTTTTTATTTTTCTTTTCATATATTTAGATAAATAAGATAATATAAAAGAAAAAAAAAATGGTTTAAATAGTGTATTGTAACATTTGTCTCTAGTAATTGTATTTTATTTACGAATTTCAAATTTTGAAAATAAATTGAAATTCTTTTAATTGCCCGGGGAGGTGTAATATATAGAGAAAACACCCTATATAAAATGTATTGTATCAAATTCAACTTGTTGCAATAATGGGCAACCACGCAATAACCTGTTTTGCTATGTCAGCAGGTCAACCACCTTCCCGAGCGTATATGGCAATTAGATTGCATTTTAAAACAGATTAAAAATATACTTTGGGTAATGTTAAGGTGAACATGTAGTTTCATTTTGCTACCCTTTGTTTCAACCCTAAGTATTACAACATGTTAAAAAATTGGCCAAATCTGACTTGTTTTAGCTTAATTGAACTTTTTGCAAAAATTGGAATTTTAGTGCTTCAGGTGCGGTCGAATATGTAACAAAAACGACCGCAATGTGGAAAACAGTTAGACCCTGTGTGAGTTTTTTTTTAGTGTAGTGCATATAGTAACCTCTAATCTTAGATATTCTACGCAACTGACTTATTTGAACGCGTATTAAGTATTAAAAAAAATTGCATAAAATGAAGAACAGATCAAAATACAAGAGTTCTAACCACACTGCACTACAACTTGTTACGTTCTGGACGCGCGTTTCGCTTACCAAGTTAGCACCATCAGCAGATGATATAAACTCGTGATATAACAAACTGAAAAAGTTGAAACCACAAAAACAAATTTCTTGTCGAGAACATTGTAGAAAACCTTTCTTCTTAGTCCTTTGAATAAAGGTTTGAATTTTGCAGAGCATCCAGTAAAAAATAGTTTACCAACTATTATAGCGAATATTGAAAGTTCCATTCAATACGTGCCAGAGTCAACTAAGGGATTCATTAGAGAGGCTTGCAGAAATCAAATCTCAAAAAACGTTGTTGACAACAAGTCAAAATATGTTTCTCGTAAAAATACTGAAGTTATCCAGGGACTGAAGAAAAAAGAATGTTTTTATTTAAATGCTGACAAAGTAAATAAGGTTAGACAGATAGACAAAACAGATTATCTTGAAAGAGTAGAGAATTTGATTCAAACTGGTCCTTACGATTTAATTGAGAGAAACCGGTTATCAAAAATGATAACAGAAGTAAAAAAAACCTAAAACAGTGTAAAAACCTTGTGTCCGATAAACTAAAATTTAAACACATAGTAACTCACAATTATCTAAACTGTATTGCCTTCCCAAAATCCATAAACCTGGGAAGTCCATGAGACCTATTGTTTCAGCTGTTGGATCACTAACGTACAATATTTCAAAATGGTCAGTAGAAGAATTCAGCAAATTAAATATCTCGTACGAAAACTTTGAGGTTACTAACTCGTTAGAATTCTTAGATAAAATTAAGAATGTTTATTTAAAAGAAGGTGAAATTTTAATATCTTTTGAAGTAAGCTCATTGTTTCCTAGTGTACCCATACCACTAGCTTTAGAGTACCTAAAGGAACTACATGAAATCAATAATATCAAGAAAGAAATTATTGATGAATATTTGCTTCTCACAAAATTATGTATAAATCAAAATTTTTTTCAGTTCAACAATAAATATTATAAACAACTTGAGGGAATTGCGATGAGCAATTGCTTATCTCCGTTCCTTGCAAATTTGTTTATGGGTAGATTAGAAAGCCAATTCAAAAAGACCTCAAGTATTTCCCAAGGGTGTGGTATAGATACGTAGACGATATATTTGCTATTTTTGATACTAAAACAGAAAATTTGGACACTTTCTTAGAAACATTAAACAATAAATATCCTTCTATTAATTTTACGTACGAAAAGGAGAACAATGGGCAATTACCTTTTCTCGACACGATATTTATTAGAAATACCGATAAATTAGAATTTGATATTTATAGGAAATTTACTAATACTGATAGGTATATAACATCCGACTCATTTCATTGCCGTCAACACAAAATGGCAGCATTTCATTTCTTAACTCACAGGTTAGTCAATTTTCCATTAAGTAAAGAACGTTTTAACAATGAAATGAATAGGATTAAAAATATAGCTAAAAGTAATGGATTTAATGATAATTTTGTACATAAATTAGTAAATAGACATAAGCATAAGAAAATGTTAAAAGATGCCACTACTCTTCAAGCACCTGAGGCTCCCAATAAGTTCATAGTAATCCCATATTATCCCAGATATACGAGAGGTCTATTTAAAAACGTAGGTTTTAGAGTAGCATACAAAATGGAGAACAGTTTGAAAAATCTCCTTGGAAACCCTAAAGACAAAGTCGATTTAAAGGAGAGGAGTGACATCTATGAAATTAGCTGTAAGGACTGCGATCTAAAATATGTTGGGCAAACTAAACGCTCCATAAACATTCGTTTTAAAGAACACATGGCACATTTAAGATACGGAAGAACAGAAAAGTCAATCGTTGCCCAACATGCTTTGGAAAACAATCACCAAATAGGAATAATTAATCTTAAGTTGATTAAAAATTTATCTAATAATAGATTATTGGATGCATTTGAGAGTATAGAAATAGTTAAATGTGGTAAGAAAGCACTAAATAAAGACAGAGGGCCTATGCCCTATAGTCCCCTCTATTGTTTACTCGACAACAGTGCAGTCGGGTGCAACCAACTGTGACCACATTTACCTATAAATAGTCTCGGTTAGGATAAGTTACTTTAGTTTATATCATCTGCTGATGATGCTAACTTGGTTAGCGAAATGCGCGTCCAGAACGTAACAAGTTGTGGTGTAGTGTGGTTAGAACTCTTGTATTTTGATCTATCTTCCACCACAGGTTCCAGTGTTAGGACTTAAATGAAGAACAGGCAAAATTGCCACTTTGACGACCTGTCTATCGAAAACTAGCCGCAGGATTGAGTTCTGCCTATGAAAGCTAGTGATCAGGATATCGAGAACTGCAACATAGCAGATTTTCAGGAAAATTGAATGAAATCCATTTCCCATAAGGACTGTGCGGGGTCCTTTGTAAATCTATATCTGTATCTATACTAATATATAAAATACTTAGTTGACTGACTCACTCATCACGCTCTACCTCAAACCGCTTGAGGTAAAAGGCTGAATTTTGGAATACAGGTTGATTTTAGGGTGTAGAGGTTCGATAAGAAAACTCAAATTGCAAGGGGATGAAACCACCCCTTAAAGATTACAATATTTTTTATTTAAAAAACGGTCAGTTTATCGAAAAAACGCTTGCATACGTGTTTTTTATTTTATTTTATTACATATTTTAGGATTTTTTAAACATTCATACAGGGTGTTCAAAGGGGTGAAACCACCACTTAAATAATACAATATTTATTTAAAAACCGGTTAGTTTTTTGAAAAAACGCTTAAGCACGTGTCTTTTAATTTATTTTTTACATATTTTAGGATTTTTAAAAAATTCATACAATGTGTCCAAAAGAGTAAAACCATCCCTTAAATATTATAATATATTTTATTTCAAAAACCGTTAGTTATTCGGAAAACGCTTGAACATAATATGCTTTATATCTTATTTTTTTACATATTTTAAAATCTTTTAAAAAACGAGACAGGGTGTACAAGGGGCTGAAACCACCCCTTTAATATTATATTTTTTGTTTAAAAACAATTAGTTATTCGGAAAAACACTTGAACACGTGCTTTTTATTTTATTTTATTACATATTTTAAGATTTTTTATAAATTCATACAGGGTTTTTGAAAAAATCGGGTTACTAATTAATTTTTGCGATCTTTCTTAAACCGTTTGCCGTAAAAAGCTAAGCTTGTACAAACAGCTTGATTTTAGAATGCAGAGGTTCGATAAGAAGGGATTCTTCGAAACTCAGTTTCCAAGGGGGTGAAACTACCCCTTAAATGGTTATAGTGGACTCGAAAGTTGTCAAAATAAAACCGCTTCTTGGTTTAAAGAACGAGCTATATTAACTCCAAAATAATAGCACAGCAGATGAAATAAATCTAGCTTTATTGGAAAAATTACTGCTCCACAATTAACATACTACTCAATAGATGTAGTTATAGAGCAAGAAAATGCGGTTAGTTATCCTGTCGAGTTCCTACACTCTCTAAACCCGTCAGGAATTCCTCCTCATGAGTTAACTTTAAAAGTGGGTGCACCAGTGATGCTTATTCGAAATTTAAAACCACCAAAATTGTGTGATGGAACTCGGCTACAGGTTAAAACATTACAAAACAATGTAATAGAGTCTACTATTATTTCTGGCCCTGGTCTGGGAGAAACAGTCTTTATAACACGTATCCCTTTAATCCGTCAGACTATCCTTTTCAGTTTAAACGTGTACAGTTTCCTTTAGAGCTTTGTTTCGCCATGACAATAAACAAAGCTCACGGGCAATCCTTAAGTAGAGCTGGAGTAGACTTGCGCGCGACGATTGTTTTTCCCATGGTCAACTCTATGTCGCATGCTCTAGAGTAAGCTCGCGTAGTAGCTTGGCTATTTTACACCCAGAAAATGCAACAACAACCGTGGTTTATCAAGAAGTACTCAAATGAGGCGATTTAAGTGCCTCTTTACATCCCTTTCATTATAGTCATATACGCGAACGAAGTCGCGGGTACCCGCTAGTGTTATAAATTTTGTGATTTTTTTGCGAAGTTTTAGCTCTTAATGTTAATAATCAAAGCGACAGTGTATTAGAAACATAAAGACTTTATCTGAGTCCACAATGCATGCATCATAATAACTTTTTTTAATTACGCGGAAAAATACCAGCTACTCGAATATGAAGTCGGAAACGAGGTTTTTCTTTAAAAGTTATTAACCGATGAAAACAAAGAAATTAACATGTTTTTTTGATGCCATTGTTGACGTTTTATTTTACAAATATCTATACTGTAAATAATCGCAAATTGCAGTATCAGTCATAGCGAACCAAATGAGCTCTCGTAGAGTATCTGCTCCCGGGATAAACAATAAACGGTTCGTTGACAGATGAAGTTACAGGGTTGATATTTTCCACACATATTTAACATTAAATAGGCTATACTTGTACGAAATTTCAAATAAATATGTTCCAAATTGCACAAGTTATTGACATTTGCAAAAAAGCTCATTTGTAAGGTTTTTTCGCAATTTTCTTACAAATTAAACAACGTTTTTTTCTACCAAATACATCTCAAAAGATGGGGTATCACAACTTTTAGAGAAATATTTTTTATAGCATCATCTTATTTTTACACGGAAAGAAAAACAAATTTTCGACACTTTAGACAATATTGTTTATATATTTTCTCCAATTATTTTTAGGACGTTTTTTGAAAAATAATATAATTTAGATGCATATAAACAACTCGCTCACTCTTTTTCCTTATAACATGTTATAAATGATTTTTGTACTATTTTCCTGATCTACTGAAGTTTGGCGTCCTTATTATGAACTGCACAAAGCTACCATTGAAAACCTTCAAAGAAAATTTTAAACATACTTAACTTTTAAAATGAAAGGAATGCATCCTGAACGAGAAATTCCCCATGGCATTCTTCGTGAGCGATTTAAATTTAAAACGCTAGAGCACAGGAGGAACAGTTCATCTTTGGTATTTCGGCTTAAAATTCTACATAATGAGATCGACTGTCCTGCTCTTCTCAGGCGACTAAATTTATTTGTGACTAGATTAAACGCTAGGAATGCTCCAGCTTTCGATATACCTGAGAGCAAATACAAATTTATATTTGAACTTACCTATTTATATTACGTGTAAGAACTTTAATATAAATCTGAAATTTATGTGAAATTTTAAATTGTATTGAATACTTGCTATATTTTTTGTTGTACTCAGTGGCGGCTCGTGGCCTATGATGGAGGGGTTCACAAGAAACAGAATACTATTTTTTTCACATTCAATAGCTATTTTCTTAGATTTTTAAACATGGAAGTACAAAATATTAAAAGGCGATAAAAAGAAAAACTTATATCGAAAAAGCAAAAAAAAATACATTATCCGATAAACAAATAAATATCCATTTTTTTTATTATCTACTGTGTACCACAGTGCTTGAAGGTAAAGTCCATTCTTCTGCTCTTAGCTGCAGAAAATGTGTTAATCACAGCTTCATTGAAGTTTAAATGCCTTCTAAAAACTTTTTTTTAATAGAGAGCATGGCAAGGGCGGTTAGTCTGTCCTGGTCCATTGAACTTCGTAAAAACGTTTTAAATCGTTTTAATATTGTAGTAATGTAGTCACTGATATAGTAGTGATAATTTTAAAAGAGTAAAACTCGCTGAAAATACCGTTTCAATATTTTTTTCTATTAAAAATTTTAATAAATTGATAGCACCACTCATTTTTCTAAAATCAGGTCGTAGGTATATTAAATCTAATTCGGTTTCAAGGCGAACTTTATCTAAAAATGGTATGATTCTACTATGATTTCGAACTGCGGCAATGGAAAATTCTGTTCAAACTGTGGATACTTATCCGAGGAAAAGAGAATAGCTGCATTTAAATGTTTTGTAAAAGAAAATCTGTCTTTTACGTGAGCAATTATAGTATAACAAACTTCCTTAGCTGCTACAGTTCGATAAATATATGGGTCTTCATTAACACCGCGCCTTTCAGTTTTGATGGCTTGTTCAGAAATTTCCTTTTGAATTGTCTGTATGCCGTCTCTTTCTATTTGAATGCAATTTTCGAAACATGTTATAACTGCGTGTATTTGTACAGGATCTGTTACTGTTTTTTGTAATTGATTGTATAAAACATCAGCGTGCGACAATATTCGATGAAAGACAGTCAGCCAGAACACAAACTTTGAATCCTGTAACATATGGAAAACAGCAGTAGCTTGATTGATGGTAACATTATGTTACTTGTACTTTTCCCATACACTCTATTAACAATGCCCGATATTCATAGACAGTATTTACAGCTCTGCTTTTAAAATTCCATCTTGTAGCCAAAGATCGAGGAACTCTGACCAACCATTTCATCCAAAACCGCGACTCGTTGTGGAGAATGAGAAAAAAAATTGAAAATTTCACTTAAATTTGAAAAAACTTCTTGATTTTGACTTGTTGCTTGAGACAAAATTAAGTTCAGCTGGTGGGCGTAAGACTGAATAAAAAAAGCATAAATATAGTCATGTTTAATAAGAGTTTGTACACCAGAATGACGTCCACTCATTACACTCGCCCAGGCATAACTTTGCGAAATAAGTTTCTGTGGTTTATCTAACACTTGTTTTAAATTTGTATTAATATATTCGGAGAGACCTAACTGCATCATGATCAGGAGGACCGATGAAATTTCAAAATCGTTCAACCGGTGTGCCATCAGGTAGAATGTATCTAAATACCGTAGTCATTTGATAACAATTAGCATCGTCAGTTGTTTCATCAACCATAACAGCATCATAGTCAGTGTTCGAAATTTCTTTTTTAATACCGTCTTAAGCCACTTGTAACATGCAATCTAACAACTCATTTTGAATGTTTTTTCAAAACACCTTTAAATACAGCAGACTTTTCAAAGCGACCCTTAAGGGCAACGTCTAACTCTGAAGTGAAATTTATTAAACCTATAAGAATACCGGGATTTGCTGAATCGTCTTTTTCGTCGTGGCCACGAAGGGCTAATTCAAAGCAAAACCTTATACAATCAATTATTTTTAAAAGCACGTACCTGTTCTTTCTAACTTGTTCGTTTTGTTGTTGAATACTGTGCCTATATGCACTGTCTAACTGCTGGCGTATATCAAAAATGTTTTTTAATTTTCTGTGCCAAATGTCCAACATCGGCTATTCCGTTTTTTGTCCACGCAGGTTCGGTACCGCGACCAAATAACAAGCAGCAAAAACAAAATAAACGGTTGGATACACCACATTCACAAATACAGTTATTTTTCTCATATGCGCCCATTTTAAATTTTCTGTTAAAGTCCCTAGATTTACACATTGTTGTCTGTGTTAATTTAATTTCAGGTTTGGGCCTGCCCGCATTTTTCACTTAAAGCTTTTCCTCTAAAGGCAAAGAGCTAAAATTAGCCTTTAAATATTCCACTGTAAAAACGTCCATTTTTATATTTATAGCTGTTTAACAACACACAAAAACATAAAACATACAATCAAAACGCACCAGGCAAACCAAATGCATCAAATCGATCAAATCAAATCTATAAACTAATGCCATCTAATGCATTAACACACCAAAAACTAGCGATATTTCCTATTAAAATTTGCTATAACCCACGCCACCCGCTAGCTAAACGACATAACGAACTGCAGTTAACCTAGGCTAAGGGAATATTAAGGCGGTTCATGCCAATTGAACTAATAGCATTAAGATTAAGGAGATAATATTTCTTGATTTCTTTATGGGGGTGCACGTGCCCATGTGCTCCTATGGAGAAGCCGCCACTTGTTGTAGTCTAATGATAAATAAATAAATAACCTCAAAATCTACTAAGTACAGATGAGTCAAAAAGAGTATCTAGACTCAGTCTAACTTAAAAAGTCAATTAGCCTATTTAAAAAATATAGGTGTGTCTAGTGATTAAAACTGGCGTTTGAGAGTAAACGTTCACCGGTAAAAGCGACAACAGGATTAATGAAACAGTTATAAAGTTTTTATTTCATCTTCCTGCACAGGTCCTCTTCAGAGAAGCATCATTTAAGGAACGAACTGATCGAATATGCTGGTATTCAAATAAAGCAGATAATACAACATGAACAATTTGTTTTCTTTTGTTATATATATTTTATGTTCGCTAAGTCTGGACATGAAGCGTCCTGTTTCTCCCACATATATTTCTCCACGTGACCGCAAGGAGTTTCATAATACTTCTTTCTTCTGTTTGAATAAGTATAACATCCCTCGGGGATCGCTAGCATTGTCTATGATTTTCTGTAGTGCCATGTATGTAGGGAAGAACAACACTATCTTACGGTGAATCTTCATTTCTTTGTCGCGGGGTTGGGTTACTTTACAGGATGGGCAAATCAAAACGAAACAAGACCGATATTTCACATACCGTTCGTTTTTACAAAAATCAAAAAATTTTCAAGTCCTAGCAATTTTTAAAAATTAAGTAGGTAGTTAAGTAGTTAATAAGTCAAAGTTTATAAAACTATAAATTATATCGATCTTTACGCTAATTTTATGTAGTGACATTGTTTTTCTGGAAAAATAAATTCTTTTTGGGCTTAACTTTACGTTATGGATTTAGGTTTACAAAGAAAGAGACACAAGATGTAAATTTTCTTTATTCATTGTTCCTAATAATAAGTGCTAAAAATGTTGGCCTCCTGCTTCCATACAATAATAGCATTTCTGGTGTAATGGCCTGACATTCATCAATGATCCGCTGACGTAAATCATTCAATGACTGTGGCTGAGATTTATAAATCTTATTTTTTAAGTGACCCCATAGAAAAAAAGTGCAGGTGATCTTGCAGGCCACTCTATTGCTCCTCTTTGGCCGATACATCTACCAGGATACGTCCGATATAAATATTCACGAATAGCAAGGGTATAATCAGTGCACCATCTTGTTGAAATGTCATCTCATTGGCATTGTAATTGTTATTATTTTGAAACAATCAATCGCCATAAATCCCAATCCAGACGTTTATTTTCTCAGGATGTTTAGTGTGAACCTCATGGAACAGGTGCCGATTTTCGTCAGACCAATATCGGTAATTGTGACGATTAACAGTCCCATTTAGAAAAAACGAACGCTCATCGGAAAAACAAATTCATACTAAATTCGGATTATTTATTATTCGCTCACTCACAATCTCGCAAAATTCCAAACGTCTGTCAAAGTCAACTTCGTTTAACTGTTGTACAAGATGAATTTCTCAAAAATGTATGTGTCTTTAAAATTCTGGAAATCTCTCGTTCGAGATATGCCACACACTAAAGGTAGGTGCTTAATGTAGGGCCCATATTGACGTGGCCCAAAATAGCAAGTTCCACAGCTTCGTTTCCCACTATCACTAGATTTGGAGCGATTGATTTTCGGTTTGCCACTGATCTTGCCTCTTTAAGCTTTGCTACCAGTTCAATTATGTATTTTCAGTGAACACGTTTTTCTGGATTTATTTGATATTATGTTCCTTTGCTGCAATATTAGCACATCTACCAATTTCATAATAGAGTTCAATCAGCGATACTCTTTCTGCAGTAGAATAAACCATTTTAGATCAAAATAAAGTTATAAATAGTCACAGACAAAACCCTACGAGATAAGTAAATACTCTTTAGCCTTTGATTCTAAGGAAGAGAAACAACTGCAATATTTATAATTTTTTACACAAAAAATTATTAAAATTTGCCTAATTACAAAAAGACTAGAACTTGCTACTTTTTTCTTTAAAGGATAAAATTAATTAAATGTAATGGGAAATGTAAAAAACATTTCCTTATTTTTATGTTGGATCTGTTGAAAAGAGAATTTGATGACCATTAAAATGGGGTATGACATGAAGTTTAATTCCATTTAATTTAATAATTGAAGCTCACCCCTGCGGGGGGTTGAAGTAATAGTATTGAAAACATGCATAAAAGACTTCTTCTTCTAGACAAAAATCAACGGGTTTCAATATTTTCTTCATCGAGCAAGTGAGACAATCGTATATTTTTCTTTTCATGGTTCTTCCCTTATTTTCTCAAAAACGGCTGCATCAAATTTGAAAAACTATGATGCGTTGAAAAGAGAATTTAATTATCTTTAAAATAAGATATCTGTCGACCCCTATTCTTATTTAAGAGTTTGGAGTTGGAGAAATAAAAACCGACTGGCCCGGGCAATTTTTTTTTAAATGAACGGTATATGAAATATTGGCGTTGTTTTGTTTTGATTGGCCCACTATTTATCTTTAACTGAAGGCGTAATATCTTCAGTGCAATAGTCATTCCCTGTTAGAGCTTCAGTTAGTTCCTCTATTTCCGATCTTGATCAGAGATCGAAAGGGCTCCACTACTAGTAAGTTAATAACCGATTGGCGCTGGATCGGAATTTTCATTTAAGTATCTACCAGTGTGTGTTGCTTTCTATACATACACTAAATATTTCAATATGTAGTTTTACTTCGGTTGTACAAATACGTCGAAAAAGAGAATCGTTCTATTTGATTCAATCTCCATTTTGAATTTAATATTCTAATGTTACTGATTAAGGTGGAGGAGATGAGATGAGGAGTGATCCATGACGGCACCCTAGTTCATTAGGTTTTTCATAAAAGTTCATTGGAACATGAAATAAGCAGATGTAAAACAAGCTTCAACTAGGTGTATGAGAGTGTTGTCAAAATTATTGTTTGTTAAAACATGATATAATGAACCGTCATTGAACATTCGGGTTTAGTGATTCTAAATCGACATTGACCAAAATGTTTTTGGGATTTAACTGGATTGTCTCAAGTTTTGCCACAAAGTGTGTAGAGTTTTTAACCGACTTCAAAAAAAGAGGATGCTCTCAATTTGACCTGTATGTATTTTTTTATGTTTGTTCGCGGATATTGTCTAAACGGCTTAGCCCGTTTTGATGAGCCAAAAGCCAAATTGTAGAGAACGTTTCTCTATCTCCATATATTTTGATTTAAAATCCATTCACTCCTTGTAATAATAATATTTAAAAAAACACAGGTATAAGAGCGATAAAGGCAGGGAGTTTTATAATTAAATTTACATTTTTTTAAATACCCTTTTCGAGCTAAAGTATTGAGGTGTGTAATAGACATAAAACCCTATTTGCTAAAAGATATGTCTTTTGTTATCCTGTTATGTTATTTTATGTGTACAGGGTGACCATGAAAATGTGCAACCTCAAAATCTAGTATTGTATTATACTTGACGTTTTCGAAATATGAACAATCGGTATAAATAAAGAGTTATTAACTGACTATCCTCATTATAATTTTTAACCGACTTCAAAAAAGGAGGAGGCTATCAGTTTGACCCTAGGTATTTTTTTTTACGTTTGTACATCTATTACTCCTCAATGGTTTGATCAATTTGGACGAAATTTTCAGGGGACATTCAGGATATTGCCGGTGTGGTCGCATAGCAAGCATATTAAGAAAATGTTAAAAATGGCGGAATGACGGCCATTTAGTTGTTTTTTTTTTGTACATCAATTGCTCCGCAATGGTTTGACCAATTTAGATGAAATTTTCAGGGGATATTCAGGATATTGCCGGAGTGATTCCATAGCACGAGTATTAAAAAATGGCAGAATGGCGCCATTTTGTTTTTTGTGCCAAGAATAGCAAGAAGTTTTGTAATACTCTATTCTCGCGTCTCCATTATATCAGGGAAACATATTATGCAGTGAATCATTTGTTAAACTCGACTTTCACAAAGAAAAAACACGTATAGATAAAACTTAAAAGTATGAAATACAATTTTTTATAAAAAAAATGAAATCGACTTCAAAAAATGCACCAAAAGGTGAAAAATAATTTCACCTTGAAAATTTTGCTCCGTCAAGTCTGAAGTCGGCGATAAACTTTTTCTTAATAATTTAATCACACAAATATAACCATGTATTCCGTCAGTTCGGTGTTTTGATGTCTATTACTACGCGTATAAGGTCTTACTGTCTTTATTAGCCTGGCGCCGACTTCATGGAGTAACATTTTCAAGGTGGAATAAAATATTATTTTTTTGAAGTCGGTTTCATTTTTTTATAAACATTTTTATTTATATAAAATTTTGTTTTGACTTTAAACAGATTAAGCAAATATAAAATATATATACCTAATTTGAATATATTGTACAGACGACCGGTTGAAGTGGTACATTGTTTTTATGTATAATGGGAAGATAGTAGCATCTTGGAGCTGCTTGGCTTAAATTATTTCCTATCTGTTGGTAGCAAGTTAGATCGTTAATCAGATTCGTGATGCATCTTTCTATTCCACTTGTAGAATCTGACCTTACTTGTGTTATCTTTTCCACGTATTCCGTTTTGTCCATGACTACTAAGGCGTTGCCCTTATCTGCTAAACTAATTTAAATATTTGGCCCCAGGACCTTAACTCTCGAGTATGAAAGAACAGGAAAGCTACTGTCAATGATCATTCACATCCCCGGTTGTTTTTGGTGCTCTAGATTGGTATTTCTGAAAATCAATGATGTGTCCCGATGTGGGAGCAGATGACTCAGCGTCGCCACACTTTTGTATAGCAAACGCCACCTAGTTCTGGCAGTTTTAAGAAGTTGGAAATGCAACAAAACCAAAATTAATTTAATTTGAAGTTGACAAATTTTGTACCTGTCATTATGTTAAAATTACTGTTTTAAATAAAAGTTTATATAACAAGATGAGTAAAGAAGTCGAGTAAAAAACTATTAGCGCCTGTTGTAAAGCTGCAGAAATATATCTTAACATAATGTACGCAAAACCATGAAGATTTGCTATCTGGAAGATTTTACTACGAGGATAAAGTGTTTACACGAAAGACAGAACTATGTGAAAAAAAATTGAACAAGCTGAAAGGGCTGGCGGATTATAACAAAAGATATTGGAAAAATTAACAGATCTCAACAACTTTATGTTGCAATAGCTTAGCGTAGCATCTTGATATATACTTATTTAGATGTTGTTCCTACTATTGTGATATGCCTTAACATAAGTTTAAAAACATGTAGTTATTAGTAAAAATTATGTTTATAGATTGTTCTCTATCTATGCCGTCATTAAAAATGTACACCCAACGTATATATTTAATGATGCTGTCTACTAGCTACCTACTTTTATATCATCTACTTGTTTTTTACTTTGTTTAATTTTGTAATGAAAAGTTATTAGACCGCTTATCCAAGCGAGGATCTGGTAAATACAAATAGGTATTTGTTTTATTAGTAGTATATTGTAGATTCCTAACTTTTTTATGTTTGTGTCAAAGAAAAAATACTTTAAAACAGATCCAATAATACATACCGTTCAATAACAAAAAGTTAAACTGGCAGTTTTGAAGTACAGAAAACGACATATTGCACAATTTCCCTGGGTATTCTCTTGGGGAATGCGCCTTTCTCTCGGAAAATCGTAGAAGAAGCGGGCTCTCTTTTAAATCGGCGATGTGATGGATCATATGTGCCTACTTATTTCATGAGAACACTGTTCCTAGGTTTAGAGAATTGGGAGCCTGAAAGCAACTCTTACATTGTGGCCCATTCGCTTCCAAACCCCCCTTATTGTTCGATTCGTTGTGTAGCTAAATTAAACCTACCGAAGTGATATTTTTGATCACGGCTCGCTGGTCAAAAACAAAGAAAATTTAACGTAAAATATATAAAATACATTTAAATAAAGACCGTAACGACCCCTAAATATTTCAGTTTTAACAGGCACATATTTAAAAACATGTCAGGCGAAAAGGCAAACGTATTAAAAAAAAGCACAACGCTGACGAATGTTCAGAGAAGGGTTTCAAAGGAAAAGAGGACTCACATGAATAATTCGGAATGCCCTCGCATACAAACCTTTATTAATTATTCTAACGTTCATATTTTTCAGTATTCATCGCTTGCTTTCCAGGAAAATAATTATGTCGTTGTCACGATCTTAAGCATCACATCCAGTGGTGGCGTATAAGAGATAACCTTAGTTTCCTAAACTGCTTCTTAACCTCTTAACGAAGGCACACGGCCCCAAAGGGTTAATTAACGATTTACCTTTTTGGCTCTAACTTTTGAACCGATTTGTATAATCTAATTAAGTTTTAATATTTTATGAAGGCCATACTAGATGCCATACAGTAGATGTTTTACATTGTCAGGGAACTCAGGAACCGACTTGCCACCACACTCCTTGTGCCGAAATCATGACAGATGTCATTTTACAGAACTAAAAGCGATCTTGATCTGATAGAAATTAATAATACACTATTATAACGAATTTAGAGGCACTTCTGGAATTTCGTTTTAAGTACAACGAGAAAACATCCGTCGGATAAGATACAGGGCGCCAATTTCCAAAACCTGCTCAAGTAAACAAAAAGCAACGCTATACTTCTAAATAATAATAAATGACTTTTACTAAAAAAAAAATAATAATCAAAACAGTTTACAAGTATGTTTTATAATGAGAGAAAAGTTAGAGGACAGAAACACAAGGGTTCAATCTGGCGAAGTCTAGCCCAATGGCTATTCTCACTCAATTTGTCATCCCTCCAAGCTAAAGTAAATTATATCCTAAAGATGGGGTTTACTCTTGACAAAACTTTAAGTAACTGATTAGTATTTATTTACTTTCAATTTATAATAAAACAAAATTGAGAAAAAGAGAAAAAAAGAAAAACCAATCATTCGCCCCACAAACAGCACGTGCCCAGCCGACAACTAATCACCGCCCACTCCTTTGCTCACTTAGAAGGCGAGTTCCTAGTTTATATTTAAATTTATTTATGTTATGAAAATTGTCAGGCAAGTAATTACAACGATTTATAGAGTTAAAAATAAAAATTCTCTTAAACGTGGCTGTCCAATGTTTTGGAACAGTAAATTGATTCTTAAATCTGGTATTTCTGTCGTGAATCCGGCTTCTGGGAATAAACTTACTTTTTAACAAATTAGAGCTCAGAGGTATAATTAATATTTTATGCACAAAACTACCAAGATGATGTAACCTACGATTTTTCATATTAAGCCTTCCTTACTCAGATATATTTTCTGTGATTTGATCATACCTTTGTAGACCAAAAAGCAATCTACAGCAGGCATTTTGTATTTTCTGTATTCTGGATCTGTCACTCTCATATAAGCATGGAGCATAAATAAAATCGCAGTAGGTACAGTGTGACAAGACTAAACTTTCACATAGCATTTTTTTAGGTTATTGTGCAATAAAGATCGGTTACTGTACAAAACTGTAAGGGAGAGATTTTTGATATGTTCGCTGAAACCCAGATCCCCATCGACTAGTAGGCCTACATTTTTTGAGCAAGAGACAAAGATTAAGGGACCGTTTGTTATTAATTTCGACGTTTAGCGTATTTTTTATAAGATTTCTTTTATCTTTACTACCGATGCACCGACACTTACTTTTTTCAGAATTTAAGTTTACGTTATGTTTTTCGGAGAGGGATTTCATTAGGCCTAAGTCTTGACTAATGTTTTCGGCAGTTTGTTGTACGTCCGACATATTAAAATAGTATAAAAGTTGGGTATACTTGTGTTTTGCAGTGCGTTGTGGATGTTATTGTATCTATGGTATAAATAATAAATAGTAAAGTATCTACATTACCGGATTCAACGTTATTATATAAGATTTTTTGTGATCGACTGCTTAGAAATGACGTAATTAGCTCTACAGCGTTAATGTCAAAACCGTAATACTTTAGTTTGGAACATAATAGCCTGAGGTCGTATCGAACGCCTTCGAGAAGTCTAACAAAATAAGTATACTAACCAGTCTATCATCATATGCCCTAACTACATCATCTAGAACTAAAACCATTCTGGCAGCCAGGGATTATTTTTTTTTCTGTAAAGAAGTTGAAAATTTGATTATAAAGAACTTTTTCAAATATCTTTGAGATTCTAGATAAAAAACTAATTATTCTTAAATCAGAAAAACTTTTTAATTTATTAGTTTTTAAAAGCTTCCTATTGCCATTTTCCAAAGCACGGTGAAATGGTTATTCTCAATAAGACTATTAATGATGTTAAGAATGACGCGGTCAATAAAAGGGCTACAAAGCTTTAGCATTTTTAAGTTAATACCATCTGTTCTGAGTGCATTTGTTTTAATGTTATATAAGATCGTATGTTTTCAATCGATGAGAGGGAGAACTTAAAATCGATTTCTCTGTTATGTGAGTTATTATTGTAAAATTCGATTTTGACATTACATTTGCTAGACACATTTTGTAGAAAAGACGCAAAATACTTATTAATATCTTCAGGATTAGATAAACTGCTAGGTATAATGTTGGATCTGTTGCAACGCACAGATCCAGAGCGCCAAGAGCTTTCCAAGTTTGGAATGGGTTATTTTGTTGGCGTATATTAATTATATAAGTTTTCTTTGATGCTCTTAACAGCTAAAACTGTGCGATTTTAAAATGATTTACTTATAACTGCCACGATCAGCATCAGTCTTAGTGTCTTATTTCATCATTTAGCCAGCGAGCTCTGGGTTTTATTAATCTAGCTTCCTGCACGGCCATGGTTATCAAATAGACCAAGAACTAAGCTGTTAAATGTCTGTATTTTGTTGTCAACGTTACGTTCTGTAAATACGTCATACCAGGGTAAATTTATTAAATCGTTTTGAAAATGGTTATTGTTAAAGTGTTTGAAGCACCGATATTTTATTATTTTGCATCGCGAATTCTCTATTCCATGTTTTCTTTCGTAGTGGGGTGTTTTTGTTTATATACTTGATCTCTGACAAAAGACTATAAAAAAACAATTTTGGTTATATCAGGTAACCTAGGGCGTTACACCATCGGTCCTCCTCGGCCAATCTATCCTCCTTGAAATTCATTGTTTAAAATATCGCTGATGTTGGCAACGTATTGCACTGGAGTACCATTCTGCAACTACCAGATTCTTTCTCTCAATTTATTGGGAATAGGGTTTAATAGTGGTCCTTATTCTATACCACCTCAAATATTAAGAGAACGTGTATATTGACTGTGTGTACGAATAAAATGTGAATTCTCAGTAGCATAATAATGAAAGTCCTTTCTGTTAAAATTTTCGTTTTTGTGACACTTTGCTTCATTAGTAAACAACCAAAGTCAAAAAAATCCGAATTGAATTTGCTGCCTTCCCCATTCTCAAAAGATGACTCGATTTTTGTAAAAGTTGGATGTGCTGTGGGTGAAATTTATTTTAATAAAAAAACTCTTAAAACAAAAGTTTTGCTTACAACATTTTCCTGCGTATTTCCCTGGAGCTAATAAACAGCGTGTAACAAAAGTAAGGAAACAGCCAAATATCTCAGGTACCGCTTACCTGAATATAATGAAAATATGTACACTTAGGTTTGAAATTATGCCGGATCCAATGGCGCATTGCTCTCAAGTTTACCGTTTTTCTATTATAAAAGGAACTTTTTTTTTAGTGGAACACCCTACATAATATTACTTTTTTAAAATCTGCGTTTAAAATTCTCAATACTTTTTATTAGAAGCACTTTTTATTAAAGTCAACAGTTCTTGTGAAAATAAGGGTCTAATCTCCATAATTTAATGTATTACCTTTTATTAACATACCTGCAGACAAACGGTTATCTGACATGTTTGACAATGTCAGTTTTGTTGATTTACAAAAATGGATCGTTTAACTGAAACCCAAAAAATTTATATTTTAATTATACTGGGTTATGGGGAAAGAGTGCGAAACCTGAAAGATTTTTGTAACATTTTGAATGATAAATATCCTAAGTAAAACTAACACAAAATTTTGTGAAACTGGAAAGGTAAAAGATGCTGTACGTTCTGGCAGACCTAAAAACGCAACAGATGGTGATAAGGCTCTGAATGTTTTGATCAGTTTAAAAGAAAATTGTTTCTACCAAAACATTAGGAAGAGAAAATGACATCTCACACATGTCCGTAGACCGACTTCTAAAAACCGAAAAGTTTCATACATACCAAATAACTTTGGTGCAAGAACTCTCGAGGATGATCACGATAGGCGCGTGGAATTTTGTAAAAATCATGATGGAACGTTGCAATACTAATCTAAATTTTGTCAATCAAATTTTTTTTTGACGCAGCAACTTTTTTTTCAATGGAAAAGTTAACAGGCATGATTGTCGATATTGGGGCAGGGAAAATCCATATTGGATACGCGAAAATCATACTCAATTTCCCCAAAAGATAAATGTTTGGTGTGGTATAAAGAGTGCCAAAATAATCGGGATTCATGGAAGACACATTAACTGGTCCAAGATATTTGAATCTTTTAAGGACCGAAATTGTCCCAGCTTTTGCAGAACTATTTCCGAATAACCGTAAGTTTCTTACTTTACCTGCTGTATTAAGTATTTAAACTTGATTTTTTTAGATAAGGGAACACCAAATGATGATGTATGGTCTCAGCAGGATGGTGTTCCACCGCATTTTGAGCGAAATGTTCGAGAATATTTAGAAAAAGTTTTTTTTTTTTGGAAGATGGATTATACATCCGGACTTGACGACTACTTTTTGTAGAGATACCTTAAAAATGTGGAATTTGAACGAGCGAATAGAAATCGAATGTGGACAAATTGAGGAGGCTGGCATAGTTTTTAATGTATTAAATGTTTTCTCACAGTACATTTCAAACACCTTAGTTTCATTAATTTATTGTTTGCTGTATTGGGTATTTCCTTTTTGTATTGTATTGTTTTCGTTGTTTTTTACAACCTACGTTGTTTTCTTTTGCTGGTGTTTTGATAGCAAGAAGAGGAATTATTGTGCTTACCGGTCTGCCACAAGGTACATAATTTACCTATCCAATCTAACGAAATTTTTTGTTAATTTTACTTACGGTAGATTTAGTTACTAGATTTCTGTTAAGACATTTGACATCAAAAATATTACAACCATCTTGCATGTATAAATAAAGTATAGTTAAAATTTCAAATAAAAGATCCATTTTTGTAAATCAACAAAGCTGACATTGTTAAACATATCAGGTAACCTTTTGTGTGCAGGTATTTTAATAAAAGGTAATACATTAACTTATGGGCCTGATTTTCGCAAAAACGGTTGACTTTCATAAAAAGTGCTCTTAATAAAAAGTATTGAGAATTTTAGGCAGATTTTAAAAAATTAATATAATATAGGTGCAATGCGGAACTCGCCATTAGATACGGGATAACTTCATACCTAAGTGTACATATTTTCATTGAATTCAGGTAAGCGGTACCTGAGATATTTCGCCATTTCCTTACTTTTGTTACACGCTGCATAGATTTTCTACACCTTTTATATTCACCACCAGCACATAAGTTTTTCAATTGCACTTTTATGTGGAAGCCTTTTGTCAAGATACCTTTGGTGGTAAATTCTTTAGGCAAGTAAGCAGTTTTTGTTACTTGTCCTTAGTGTATAAATCATATCAATTAGTTCTTCTTTCGAAAAATTCAGTTTTTATAACCTTTCAGAATGCATAGATGACTGTTAAACAATTACCCTCCTTTTCATGTTCAGTTACATAAAAAGACGACACCCTGTCAAGGATATATGGATAATTGGTAATAGCATCTTTGTTTAGTTTGCATTACAGTTATTGACGGGATATAAAAAGATTCTCCAAAAAACGCTAGTCTCAGTTCATATAAAATCTTAGCAGTTTAACTGCTCCAGCTAACATTAAAACAGTCCACCTACTTATATGTAAGATTCCTCTCATCACATTTCCGCAGCATCCTCTTGCTACTGCTGTAATAGTAGCACATACCAAGTGGAACTGGAAGCTATAAGAGGTTGTAGCTAAAAATCTATTACCGTAAAGTTAATCTATTTTTACATAAAAAATCTGTAATAGAGGAAAAAATAGCAAAACTTTTAAATAGAATATTCTAAAGCACTGTTTCCGCTTAGCTCAGTTTTTAAATAAATGTGGACTGTTTTTATGAATGGACTTACCGAAAGGCTCTGCTGTCACTGTCTTCTTCTCACTCCAGGAAAATAAGGGTTTAGGGAAAAGGAAGGTAAAAGGAATCACGGGGGAGTAATCTCAGATGGAGTAACAGCCGTAGCGTTAATGTATAAATCGATTTAATAAATAAATAAACTCTAAATACGTTCGTTTTATGTGGCTTCAAAACCGGACACTGGATAAATTTTGTCAAACCGCCGAGAAAAAGTGTACTGATCGAAAGGTAAATCGGTACTACTTCGGATATTTTTAATTCCGGATTCGTTACGCATTAGCGATGCTGACATATATCTCTTCTGAACTTTCTTAAATTAAAATAGCGTAAACATACCACCGACCCTGAAAAATAGTTTTTCAGTTAAATCGAAAAAAAAAAAAAAAAAATAAACAAAATCCCAAAATTTCATCTTATTATATTAAATCAGACACTTAAAGGTTTCTAATTTTAATATCACCCAATGTTATTAAACCCATCAGTGTATTTAGTCTTAACCTTAAATAAAGAAGAAATACCCTTATAACTATGATAATTACTGAGTCGGTAAAGGACATATCCTTTTAACCGGTCGTTTATAAAGACCCTTATTTGTCTTTAAAGTTACACGTCTCACAACTCCATCTTTACCTGGATGGACCTCCGTTATTATTGCCAAAGGCCAATGCAAGGGGGGAGCATTATCTGTTTTTAAAAGAACTACCGTGCCGGGTAAAATATTTTCCTGGTTTTCGTTCCATATTTGACGGATTTGTAAGGTGGTGAGATATTCTAATCTCCACCGTTTCCAAAAATCTTGTACCATTTTATCAATGAGTTGAAATCTATCTAATCTATTCAATGGGATATTATCTAAATTTTCCGCCGGAAACCCATTTAAAGAGGTTAATGTCAAAAAACGAGCAGGTGTCAACGCCTCTGGTGCCGTCGGATCCGATGACAAGCGACACAAAGGGCGCGAATTTAATAAGGCCTCGATTTGGGTAAGAAGGGTGTTAAATTCTTCATAAGTTAGTATCTGTTCGCCCACTACCCTGTAATACCTCCTTCTTGCGGATTTAAAGGGCATATGTACATAGTTTGTACCGGTCCTCTACGTGAAAGAAAACGTTTAAAAGCTTGCTTGAAATGAGGGATAGAAAGGGAACTGACTAACTCTAAATGTATTGCCTTAACACTCATACAACAAAATAAACTTACATAAGCCTTATGAACGGTGGCATTTTTTCTTTTTCCCATTATAATCTTAATAGGTCCAAAATAATCAACTCCCGTATTTAAAAATGCCCTAGATTCATGTACCCTAACCGCAGGCAAATCCCCCATTAATGGCTCCAAATTTTTCGGTCTTAAACGAAAACACCGATTACATTTATAAATTCTACTACGAATCAAATTTCTTCCTCCTAAAATCCGATATTTATTACGCAAAATTGCTTCTAGCAATTGAGCACCCGTGTGCAAATAATTCGATGATAATAATCAACAAGTCTCTCAGTCAAAGAACATTTTCCCGGTAAAATTAAGGGATGTTTCTTATAAAAAGTTAAACCCGAATTACCAATGCGACCCCCGACCCTAAGCAACCCGTCTTGCATGAAGGGGTGAAGTCGTTTTAATTTTGATGAACATTGTTGATTGATATTTAACATATTAATATCCGAACCAAAACATTCTTGTTGAATTAATTTTATTAAACAAAATTCAGCTTTTTGCAACAAATCACTAGCTAAAATAATTTTTCCTCTTGGAAGAACTTTTAAAAACCTTAAAACCAAAACGACAATTCGTAAAATTTTTAGCCAAGAAGAAATTCTATCTATCAATTTAAAAAATGGATGGGGCTCCGATTTTTCCTTACTAGCAGCTATTAAAACATTTGAATTTTCCCCAGAAAAATTATCATTATTTTGGGAAAAGCAAGGCCAATTACATTCAGGTAATTTTATCCAAAAGAGTCCCGTTAACCACATAGGATGATTAATAAGTTGATTAGGCTTTATACCTTAGCCTCTTGATACACAGTCTGCAGGATTTTGAATACCTTCAATATGATACCATAATATAATTGGCACATTTTCTTTAATTTGAGCAATTCGATTTGCAACAAAAATTACTCATTAGCCAACTTATGACAGTTGAAGAATCCGAAAAAGCTAAAATTTGGGAAATAAAAATCCGATCATTATAAGTTTCTATTATATGTTTTACTAATTTTGATAACAAATGAGCCGCTAGTAGTTCCAACCGAGGAACTGTTAAATTTTTTGCCGGTGAGACGTTAGATTTCGCACAAATAAGTTTCACGTTAATTTCATTATTTACGGCACATACAATACGTGCGTAAACGACCGCCCCATATCCGTCTAAGCTCGCGTCTGCAAAGGCCAAAATACTAACCGGTTTATTACTGATAACGCCTATATGTCGTGGGATTGTAAATTTTTTCAATAATCCCCACTCTAACCGCAACTCCTCCCAAAGTCGTCTTACATCATTTGGCGGAGATTCATCCCAACTTAATTTTAAAAGCTATAACCTTTTAACTATTATTTTTAGATACAAAATAAATGGGGCTACTAAACCGATGGGATCATAACATTGTGCTATAGCCGATAGCATAGTCCTTTTGGTACATTTTTCTTCAGGAATATTGACTCGAAAACTTAGAGTATCACTTTGTGGATCCCACCGTATACTTTCATATCCGTTTTAAATTAAAGGTGTATCCGAAAACCGATTTTCTTTAGGAATGTTTTTCAACCAATTACTTGAATTGGATCATCATCAATCAAAACCGCCTGAATTAAATAATTTTATCGACTCGTGATATAACTGAATAGCTTCTTTTTCCGAATCTACCGAGCTACAATAATCGTCCATATAAAGGTCACGTGACACAAACTTTGCCGCAAGAGGAAAATTCTTATTTTCATCTTTAATAAGTTGCTGACCTGTTCTTAAGGCTAAGTAGGGAGACGCCTTTAAGCCAAACGCAACTACTCGAATTTCGTATTCATCAATTTGTTCATAAGGACTAAACTGCCATAATATCCGCTGAAAACGCCAATGATCTGGCAAAATATTAATCTGTCTATACATCTGCCGCAGATCTGAAGTCATGGCAAATCTAAAAAGCCGAAAATTTAATAACAAAGTTACTATGTCCGTTTGCAACTTTAGGCCGCTATATAAAATATCATTTAATGCAACATCATTATCCGATGGTGCACTAGCATCTAAAACTACCCTTACGGGCGTGCTTGTGCTACTTAATTTAACAAGTGGATGATATCTTTCTTTTCCGCCTGTACTAAGGCCATATGACCTTGGTTAATAAAATCTTGCATGACCTTATTATATTCTAAAAGCCAATTTGAATTTTTAGCAAGCCGTTTCTCTAATGATAATAATCTGACCTGCGCATTACCCCGTGAGTCACCTAAAGTTTCTGGAGGGAGTTTAAAAGGTAAAGCTACCGTATACCGACCATTTTTTTCTCTGTGATACGTACGACAAAAAATATTTTCACATTCCGCCTGTTCAGGTACCACTAATTCCCGATTTGGTACTTGTTCAACTTCCCATAACTTCGCGAGAAGTTGTTCAATTGATTGCTCTCCTCGAAGAGTAAAGAAAACCGAAGGATTTAAATTTCGTTCTACTATTGGAGTTTTCCCCATAACAACATATCCGAAAGATGTCTGAACCGCAACCGGAAATCCCATTTTTCCCGTAATTCGATTTTCCTTTAAAATATTTACAAATAATTCAACCCCAATTATACCGTCAATTTCAACGGGTTGATTAAAATTATTATTCGCCAGCGCAATATTCTTAAAGTCCGATAAGGCCTGCAAATTAACCGCTACCTTGGCAATTGATCTGTAATTTTATCCACTAAAAGTGCCTCAACTGTGTAAACCGAATTTGAGTCGTAACGTGAAGCCAAAGAAAGTGACGCCAGACCGCGTACCGCCTGATTATTGCACCCTAAGCCTTGAACTGAAGTGTAATGTTTATGAATTTTTTAAACCCAAATTTTTACAAGATTTTAGGGTTAACAAATTGACTTCACTTCCCGAATCTAAAATAAACCGTGTCGTGCTATCTGGATAAGCGCCATTTACAACCAAAACTACCACCGTTGATAGTAATGAAATATACTTTACATTATCACCTTTATTAATAAAATTATTAGTTAAAGTGCTACACAAAACATTATTATTATTATATTTTTCTTGTCCACTATTTGTGACTGGATTAGAACTTATGTCTAAATTTCCGCTTTCCCTTGCCGATTCATTTTTAATTTCCAAGGATCTTTCTGTCCTTCCCGTATGAAGTAAAATGTGGTGCTTTTGTTCTATTGGATAAACATGACCTAACCCCGTGGCTAGAAGATAAACAATTAAAACACCAATTTTTATCCCGGACTATTTCATATCTTTTAGAGGGTAACAACGCCTTAAACTTTTCACATCGACCTACATAATGCCCCGATTTTTGGCAAAAAGCACATGTAAATTTTGTATGTTTATTCTGACTAATTACAAATGATTTTGCTGTTTTAATATTGGTAAAAGAGCCGCCGCCACTGCCAGAGGGTTTATTCAGATGTAATATTTTTGATTGCCTTTTTACAAATTCAACCAAGTTATTATAAGTAGGAATATCTGTATTCCCTTGGCTAACTTCAAAAGCCCTTACTGTATCGTGATCAGCCGTAAGAGAAATACCTGCACAAACCGCTAAAGCCGAGCCGCGTAAATGTCCTACTAAAAAATGAATTTTATCGAGATCTGTTAAAGCTGAATTATTATGTATCATACTTTTATACAATGAATGACAAGTTTCCCATTTACGTATTTCTCCCGAGAATTCCGGTAATTCAATTTTAGGTAGTTGGGGGCGGCTATCACTCACTGTTAATATTTGTGTCGTAGGTGCCATTGGAGCGACACCCGAAGCCTGAGTCTGAGTGTTTATCTAAATTTTTTGCAGCGAAATGAATATAACTACAAAGCTCATTTACTGCAGAAACCGCGTTATAATCGGGGACGAAATCATCTTTTACTTCAAATCCAATTAAATTGATTTCATCTAAGGTCTTCATAAAATCGTTTTGTACGCTATCTAATGTCATGTATGCAGCGCTAAATTTTTTTATATAATGTTCTTTTTTCAAATATTTTGAAAGTTCGTAGAGCGACTGTATAATTTTAAAAAATTACTCCTTTTTGGCTGTAATTATTTTAAATTTCCTTTCTTCCGTCGTCATTTTATTTATGTTTTATATATTTTAGTTTATTATATATATTATATATTTAATTATTTATATTATATTTTTTATATACTCGTACCTTGATTTATATACCTTGCCTTTTGTTAAAAGAAATCCGATAACGAAAGTGATTTATAAAAGGAAACGTTAATTAAAATATCAAAATACCTAGATTTCTAATTAATTAAAATATCAAAATATCTAGACTAAACCATTTTTACTTCTATCTTTTTAGCTGAAAACCGCCTTTTCAGTAAAAATCATAACTCGTAACTGATAATTTACATTCCGTACTTAATTACCATAAAAGTATACCGCTATACTTTCCATTAAATAAATCATGTAATTAACAATTTGACAAAATTTAGGAAAAATAACTTTTACAAAAAAAGTTTAAAATCCGACAACATCGCAAATGCCCAAATTCCGGTACCAAATCTTTAGGCAAAATAACAACAAAAAAAACCCAAGTGCTGGAATGCACGAATTGCCTGTCATATAAAACCAACGATAATCATACGATTTAAATAAAAATTTTTTTTGAAATTCGGGATCGAATAGGATCAAATGCTTAGCGCTTAGCTCAGTTTTTAAATAAATGTGGACTGTTTTTATGAATGGACTTACCGAAAGGCTCTGCTGTCACTGTCTTCTTCTCATTACAGGAAAATAAGGGTTTAGAGAAAAGGAAGGTAAAAGGAATCACGGGGGAGTAATCTCAGATGGAGTAACAGCCGTAGCGTTAATGTATAAATTGATTTAATAAATAAATAAACTCTAAACACGTTCGTTTTATGTGGCTACAAAACCGGACACTGGATAAATTTTGTCAAACCGCCGATAAAAAGTGTACTGATCGAAAGGTAAATCGGTACTACTTCGGATATTTTTAATTCCGGATTCGTTACGCATTAGCGATGCTGCCATATATCTCTTTTGAATTTTCTTAAATTAAAATAGCGTAAACAGGCACTTTTTACATTAAATGCACCTAAAACTTGTAATTTTCTATGAAGAGAAGCGTAGCATGTTTATAAGTTTTTTAATGTTGCGCATCGAGGGAGATATCTGGGTTATTGAAAAATTAATATTATTTTTTCGTAAAAAAATTTAAATAAACTGAAGCAGAAAAATACTTTTATATAGAAAGGCTAGAATACATTTCATTCAGCACCAGCAGTAGTTCTAGTTAACCAATCTTAGGAGACTATTGTTATTAATCGATTTCAAAAAAGGAGGAGATTCTCAATTCGACCTGTAAGTATTTTTTTATGTTTGTTCGCCCATATTGTCTAAACGGCTTGGCCGATTTTGATTAGTCAAATGGCAAATTGTACACAGGGATGAAGGCGATAAAGGCAGCGAGTTTTATAATTAAATTTACATTTTTACTTCCCTGGTAAAACGGAAGTATTGTAATCGTGAAAAAATCACCCTTCCGAGATTTTAGCAGATCTTCACGTTTCAGGGTCCCCAGATGCCGAAAAATATGTTTTCTCAATTCTGTCGGTCTGTCTGTCTATCTGTCAGTTCGCGGCATAACTAAAAAAGTACTTACCCGATTGAATTCAAATCTTGGTCAAGAACTAAGGGTCATATGGAAATGATCTGGAAAAAATCTAATATGGCGAAACAAAATTGCGGCCTAGTGAAATGTTAAAAAAATTAATATTAAAAACCTACTTATCAAATGGATCTCAAATTTTACACAAACGTCAAGTATTATGTTGGAATCAACTGGCAACATGTTGGAACGAATCCAAGATGGCGGAACAAAATGGCGTCTTAATAAAATATTTAAAATTTCAGACTGAAAGAACTACTCAATAGATTGATTTCAAATTGTGTGCCGTAACTAATTGTGGTATAGGGGTCAACTAGTAAAATTGAGTACTAATTCAAGATGGCCGAACAAAATGACGGCCGAATAGAATGTTTATAATCTTGAAAAAAATCACTTCTCAGGTTTTAGATATTTTCTAGTTTTAGCGTCCCTAGATGCGAAAAAGTATGTTTTATCAATACTGTCGGTCCGTCTGTCGGTCTGTCTGTCAGTTCGCGTCATAGATTAAAAATTATTTACGATTAATTTTATATTTTATTCAAACATTAAGGGTTACATGGAGATGACCTGGTAATATTTTGGTAAGAATCTAATATAGCGGAACAATGTTAAAAAAATTATTACTAAATTACTAATTAGTTTACTTTTTTTTATTTGTTACCTAGAAATGAAATATTTAAAAAATCAATGTAAAAAAATCTTGTTCAAAAGTCAAGTGTGGCATAGGTAGAAAGAAACTGGTAAACTATTGGTAAGAATCCAATATGATGGAACAAAATGACGCCCATTAAAAATGTTTGAAAGGACAGTATATATAACACATATATACTGTGAATATGTACTGAACTCAATTGGATCACACTTCACTATTCCTAACAAATGGAAAAAATCATAATGACGGAAGTTCCGGGTAAAGGAAATTTACCGATTTTTTAAAAGTGTCGTTTACTTCTTTATTCGTCACTTTTTGTATTATGTTATATTAGATGTACATATACTACAAATTATAATATTCTTAAAAATATAACTTGTAAAAAAATCAATTATTAAAAAGTTAGAAATAAAATATAAAAAAAAATAGAACCGACTATCGCTAAAAAGTAAAAAATAATATAGCCATTACAATATAAAGCTGATATATTTTATATTACGTTACATATTAACGAAATATATAGCTAACCTTATATCTTTTAAAACTGATGCCCGAATCACTTGCTCTCAGGGCCCTCATCCAATCGTTGAGCCCAAAGTCAAATGGCAAATTCCTATAGGACATTTATAAATTCGCATTTCAAGACATGCGCAGAAATATTCTGGAGCCTTGCAACTTTTGGCTAGGTTAGTGCATGAAGATTTTATTGACTGTCGTTTTATAGGAGATACACCTAGGTAAACTAGAAAAAACCTACAACCCCAGCAGCGACAAAATTTTCTCTGTAGTTCGGCTTCAAAATAGTGAGGCGACCCTCTCTGAATAACATATTAAAATCAGTATTAGGTTAGTAAGTTTAAGGTTACTAGTGAGTATAGATAATAAGTGTATGTATATTTTTTTGATTTATATTATTTCAGATTACTCATTATTAGGGCGCCGACTTCAAAATGTCTATATTTAAGTAATAATGAAATATTATTTTTTACTTTTTAGCGATTTTTTTTAAGTCGGTTCTATTTTTTTTTAATACTTTATTTTACTCATATATTATACATACAAAAAACAGCTTTGGATTAATTTAATGAATCGGCTTTAAAGTGAAATTTCTCTGCAATGAATAAGCAAATAACATAATTTGTATATGCATGTAGTTATTTAGCAATGGCTTTATATGCAAGTATTATGCAAATCGTAATTTATTTTTATTTTCTTGTTAAAAGGAAAGTTTCAGTACGAGGAAAGTTCTGTTAAAAGAGTTTTACCTATTTTTTGCTAAAGTACCTAAAACTACTCTCCTAATAAAACTTTCCTGTAATCAAGAAAACGTGAAATATATTTCAATTTTTATATGTATAAAGTTTTTACGAAATGACATATTATGAATATTATATAAAGTATGCTATCTGCGTGTGATGAAATTCGTTATGAGGGACGTTCCGGGCAAAGGCGAATATGCAGCTTTTGACAGATTGTTTGTTTCGTTAATGTACTTTAACTCCAGAGCTGGGCAGTATTTGAATTTTTAAATCCTTTTTTGTATTTAATTACTTTTCGGCATGTAAATACGCTATAATTAAATACTCAGGATAACAAGAATTGAGTATTTAGTATATCAGATGCTTTCGAAAACTATGTAGGAATTCGTATTTAAAGATGTAATTAGTTACATGATAAAATAATTTAAATACCTTTTCTGTATTTAAATATTTTTTATGTATTTACATACAAAAGTCGGTAAATTTCCTTTACCCCGAACTTGTATTACGGATAGTGAATTGTGTCCCAATTTAGTTCAGTACGCAGTTATTTAGTCACACATATATTCCGTCTTTTTAAAAAAAATTATTTGGAGCCATTTTATTACATTATATTGGATTCCTCCAATATTTTACCAGTTTCTACCTATGCCACACTTGATTTTTGAGCATAATTTAAAATAAATTCAATAAGCAGTTGTCATGTTGAATTCGTACCATTATCCCTATATCACATTTAGTTTTTGTGCAAAAAGGAAAGTCAATTGAAGATTTTTTACGTTGATTTTTAAAAAAAATATTTGGTCTCCATTTTGTTCCGCCGTCGTGAATTCGCACCCAATTTTACCAATTTATCTATATGTCACAGCTAATGCAAAATATGAGAAAATTGGATAAGTTTTTTTAGTAATAACTTTTTTAACGTTTCAATAGGCCACCATCTTGTTCCGGCATATTGGATTTTTACCAAAATACTACTACTCATATGACCCTTAATTTTCGACTAAAATTTGAAGTCCATCTGATGAGTAGTTTTTAAGTTATGCCGCGAAATGACAATCCGACAGGCCGACCGACGGAATTGATGAAACATATTTTTTGGCGTTTAGGGACGCTAAAACCAGAAAATATATAAAACCTGAGAGGTTGATTTTTTTCACAATTACAAATATTTTATTTGGCCGCCATCTTGAATTGGTACCACAGTTTTACTAGTTCATCTCTATACCACAACTATTTATGTCACACAGTTTGAAATCAGTCCATTAAGTAGTTTTTTCAAGCTGAATTTTTAAATATTTTATTAACCAGCCATTTTGTTCCGCCATCTTGCATTCGTACCAAAAGGAGATAAATTGGATAAGTAGTTCTTTAGTAGTAATTTTTTTAACATTTCACTAGGCCGCCATTTGTTTTGCCATATTGGAATTTTACCAAAATGTTACCAGGTCATCTCTATATGACCCCTAATTTTTGACCATAAACTTCCATAAAGACCATAAAGTCAATAGGTTAAGTAGTTTTTCAGCTATGCCGAAAACAGACAGACCGATCGACAGACAGGTAGACTAACGAAATTGAGAACACAAGTTTTTCGGTATCTAGGGACCCTGAAACGTAAAGATATGAAAAAATCTCGAAGGCTGATTTTTTCACGATTAGAATACTTCCCTTTTACGAGGGAAGTAAAAATGTTTCACAGGGAAGCAACCGTAAAATCAGTAGCTTGTAATAAAAACGTTATACATACTACGCGACTGCAGTGTGTTGTCGTATGCTGACCACACGGCACTGTTGTTTCACGGGGAGACTTGGACAGAAGTATATAAACTGGCGGAGGACGGATTGACCATTATGAAGCAGTGGTTGAGTGCTTGTAAACTGAGTGTTAACTGAAACTTATTTTATTACATTCTCCCCAACACAAGCAGATCAACCATTAAATGAACTAATGACAATTCATTCATCAAACTGCGAAAATAATAATTTAACATGTAACTGTTGTAAAACTAAAAGAACTAAAAAAATCAAGTATTTGGGAGTAGTTATTGACCAACATCTGAGATGGAACGAACATGTAATATATCTAGCATCAAAAATTAGAAAAATGTTTTATACATTTTTCCAGTTAAGAAACATATTAAATAAAAAATTAGTATTCCTATTATATAACTCTTTGGTGGAGTCTGTATTGAGGTACTGTATCATCAAATGGGGAGGTGTAATTCGCATCTAAAAATCTTGTCAACATGCAAAAATTCTGTATTAAAAATTCTTTATCATAAACCTCGTAGGTACCCTACCTATCTTTTATATGCAGTAATGACATACTCAATATCCGCTTGTATTCTTTTGTCTCACATCACTATGAAACCCGAATAAATGCTAACGAAAATCTCTCTATGCCAAGGATTCAAAACTCTTTCTGTCAGAGGTTCATTACTTATTATGCTCCTAAAATGTGTAATATGTTACCAGTTGATATTAAAATTCTTCAAAACAATGATTATTTTAAAACATTGTTTTCCTAAATTGAATAATATAATTTACTTCGCTTTAAAATATGCATCTGTTTTTCTCATGCTCTACCACGTCATTAGCTATCGCCATACAGTGTAATCTTTTTTTTAATTAAATTAAAAATAATCAAACCTAAAAATTATATTCGGGAAGACTCTCGCACGCAAATTGTGTTTAGCAATTTAGGCCTTTCTCTCCGGCTCAATATTTATAAAATTGTATTTAAAAAAAGGGAAAATTGTTAGCAAACAATTATTGTAAAAATTTAATACTTTATTGAATGTGTTTGTTAAGTTACAAATTGTTTAATAATAATTATTAACTGTGAGTATGTAACAAAAATTAAATCATTGTAAAACTTTAAAATAAATGTATGTTTATTATGTTACATTTTTTGAACTCCAACCCCAGGAGCGACCAAATTTACTCGGTAATTCGACTTCAAAATAGTGACGTGACCCTTTCTGAATAACATATTAAAATCTGTATTAGGTTAGTAGCGAGTACAGGCAATACGTGTATATATATTTTTTTGATATATATTATTACAGATTAGTCATTATTTGGGCACCGGCGCCGACTTAAAAATGTATATATTTAAGGAATAAATAAAATATTATTTTTAACATTTAACTATTTTTTTTAAGTCGGTTCTATTTTTTTTAATACTTTATTTCTTAGTTACATTTTTTCAAGAATATTATAATTTGTAGTATATGTATTTCCAATTGTACAGTGTGGAAAAAAGTATGGACTACCCCTAATAATTTGGTAGTCTGTAGGTTTTATGGAAAATGCTCGAACACGTTAATTTAATATTTTAGTTTGTCACATTCTGATAACATTTATTTGTTTTTTTATTGACATCTGTCAAAAATGTGACGTAACCGACATTTTTTTTAAATGGTAACTTTGCCATGTGATACATCATTTCAAAGCTCTTGTTTCACTCAGTATCTTTCTAGATTTTAGTGCAATTCTGTTGTGCCATTTCAAAATGGCGACCGTTCAATTGTGCGTGGAAAAAAAGTATGGACTACCGCTAATAATTTGGTAGCCTTCAGGTTTTATGGAAAATGTTCGAACACGGTGATTTAGTTTTTTAGTTTCCCACATTCTGATAAAATTTATCAGTATTTTTTATTGACATCTGTCAAAACTATGACGTAATCGACATTTTTTTTAATTGTAACATATGGCATGTGAAACATCATTTGAAAGCTCTGGTTTCGCTCAGTATGTTCTTAGATTTTAGTCCAATTCGGTCGTGCCGTTTAAAAATGGCGCTTGCTTATGATATTTAGCTTAAATTGACTCCCAGTAAATGAATAAATCTTCCCTGTTTTGTCAGAGAAAAAAGAAAAAAAAGCAACATGAGTAATGGTTTTATTATCAAAGAAGAACGTGTAATATTTTAATAAAACAATACAAACAAAGAAAACTTAATAATGAAATTAGAATGATATGTTGAGTATAAAACACAAAAAATAAAAAACACTTATTTCAGAAACTGCTGAGAGTGACGACCCTTGACAACTTGACAGTGGCCAAGTCTAGAAACAAATTCTTTTTGTATCATTTCCGGTATAATGTTTCGTATTTCCGTTCTTATGCGGTACTTTAATTCATCAGTATCTCTTGATCTATTCAAAAAAACTTTGGATTTTAAATAACCCCACAAAAAAAGTCTAATGGGGTCATATCGGGTGACCTAGCTGGCTATTCAATGGCACCCCGTCGGCCAATCCATTTTCCTGGAAACATCACATCGAGATATTTTCTTGCATAGTGGGGCGGGGATCCAACTTGTTGAAACCAAATTTCTGGACTAGGCATAACGGGATTATTGTGATCAGGATAAGAAGCGACTAAAGCTGGAAAAAGTTCAAACTGCAAAAGATTCAAGTAGGCTTCACCAGTAAGATGTTTTTCAAAGAAAAATGTTTCAGTATGCCGGCCCATACATTAAGTTTCTGATCTTCTTGGATCCAATGTGGATTTTCTTTGGACCAATATCGGCACAGTTTGACTGTTTGCAGTACCGTTGAGGTAAAAAGTTGCTTCACCTGAGAATAAAATATTTGTAGCAAAGTTTATATTTTGATTACAAATTGGTTGCATGATTTCGCAGAATTGCAGTCTTCGGTCGAAATCATCCTCATTTAATTCGTGCACCAAGCAAACTTTGTATGGGTGGTATTTTTCTTTGTGCCAAATTGTTTACACAGACTTATGACTTATTCCCATATCAAGTGATCGTTGCTGACTGGTACTATGCGGATTTTCTTCAACGGCCAATAGGACGTCGAGCTGAATATTTTCATCTACCTTCGGTCTTCCACTTTTAGGTAAATTTTTAACATGGCCATGTTCTTTATAATTTCTTAAAATCTTGCAAACGGTGGATTGCGAAATTGGCGTTCGGTCTGGATGAATTTTATTGAAAAGTTCATGTACCTCGTTGGTAGATCTGTGGTGATCTCCGTAACCAACCATCTTAAGAATTTCAATACGGTCTTTTTCACTGACCGTCATTTTTGGTTTAATAAAAAATAAATTCTTCAATCACAAAGCAATGACAGCAAAATCTAATAAATAGCGTAAGCACTTGTCAATACTGACGATTATTTTTGTTTGTGTTTGGTTTGTCTAAGCTTACTATGATAAAAAGTATTATTACAACGACATTGAGATATCGAATTTCTTTTTCTACCTCAATCATTTTGAAAATGACTGTTACAACGGGTAAGTTCTAAATTATTGTCTATTTATTTGTATAAAATAACTAATAACTTAATATAAAAGCACAAATTTATAAATATCCTCAATAACTAAGAATCAATAGGTTCCTAACCTGAGACATCGTTTGACGGCACCTTACTAATCTCATTAAATTTAGGCAACCCTTTATACTCTCTCGCATGGATGTAAAATTTGCTAAAATTATTTCAGATCTTTTGTCAAAATCTGAGGTTAAAGTAGTTTATTTGATGAGTTTCATCGGTGGTTGTGTTTTCATGGCAAAATGGCATGTTTTGAGACTTCTCGGGGTGACGTAGACTTTTTTACTGTTTTATCGTGGGTCTCTGTCATCGAGAGTATCATGCAGCGGAACAGGAAACATCAATTTTTTTGTGATAGACAAACTCTTTAAAAATCCTTGGACCAAACAAAGAGATCCCTTTTACTAACTATCTGCAGAAGTGCAATGAAATGTTAGTTCTCATAGTCTCGGTGTGCCTTCATTTTACACAAATTGTAAAAAGTTCTACTGATTATCGATATTGTTATGATTCTATGAAGCCTTAACTGGGATTGGAAAACACTTTAAGAGAGCTTTAAGCTATAACATCAGGCTTTTATTTTACTGCAAAGAACTCAATTATTTTACTAGAAGCATCACAATAAAATTATCATTGTTTTGCCAAGAATCTGCTTTGTTTTAAGAGCTCATAGCTTATAGGTAATAAAAGGCATTTATGTTTTTTGTAATTTAAGCAAAATTTTTTGTTAAGTATCTAAATATTGGGTACCCATGTCATAGTGTTTTCAGCTAACGATAAAACACTTCACAATAATTTACTCATATTTTCCATAATTGAGTTTTAAGATAAAAAAGATAATTCTTTTTTAACCTAGATGTTATACTATTCCTGTTTCTTTCTTTAATCAACAATAATTTTGGCACTGATTAATAATAGAAATTCTATTAGTTAATCACTTGCAGTTTATTTAAATCTTTTTTGTCATAATGCTCATAATAAGTTTTCAGTGATTTTGAAATATCAAATTTAATTTAGAGTTATAAATTTTTTAATTTTAATTCAATTATTTCAGCATATGCAAATTTGAAGTTTCATATTCTAGCAGGCAAATATAATTTCTTATAGAACTAATAACAATAATATTTCAATAATTTGTTCATCATTTTTCAGTGTGTAACTACAGCACAAATTGTTTACATATAATGATACATTTTGCTTTATTATAACAATATTTGACATTTGTCATATTTTTGACAGATGTCAATAAAAAAACAAAAAGTTTGTATCAGAATGTGGAAAACTAAAAAACTAAATTGTCGTATCCGAGCATTTTCCATAAAACCTGAAGACTACCAAATTATATTAGACGTATACCATACTTTTTTTCACGCACAGTTGAACGTCGCCATTTTGAAATGGCACAACACATTCGCACTAAAATCTAGGAACATACTGAGCGAAACAGGAGTTTTCAAATGTTGTATCACATGCTATATGTGGCCATTAAAAAAAAATTGATTACGTCATATTTTTTACATATGTCAATAAGAAAACAAATACATTTTATCAGAGTGCGGGAACCTAAAAAACTAAATTAACTTGTTCGAGCATTTTCCATAAAACCCACAGCCTACCAAATTATTAGGGGTAGCCCATACATTTTTCCACACTGTATATAAGATAATACAAAAAGCGACGACAGAGAAGTAAACCACACTATTAAGATTAGATTTTATAATAGATGTTTAAGAAAAATAAATAAAAGTAAATTATTTTTGACAGCTACGGTTTTTGAGTTAAACATATTAACATATTTAATACGTTCGAGATATTTCAGTTTTCATTAATTATTATGATAATGATAATATTTTGCAACTATAACTTTTTATTCTTTTTAATGCAGAAAAATGTCTTTCAACTGACGCAGAGCGTTTGTGTCAAACTAGTTAGTCGTTGGTTTGAATAAGAAATATTTGTTAACGTGCCCTGGAGAACTGAGAAAACTACATCGGTTTGTTCAAAAATTAATTTAAACATGTTTCAAGTAAAAAATAAAATTATGGATCATTTAAATAATTTTTAATCCAACCGACTCCCTGATAGAGTGGGCGTCAATATAAATTCCTCATTATTAATTATAAAATCAAACACTTCAATTTGTCTTTGTTTGTGTGAACTGTAAATACTGACTTCGACGTAAAATGCCACCGACAGAAACGAGTGTTTGCATTCGTTTACCGCATTTTTCAATTAAAACATTTTTCAGCTTAGTAGATTTAAAAAAAAACTCCCAAAGCCAGACAAACTAGCAAAAAAATATGCGAGTCTTTAATAGAGTTACAAGCAGTGATGCCGCGAGACGAGACGAGACTTTCTCTAATCTCGTATCGTTTCGAAATTTTGGTCGAGATGAGATCAGGGCCTTGGTTCGTCTCGTCTCGAAAAATCTCGTCTTGACTTTGACTATATATTAACCTATCCGCAAAAAATGAAAAATCAGCGACAAGATCTAGTCAAGTTCAAAGTAAGATGAAAAGGTCCGTATTAGAAAAAACTTTCTGCACGTCTTCTTTTCTGCAAAAATGTGTGCTATGTATAGGCAATTTAAATTACATTTCGGTTAAAATTGGGTTCAAAAGGGTTTACGCGCTGCAGAAATACAAAGACAAGACTTCGATTTAACATTTTAAATTTTGCAGTTATGTAGACGAAGGATCAATGCAAGGCGGTACAGAGCCATTTTGTGGAAAAAAAATATAGGCGACGACATTGCGTCAAAAAGTGGTCGAAAATAGACAAATCTACTTCTATTTTATCATCCTGGATAAAAATTATTGCAGGTTACTCGTTTTTTTAAAACAAATAAATGAAAACACAAATTTTACTTTGTTAACTGTCACTTATTTTATTTTTGCACTAGGCGTGACTGCAATTTCGTCGCATTTTAACCTAATATTTTATACTTTTTTTTTGGTTCTGACGTTAAAAATCAAATTAGAGTGTTTTTGTGACCATTATTTGTTGCAATAGATCTAATGACGTCAAGTTCCCTTTCTAGACAATGTTTGTCTGATGGCACAGAAAAATCTCTATGAACTATAAACCTATATGCCGAAAGTTTATGGTCTACGAGATGAAGATAGTCCTTTGGTATAGTTACATCTGTATAAGTGGGTTCTCTGTAGATATTACATTTTAATTTTTTAAGTGATCTTTTTAACGTGATGCCTAGAAAATGTATTGAATTGAGGTGCTTTAAAATGGTGTATAGTTCTTCATTTCCTGTGAAGCCGATCAATATATCATCCACGTACCTATGCCAAAAGAAGATATCTTTTTCAAGGGTGTATTTAAAAAAATTTCTTCCAAATGTGACATAACAATTTCTGCTAGTAATGGGCTTATGTCTTTTTGTTTATAGTATTCTCCATCAAATTCAAAGTAATTTTCGTTTATGCATAAAGTAAGCATTTTTATAGACTCTTGATGTATTACAGGTTTTATATATTTCTTTGTAAGTATGTGGTTAATTATATTAAGGCATTGTTGATTTGTTATATCGGAAAACATACTGGTGACATCAAAGGATGCTAAAATACTATTGTTTGGCAAAGTTATATTTTTTAGTTTTTTAGTAAGTTCCATGGAGTTTCTGACAGAAAATTTTGGTTTAAATTGTGTCATATTTCTAAAAATTTGTATTAAGTTTTACAGCGGTATTCCTTAAAGTTTGTGCCTCACCCCATTTTAATGTCACATTTTAAAGAATTTCAGCAGCAGTAATTCAAAGCATCATACAATTTTTCTACCTCCAAGCATACAGGGTGTTTCACGAAGAAATGGACATAGTGAAATGGTGGGTAGTATGGACCAAGAACCTTTCATATTTGAAAATAAAAAAATCCAAATCCATTTTTAATGCATATACAGGGTGATTTATCAAAATCTCCTAAAATTTTAAAATTAAATACCTCAAGCTCTGCTGATCCGATTTTAATAAAATTTTGCACAGAATTAGAAGAACCTGGAACTTACCTAAAACTGGTCTGATGGGTAAAAAATTCAGGTCCCGACTCAGTTTTTTAACATTACACAAAAAAAGGCAATGAATGGTACTTAATAAAAAGGCAAATTAATAGATTGCGCCTCTTCTGGTTTTTTAGATATTTTTTTTGTAAATAATGTTCTATCGGTATGTAAAATAAAACTAAATATTTCAAACAATGCTACCCGATTCTATTGAAATTTTGTAAAATGCTAAAGATCTTTGGGACCAAACTAAAACTGATTTTACGGGTAAAAAATTTCAGGTCGGGACTCTAATTTTTTGTTTTTTACTTGATTAAAATATACACTCTGTAACTTACCTATTGGATTTTTTAACATTGCGTAAAATAACAATGAATGATACTTAGTAAAAAGTCAAATTAATTAAATGCACCTCATTTGGTTTTTTACATATTTTTTTAATGGTTTTCCTCTACCAACTCATGTACAACTAAATTTATGTTTGTTAAAAGAAAAACGGCATTTGGTATAATATTTTATTGAGTTTGAACTTTTGGAGTCACTGGAAACTGAGTTCAAAATCTAGAAAAAAAAACGTGTTTACAGTTTCGAAGTTTTTTGTTATTGTTTTAAATTTAACCTAACTTAACTCAAAGTTATAAATTATATTTAGTTAATGCTAAGTATCTTACCATTAACAAACTTACTTGTAATTAAATTAAATTAATCCTACCTAACCTAACTTGACTTAAATACTAAATTGCTTAGAGAAGAAAACAAAATTACCTAGTAGCTACGAAAACATTAACTACATATAAATTAAAACATAATGCAGATTAAACAAAACCAATTTCATTTTATACATCAGCTTCACGGCATTTTTTCGACTATTCTATCGATTTCTAGTTGGCGACTACAGAAAAATTATTACCAGTTATACTGGCTATTTAACAATACGTATTATAAAATTTTGCTTAATCAAGGTGGTCATGGAAAAAACAATGGGCATTTTCCACCACCATGTTGTTGATAACTACAGTTTGACGTGTCATAACAAAAAAGTTGTCAATAATAACGTGATACGATACGTGATTTTTTAATACTTACTGTTGTAAAAATGCCATACCAGTTTACAAATGTTGAATACGCAGATATAATTTTTGTTTATAGATTTTGCGATGGAAACTCGAGAGGCGTGTGAGGGAGTATCGACGACGAATTCCGCAAAGGGGAATTCCAAACTATAAGACCTTCCAAAACGTGTTTTCTCACTTAAGGCAGCATGGTAAATTTCCAAAGTGTCAAATGGAAAGGGGGGTAATACTTCAGATCGAAGATAAAGAGAACATTCTTGAAATAGTAGAACAGAACCCAAAAATAAGTACCCGTAAAATTGGTAATATGTTAAATATCCTTCATACATCGGTTTTTTCCGTAATAAAAGAAGAAGAACTACACCTATACCAACCGCAAGTAGTTCAAAGGTTGCACCCAGGAGATAACATACCGCCATTACAATCTTGTTATTGGGTAACCAGACACCGAAGAGATATTTACAATATCATTTTTTTTCACGAGGCTCATTTACCAGAGATGGTATAAACCATTCTAGGAACAACCATGAATGGAAAAGATAGAACTCACATAATGTGATACAAAAGCACTCGTTAGTCAGGTTTTCCGTTAATTTGTGGGCAGGTGTCATTAGTGAGCCCTCATTTTTTTAACAATAGGTTGATGGGGGAGAATATCGCAATTTTTTAGAGAACATCCTTCCCGGGTTATTGCAAGAAGTGGAAATTGATGTAAACAATCAAACTGTTTTTCAGCATGATGGAGCAGGGCCCCACTATAGCAGGGCTGTAATAAATTATTTAAACACAAATTTCCCAAATAGGTGTATAGGACGCGGCGGACCAACACCTTGGCCAGCTAGGTCTCCTGACCTAAACCCAGTTGATTATATTATGTGTAGGGTGTTTTAAAGTCTATTGTATATGAAGAGGAATCTTTGACTAGAGAACAATTGATGCAAAGGATTATTGAGGTTTTTAATAAAATTAAAGGAAATCCAGCTAAAAAAATAATAAAAAAATAAAACGACCCAGAAAATGCCGTGAAGCTGATCGATGGCACTTTGAAAATAAAATGGAAGATTAATTTATTTAATCTACATTATGTTTTAATTGATGTTTATTTAATGTGTTTGTAGCTACTAGGCAATTTTGTTTTCTTCTCTTACAAATTTTGTACCTAGGTTAACTTAGTTTAGGTAGGTTCAATTTAGTTACAAGTAATTTTGTTAATAGTATAATATTTATTAATAACTAAATATAAATTATAGTTTTTGAGCAGGTTAAGTTTAGTTATTTTAAACAGTCCAGAACTGTAAACACGATTTTTCTAGATTTTTAACTAAGTTTCAAGTGGGTCTAAAAGTTCAAACTCTGTAAAATGTTAAACCAAATACCCTTTCTCTTTTAACAAATATTAATTTAGTTGTACATGAGTTAGTGGAAATAAACCATTAAAAAAATATGTAAAAACCCAAATGAAGCGCATTCAATTAATTTTGATTTCTATTAAGTATTATTCGTTGTTATTTTACGCAATGTTAAAACATCCAATACAGTGTGCTGATTTTAATAAAGTAAAAAAAAAATAATAATAAACAAATGAGTCCTGACCTGAACTTTTTACCCGTCAAATCAGTTTTAATTTAGTCCCAAAGATCTAGTAGATTCGGGTTAGTATTGTTTGTAAATATTAAGTTTTGTTTTACATAAACTGATAGAAAATTTGTATTTACAAAAAATAAAAAGAGGCGCATCAATTAATATGCGTTTTTTTTAAGTCCCATCCATTGCCTTTTTTCGTGCAATGTTAAAAAATCCAATATGTAAGTTACAGAATGTTGATTTTAACCTGAATTTTTTACATATCAGACCAATTTTAGATTAGTCCCAGGTACCTCTAATACTGTCCAACATTTCTTTAAAATCGGTTTAGTACAGCCTAGGACATTTAATTTAAGAATTTTAGGAAGTTTTGATAAATCACCCTGTATATGCGTTAAAAATAAATTTAGAATTTTTTAATTTTCAAATATGAAAGGCCCTTGGTCCATACTACCCACCATTTCACTATGTCCATTTCTTCGTGAAACACTCCGTATATCAACATTTTTGAAAAGATCATTCCATTTTTTCATCGTGTCCGCGAAATGCTAAGGGATAACAAAAAAAAAATATCATATCGACAAGCTTTTTAAAAATTAGAACGATTTTCCTTAACTTGATTATTATATACAATGACTTGCTCTTTTTTGGCGCTATCCAAGGCAGTTGCAATATTTTGCTTACCAAGAGTTTAATTTGACAGGACGATGAGATATGTTCCTTTGATTTAGAACGCCTTTCGATTGAACGGGGTACATTTTTTAGATCAGCGTAGTCTGTCTTAGACCAGGATGTGTATTCTGCCTGATTTGAAAACAATAAACAGTGCCAACAGAATAATTTTTCCCGTTTACTCGAACCCGTTAACCACACGCATTTCTCATACCAATCTCCATTTTGACGACTGTGTGATGATTTTAAACAAATTAAGTTTAGTCGAGATTCTGATAACGTTTTACAAGGTACAACTTGGCTGCAATGCTTAAGGTACCAAAACTATTAACTAAAGGCCAGTATACAATATTCGAACAATGTTTGATTTCCCGTAGTTTGTCCATTATACACCACTAACATTAACTTCACTTCGATAAAATAGTTCAAAATAATCTTCGAATTTACAAAGCACAAACACAAAACCGGTAAAACTAAATCAAAACAAATCGAAAATCGACTGTATTTTGATACTGAATATGCGCTACGCTTGGTCTGGAACGGGTGTTTCCGTATAGATGTACACAACCCGGTCATAGCCGATTGAGGCTAGCCGCTATGGGCCACTAAAACCATTGTATAAAATTTCCCAAACGTATATTTGAGCGTAATACATACAGCGTTTTTTAAAGGTATTGTATTGTTTTTTAAAGGTAAAGTAATTGACCCGAGGATCCAAGCTTCGTCTGTGAATATATGTCGAATTATTAGCTATTGCAAGCCGGCCGGTTGATTTGAAAAGCAGAAAAATAATACAAAATAAAAATAAAATAAAGAAATAACTTAAAATAAGAACCATTGGCCTCTTATACAGCAAGTAAAAATAAAATAACCTTTGTCTGTATAAATCCAGCTTAATAGACTAGTAGCAAGTAGGAATGATGATATTAGTTATTTTAAATCCATTAGGATTTGGAGTGATGAAGGGTTAATTACAATTTACTATTTGAGCTGAATTTAGAAAAATTCTAAAATGAAAATAATGCCTCCCAAGAAATTTGTGAGCAGGCTTAGCCTCCTTTGCCTTTCCAGGCGAGCCGCCACTGGATCAACTGATAAGAATAATTAAATAATCTACTATTTTAAATGCCGAATATCTCTGGTTCAGATAAAGCAAATCTTGTCTGGAAGAGCAAACATTTTATTATAAACCTCACCAACGCAGAAGCATCGGACAGTGACATCACTTGTGTTAATAAAATTGTAGTCAGGAACAGTGCAATTCGAACTAACATACACGCTAGAAAAATGTTTGGCAAATAAATTTACGGTGGCCTGTCCGTTCTGACCAACCTTACTATCAAAATGCATGCAATTTGGAAATCTATTAGATTTCCGTCGTTCATTCACGTGCTCCCAGAAAAACTTAGGATTCTGGGTGAAAGATTCCTTATAATTTTACGAGGTATGCGCCAGGACATCTGGCAGATTATTTACACTTTGCAAGCATCTCAGAAAATTTGCAATATTCATCCTGACTGTGGGAATCCATGAATTTCTTATGGATAGCCTTTTTCCTAATAACAGGGTCCTTCAGTCTGGGGCTAAACGATTTGGGAAAATCCGAGTTTTTAATTCTATTCAGAAGCACGAACAAACCCAAGCAGTAATTCAAAGCATCATACAATCTTTCTACTGCCAAGCATATATCAACTTTTTTAAAAAGATCATCCCATAATTTCATCGTGTCCGCGAAATGCAAGGGGATAACAAATAAATTGTTACATCGACAAGCTTTTTCAAATTAGAACCATTTTCCCTAACTTGATTACTATATACAATGATTTGCTCTTTTTTGGCGCGATCCTACCAGAGTTTAATTTGTCATGACGATGCGATATGTTCCTTAGATTTAAACGTTCCTTTCGATTGAACGTGGTAAATTTTTCAGCGTATATAAGATGTATGTTCTGCCTGATTTGAAAATAACAAACACTGCCAACAGAATTATTTTTCCCGTTTACTCGAGCCAGTTAACAAGGCTTACCACTTGCATTTTAGCTGTAAAGTTAAAGAACAGAATAAAAAATGTGCTGCCCATAACTGCTGCAACAAATGTGTGTCCAACATTCGCGGCTGGCTAAGTGAATAAAAGTGTAAGATGCCCTTCGCTGTCCCTATCATCTGGCGAGAAACGAAAGACCCCGTTACTGACTGTTACTTTTGCTTTACACCTCTCATCAATAAAGACTTTCCGGAGAAAAAAAGGTCTGCGACGCAATATGCAAATTAACAATACGCTATACGCCCGATGCCTTATTGTGAGGAATTGCCTGTACCTAATCCACCTCCGGAATATACCCTTGACCGGATTCAAACAGTAGTATACCAGAAAATGTCGCCGGCCCATCAACTTCGCAAGACTCCGATTTTGCCTGTGAACTTCCCAGTAACAAGCCTCACAAAATAAGTCAAAGTGAATTCAATGACCTTACAAGGAATTTAGAATTGCCCAAGAAAAAAGCAGAACTACTAGCTTCTCGACTGCAACAATGGGAAGTAAGTAAAGATGAAGTAAAAGTTTCTGTGTAGCTGTGTAGTATTTTTTACATAGAAAACAATTTGGTATTCTGTAGGAACACTGAGAGATTAATAGAAGCTTTAAATCTGAACTATGATACAAAAGTCTGGATACTTTTCATCGTTTCCTCAAAAGTTAGTCATACAGCTGTGTTACACAATTATGGAAACAAGTCGCCTTTAGCCCCAAGTGGTCAGGCAGTCTACATGAAAGAAACGTATAGCAATTTGAAATTGTTACTAGAGACCATACAATATGAAAGATAAAAATGGCAAATTTGTGGGGATTTGGCTTGGAATGCAGCTAGGTTATACCAAATACTGCTGCTTCTTCTGCGAATGGGGCAGTCGAGCACGATTGGATCACTACAGAAAGAAAATTTGGCCACCAAAAGAATATTTTGAGCCAAGAAAGAAAAATGTAACCAGCGCGCCATTAATTCTCCCTGAAAAGATTTTACTACCGCCACTTTATATAAAATTGGGAGTTACGAAAAAATCTGTGAAGGCCATGTGAAGTTATTTAAAAGAAAATTTCCCTAAAATCAGTGAAGCTAAAATTAAAGAGGGAATATTTGTGAGTCCCAGATTAGGACACTTTTTGGAGATGCGCAATTCGATTGCATATTTGAAGGCCAGGAAAAAGACGCTTGAAATGCCTTTAAAATGGTTGCAACAAATCTTTTGAGAAACATAAAAGCAGAAAACTATAAAGACCTGATTGCCCAACTTCTTTTGTGGTACCAAAACCTAGGATGTAATATGTCGTTGACAATTTATTTCCTGGATTGTCATCTAGATTACTTTCCGGAAAACTGTTGTGCTGTAAGTGACGAGCACGGTGAGAGGTTCCACCAGGATATGTTACAAACATGGAAAGAAGGTATCAGTGAAAATAGAACTTTGAGATGTTAGCCGACTACTACTGGTCTATTACGAGAGATGCCCCAGAGGCTGCTTTCAAAATGCAGACTAAGAAGCGCAAAATGACTGTCTAAACATTAGAATCAATGATAAAAATGTGCTATTGGATTGCCTTTGTTGACCCAATAATTTATTATCTGTATTTTGTATGTTCATTGTATATGCCTATAAATAAAAATTTTGTAACAAATAATTTAAATTTTTTTTGCGATCCAATTAAATTCTTCACGCGGCCTATAGCGGCCTGTTTGATTGGCAAACCTGACAGCAAATACGCGTTTAAAAAGATGTCTTATTGGTCAGAGTTATTTTATTGTTATTTGCTGCATAAAAGGCAATCACCAGTTCTAATTTTATGTTATTTGTTATTTTATTTTTATTTTGTCATTTGTCTGTATAAATCCAGCTTTAGACTAGAAGGAATGATAAAATATTAGTTATTATTTTAAATCCATTAGGATTTGGAGTGATGACAGTTAAAAATTAACAATATATTGAACTTAAAAAATTGCTAAAATAAAAAGAATACGTCCCAAGAAACTAGTATGGAATAATTAAAACGTATCTACTATTTTAAAGACCGAATATCTCTAGTTCAGATAAAGTAAATTGAATGCGGTTTTCTGCGCTGAATAGATTATTCTATTCTTTAAGTCTAAGCCTATGTGGATTTGTATTCACCACTTTTATACAGAATGTTACATATATCACTGATCCAAATTTTGAAAAATTTATTTAAGTTATTTTCCTTCTTGATTGATTTCCTCATAGAACTTGCTACAATTTGGGACAACTTAACCATTTTTTAGTTGTTTCCTTGACTGCAGAAGAATATAGCCATAAGTGTTAAAATTGAACAAAAATCAAAGAGGGTTTACATAAAAGACCTGTATTTTTTTGATTTAAAGAATAATTTCTTCCATAGAGATAAAGATAATGAAAAATTGGCAAATTTGTGATGACTATTATGAAGGAACTAAATAAAAAAAATCCAAAATTGGGGTAGTGATGAAAATTTTTAAATTTTGCACGATATTATAACACCCTGTATAATAAATAGACAATTTTTATACACCTTTTAAACTCTGATTTAAATAATACAATAATCTATTTAACGCAAAATCGATTTGCTTTATCTAAAACAGAGATATTCGTTTTTAAAAATAGTAACATTTTAATTATTTTTCGAAATTGACCAGTAATTTATTAAGTTTTATTTTGACAGTTTGAAGTTTAAATTTTGAAAAAGAAAAATAAATCGCAATTAAGCAAACTATATACTTTTAATCTATCATCAATTAAGAAATTTAATTAATTTAGATTAGATAAAATATATGGTTAACTAAACGGCCAAATAGTAATTCATGCTTAAAATTTAAACGTGTATATTTTAAAATGCATAGCTCTGAAGTTTACTTACCCGCTTTGTTAACTGCGTGTCCATCATAAAATTATGAACATGTTTTTCGGCTCTTGTTAGCTCTAATTTTCTAGAAACTACTGCCACTAATAACGCTGTACATCCGGCACCCTGAAAGCAAGGAGAATATGTTTTAGAGTTATTTTAATTCACGCCTACACTTGGTTAGAAAACTTGTCAGCTTTAATTTATATTACTACACCGCTTAAAGTTAATTTACAGAGAAATTTCCGACTTGGTGACTATAATAGATACCTGGGGTCGAGTTATAAATTTACACCCCTTTTAATTTTTGTTTTTATGGTGCGAAATAAACAAAAAGACTTAATATGATAAATTTCTTAGGGTACAAATAGATTTGCATTCTACACTTTCATTATATTTAAAGAATTTTAGGACAGAACAAAAAGTATTATTTTTGTAAATAAAACAAGACAAAATCTTTCAAGGCTGTAGTCAATTTAAAAATCATGGCTCTTGGGTTTATATTGGAATACAGTGTTGCCAAACTTTTATAATGTGATCTCATTTTCTAACATATTCCTGTATTTCAGATCTGGTATTGGCTACATTTGGAACTTTAGTTAGTAGCCGATAACGGTAACTTGCTTTGTCCACGACAGTAACAATGTCCGGGGACACTCGTGATTGCTTAAATTTGAATATTTTATGTTTTTCGCAGATAATAGCAGACAATTTTCAGATACATTACGCAAATTGGTTATTCGTTTATCTTTACATGATAGTGCTTTGGTCTGACATTTGGACAGCTGTCAACCTACTCTCTTAGCACAGTATCATGGGTATGGAACCAAGTTTTATCCAAATAAATTATTGGCCTACCTACTCTTTGAGCATAGTATCATGGGACCTAGTTTAATCCAGGTAAATTATTGGCCTATTGTCAGATCCATAATTTTTAATTTTTTGTAGATAAACAAGCAGCAGGATTGGTAATCTTTGTGATTCCATCATACTTGCCTTTTTAACTTTTCGAAATGTAAATCCCATTTTTAAGAAAATCCTATGAAGGGTTGATCGCCCACAATATTTATTGGTTCTGTCTTGCACCAGTCTTAATTTTGTCCAATGTCGCCATCAACTGCTGTTCATACATGGAATATATTTTTCTCCTGATTATGTTTTTTTCACATTTCTCTACATGATGTCTTTTAAAATCTGTACGTTTTTTCCCTGTTGTTGATAAAATAATAGTTTCGCTACAATACCCTTAATCGTAGGAATTGAGTTTTTAATAGTTCACTGGTTTCTTGCAAAGCACCTTATTTACTAAACCTTCTTTTTATTAACGTTTTGTTAACATTTTTCACTATGTGCTTAGCGTCATGTGCTTAAATGTTTTCTCTTGCGATAACCGCTATTGAAATTTTCCCACTGACGCCACACAATTAAAACAAAAAGAAAATATTTTGCGTTGTAAGCAATTAAAAGTACCTTTCGAAACTAATTTGGACCTGCAGTCAGCAGGCCTATATTATAAAACATTTAATGGGTCCAAACAGGGTTGCCAGGTAGTAATATATAAATGAGGGCGTGATTAAAGCAGATAAAATAAAAATATTTTCACACATCAAAACTATGTACAAACTGTTAATAGGGAATGTATTACCCTATTGAAAAGGTAGCATCCTATATTCTAGGATGTACTTTAAGGGAAAGGACAGGTTTAATTTCTCACTCTTAAATATGGTTGTTACTGGATGGACTACATATTTAACAGCCTACATTTCAAAATTGCCCGTAAAGAGTATTACACAGTAAAGCTTTTTTTGGATATTGACCATTAATTTCCTCTAAAACTATGTCTCTTGCGAAAAACTTTAAATACCTTTTTAATTTAGCTGTCCCATACATTTTAATTTCATTCGTCTTTGTTTTCCAAATCCGTATTTTTTTATTTGTTTCGCATCCTGAATATTGAATCGTATATTTCTTAGATTAATCTTTTAAATTAAACATACGCCGTATAAAATAATTCACATAATGTGTCTAAATATGTAATTTTGGATCGCAATAAAATATTACACAATATCAATATAATGTCAGTTCAACAGTTTAACATTATGTTAGCGCAGGCTGTCAACGTTTTTTTAGCAATTGGTGCGATATGAGTTGTTCATCTATACTCGGCAGAATAAACTTCTGCTGCTAACTGCAAACGTTCCGATAAAACCTAAGGATCTATTAAAATAATCTATATTAATACAACGGATAATGTATATTAATATAATGGAAAAATTACTTTAAAAATTCCGTAAATTCATATTCAAAATTTCTTTGACTACATATATATAAGAAGAGGATAAGAATGAACTCAACAGGAATCTCGTAAACTAGCAGATATGCAGAGATGTTTAAATTAAAAAAAAGTTGCGCTGCACTGAACTCTGCAAGATGACGTTTTCAGATTTGGAACATTCCGAGTACTTCCGAAGAAATTTAAAAAAAACCGAAAACTCGCTATTTCGTTTTTATTTTTTGTCTGGTTCTATTTTCAAAAATATTGGAAAACAAATTTTGCATTTTTATTGTCACTTTTTCTCCTCTACAAGATGGCATCATTGGATTTCGAATCCGACGTTTCGTTTCTTCACAACCACCATCAACTTTATTTTTTTAAATAGTCGAAAAAAATTGTTGTGTGCTTAATAAGCTCTATTTTTAATTCTAAATTCAATAACATATCGCACTTTGCATTTATTCGACGTTTCGTACTCAAAAAACCATCATCAGTGATATTCGATGATGATTCCGCAAAAACGAAACGCCGGAACAAAAATCTGATTAGTTTATCTTGTCGAGAAGAAAAAGTTGCTATGGTAACGCAAAATTTTTTTTGAAGTAGCTCTTACCGTAGACTTTAAAAAAATGAATAATTATTTTATTTGTGTTGGTATCAGTTGTGATAATAATATTTAAAGAGATAATATGAATAAAATTGTCGAGAAGAAAAAGTTGCTATAGAAATAAGAAAATTATTTTTATCTATCTGTTTGGGTTCAATTAATAACAATAAATATTTGATTTGCTCCAGTATGTACAAAATAATTTCCAATTATTCATAGGCGGCTTTGAAATTCAACAATATTTGCAATTGTTTGGCTTGATTACTATGAATACCTTGGATATCTGTCACTTTTGCATTCTTGTTAGTATTTGAGTACTTATTTTTTTAAAATATTGTATTGTAAAAATTGCACATTATTCCAATGAAGTTAAATTTGATATGATTACATGTGAAAGTCATCAAAATTGCGCGGAAGCAGAAATGCAAATAAGAAATGTATATGCGATGCTTTGCATCCTGGAGATGAAGAACGTAGAACTACTTTCTGTGAGTGGTTCACACGAAAATGCGATGAAAATCCCCAATTTCCCCACCAGATTCTTTGGACCGATGAAACTTATTTATCTAATAATGGTTTATTTAACAGAAAAAATAGACATTATGGGTCAACAAAAAATGAAAACCGATTCCGCACATCCAAACACCAGAATCGGTTTGGAATAAATGTTTGGTGTGGTATTTTGGGAAACCGCATCATTGGACCATTATTTTTTGAAGGAACGCTCAATTCCGAAAGGTATGGTCAGTTCCTAAGAAACGAAATTGAAGAGGCACTGGATGACTTGCCTTTAAACCTAACCCATAACATGTGGTTCCAACAAGATGGGGCCTCCCCCTCACAATTCAAGACTCAACACGGATTATTTAAGAAATCGATTAGGAAATAATTTAATTGCTACTCGTGGTCCAATTAGCTGGCCTCCTCGGTCACCAGACCTTACACCCCTGGACTTTTTCCTTTGGGGGTATCTGGAAAATGACGTTTATTGGCAAACATTTCAAGATATTGAAGAATTAAAAGCCGCAGTACGAGGATCCATCCGAAAAATAACACCGGAAATGCTAGAAAATGTAATGAATGAAATTGTTTATTGTTCCTATTTATGTTTAGAAAATGAGGGCGGCATTTTTGAAAATAAGAAAAATGGTTAATTGTATTTAGTTAATAATAAGTTTTTATGTAAGTTAATACTAATACAATGCTTCACATCTAAATTAGATAAGTTCATAAACTTGTTATTATTTTGTAGGTTAAGTTTTTAGAACTTTATTATTGTATTAACATTATTAATAATAATTGTTGTTGATGTAAATTGCTTTAATAAAAAAAACAACTTTATTCATATTACCGCTTTAAGTACTATTATCACACCTGATACCAACACAAATAAAATAATTATTCATTTTTTTAAAGTCTACGGTAAGAGCTAGATGAAAATAAATTTTGCGTTACCATAGCAACTTTTTCTCCTCGACAAGATAAACTAATCAGATTTTTGTTCCGGAACGTCGAATAAATGCAAAGTGTGATATGTCATTGAATTTAGACTTAAAAATAGAGCTTATTAAGCACACAACCATTTTTTTCGACTATTTAAAAAAATAAAGTTGATGGTGGTTGTGAAAAACGAAACGTCGTATTCGAAATCCAATGATGCCATTTTGTAGAGGAGAAAAAGTGACAATGAAAATGCAAAATTTGTTTTCCAATATTTTTGAAAATAGAACCAGAAAAAAATAAAAACGAAATCGCGAGTTTTCGGTTTTTTCTTAATTTCTTCGGAAGTACTCGGAATGTTCCAAATCTGAAAACGTCATCTTGCAGAGTTCAGTGGAGCGCAACTTTTTTCTAATTTAAACATCTCTGCATCTATGCTAGTTTACGAGATTCCTTTAGAGTTTATTCTTATCCGGGACACCCTATATATATATATAATTACTTAATGTTAATGTCGGAAAAATGTTTTCTCAATTCCGTAGGTCTGTCTGTCTGCTGGTTTGCGCGGAACAGCTAAAAACTACTTACCCGATTGACTTCAAATTTTGGTCAAAAATTATAACTCCTATAGAAATCCAATATGGCGAAACAAAATGGCGGAACAGTCAAATGTTAAAAAAATGATTACTAAAAAATTACTTATCCAGTTTACCTCACATTTTGCAAAACATTGAAGTTAGTAATTAAGTAGCAAAATTTTGGTACGAATCCAAGACGAAGAAATAAAATGGCGGCTTAATAAAATATTTCAAAATTCAGCCTGAAAAAAGTACTAATAGATTGATTTTAAATTGTGTGTAAGAATTAACTGTGGTATAGAGATGAAGTGGTAAAATTGTGGTACGAATTCAAGACAGCGCCAGCGGAACAAAATTAAGACGAAATGAAACGTTTGTTATCTTGAAAAAAATTGCAGGTTTTACATATTATATTTACATTTTAGCGTCCCCAGATGCCAAAAAAATGTTTTCTTAATTTCCATTTGTCTGTCGGTCAGTTCGCGGCGTAGCTAAAAACTACTTACCCGATTGGTGTCAATCAATGTAAAAAATTTTTATTTTAAAACTTAATATCCTGTAGCAAAATTGAATAAATACAGGGATTAACTGGGACGAATTCAAAATGACGATACAAAATGGCCGGTCTTAATAAATCACTGTAAAAAATCAATTTAATTTAAATTATATCCAAAAAAGTGTAGCATAGGTAGAAACTAGTAAAATATTGATACGATTTCCATATGGTGAAATAAAATGGAGCACAATAAAAATGTTTGAATAGACAGTATACTAAATGATTATGTGAGGAACTAAATTGGGTTAAACTTTACTATTCCTAATGAAAGAAAAGATTTCTAACGAAGGAAATTCCGAGTAAAGGAAATTTACTGGTTTTTTGTTTTCTAGTGAGTCAAGATGAAAATAATTTAACCAATCTATTTTTATTAAAAATAAAAAAGAAAAAATACATACTAATCAAAAATTTTACTTATGGACTAGTAGAGAGGAGAAAATCCATGTTATGAGGAGTTAAAATTTTAAGTTTTATTAAAAATTGACTACGAACATTAAGATATGCTTTTCTAAATATTCTTCTCCGGGAATATTTTCTTCACTTGATCTATCTCTAGCCTCACAACAAAACTTCAATGGGAAATACTAGAAGACCCCTAAAATAACGATCATTTCCCAATAATTATACGCTTTCTATCTTGTACAATCAATTCATATCCTCAAAATCATGATTCACTGTTTAACCTGAAAAAGGCCAACTGGGGCATATTCCGTCAAGAATTTGTTCTTCCGAATCTACACCCATCTAACATCGACGACACTCTGAACAATTTGGTAAATGCCATTTTTAATGCTGCCTCTGTTTCTATTCCCAAGTCTTTTATTAATCCCAATAAACCCCCGTACCGTGGTGGAACTCTGAATGCAAAAAAGCAATCAGGGAGAGAAAAACAGCAATTAACCGCTTTAAGCATACAGCCTCATTAAGAGATTTTATTGAATTCAAACGCAAACGTGCTGCGGCCAAAAGAATCATTAGAGAATCCAAGAAAAAATCCCGGATGTCTTTTGTAAATAACATAAATTCACAAACTACATGATTTATGGAACAATATCAAAGATTAAAAGAAAGACCTACCAGATCCTCCCTCGGCTATTAAATCAGAATACTTGGATAATTGACAAAACAGAGGTGGCAAACTGCTTTGCATCTTATTTCAGCGAGATGTCAAGTAACGCATCATACAATCAAACTTTTATTAATAATAAGTTACGAGCAGAATCTTTACACTTAAGCGAGAGCCCCCAAGAATTTTTCTATAATTTACCATTCACTATGGAGGAATTAAAATATCACTTATCGAACTGTCAAAATACTGCACCAGGTCCCGATGGAATTTTAATTCCTATGATAAAAACCTTCCTTCTAACGCTCTGGACTTTCTATTAGCAATTTACAACCTGATGTGGTCAAAAAAGTTTATCCTGATTGTTGTAGCATCTCTACATTAATCCCCATCCACAAACCGAATAAACCAAAAAATACCACATCTGGTTTTCGTCCTATATCTCTTAATAACCATTTAGAAAAACTTTTGGAAATGATGGTAAATTTTCGGCTGATGTGGTTTTTGGAAAAGAACCTACTACTGAACAAAGATTAATATGGATTTCGAAAAAACCACTCCACCCTTGACCATCTCGTAGGATTAGACATGGACATACACAACTGCATATATAAAAAAACATCATCTTGTTGCAGTATTTCTAGATCTAAATAAAGCCTTTGACATTACGTGGAAATACGGCATTCTCAAAACACTACATGATTGGGGCTTGAGAGGACCCCTCCCTGAATTCATCCAAGGATTCTTACATAACAGATCATTTCGGGTAAGACTGGACAAAGTACTTTCTGATAATTACCCTCTTGAAAACGGTATACCCCAACGTTCTGTTATAAGTCCATCACTATTCTTAATTGCCCTAACTGCCATTTACAAATTTACTTCTCATACATCATATAGATTATATGCAGATAACTTAGTCATCTATTATGCCTCATCCAGCTCCAGAGTATGTAGTAGACAACTACAAATTGGTCTAAATTCATTATCTAAATTCTCAGACACACATGGATTCATCTTTTCTCCCACAAAATCATCAACAGTCCAATTCTGTAGAAAAAGGTCATGCCCCAGAATAAACAACTTATCACTCTTAAATGATACCATTCCCAACCAGGAAAGTACTAGGTTTCTGGGCTTAATCTTCGACAATAAATACAACTGGAATAATCATATAAATCATCTTCAAATCAAATGTTTATCAGATCTGAACCTACTTAAAATGCTTTCAAATTCCAAATGGGGATCTCACTGTCACACTATTCTTAAATTATACCAATCCTTAATTCAACCGAAACTAGATTATGGCAGTATAATCTACTCCTCGGCTCGAACCTCCTATATCGGAAAATTAGACCCTATTCAATCAGGTTGCCTTCGACTTGCTTGCGAGGCTTTTCGAACAACACCAATAACGAGATTTCAGTGTCTTACCAAAACTATGTCTGTTACTGATAGAAGAACTTACCTTCTGATGAAGTATGCTGTTAACCTCTGGTTCAGACCTTTTATTGAGGTACACAATAAATTCTTTAATAACCTCTTTTCTCTTCAATACTACGAGAATCTTAAAACCACACTAGGCTCCAATGTTCCTTATTACCTATTATTATCTAGAAAACATATTTTTTCTCTCCATATCCTACGTCTTCATTACTCAAATTTCCTCCTTGGAATTTTCCCCATATCCTTATGACTATTCACTTAAAATATGACAAAAAGTCATCTCCAGCCTCTATAATTGTGTCTGAATTCAAAAATGCAATACAAAAGATACAACTTAATTTACACAGATGGATCAAAAATTAGTGAAAATGCAGGATGTGCCTTTTGTTGTTCCTTGGAACAGGATAAATACAAACTGAATAAATACTCATGCATTATGTCTGCTGAACTGTTTGCCATATATAAATCCCTAGAATATATAAAATCAAAAATTCACCACTGGCTAATTGCAACTGACTCAATTAACTCTATTAAAATTATACAATGCTTCCAACACAAACTTCATTTAGTAATAGATTAAAAATCTTCTTACCGACCTCCATAGAGAAAACATTAAAATAGTATTCCGATGGATTCCCAGCCATGTTCGAATCATGGGCAATGAAAAGGCCGATCAACTGGCCAAAGAGGCACTCACAGACGGGAGACCATGCTTACAACTTTACACACAAAAAGCTCTAATCCCTCCTTTAAAACAATTGACCCAACAATGGATCCAAGCTGACTCGGACCAACAAAAAAATAGAAATAAATTGTATGAAATAAAAACAATTTTTTTTCAGAGTTTTCAAAAACTAATTACAATCGTAAAGAACAATGTATCTTAAATAGATGCCTTATGAGTCACTCAAAATATACACATGAATATCTACTAAAAAGGAAAAATTCCACTCTCTTTCAGAACTGTCGTACTCAAACTACTATAAAACATATCCTATTAGAATGTCCTAGCTACAATAATATAATAATAAAATATAATTTAAATCCTAATAATATAAAATACTTCCTAAATTAAAACAACTTTTCATCAATTCTAGAATATTTAAAAGAATTACTACTATATGGAAAACTATAAAACTGGGCGCTAAGTGTGTTCTTCTTCTTCTTTTTTTTTTAAATATTACTCCAAACTAGGCAATAATATTTACTAATTTACCTTTGTTTTTAAATACAGGTAATATACACGAAATGTTAGTCCATACTAAGACTTTTCAGAGACCCTCTATATAAAATGCATATGTATTCAGTCCCCAAATAAATGCCCCTATATGGTAATTAATGATGCAAATAATATATTTCGGGGTTTTTATTATAACCGAAAATATATTTGCTACCTAATTTTCAAGGTGCAACATAGTTATTGGCTCTGAAATACACCTTACATAATAATAATACGGCCATAGGATTTCAGGGACTAGAAATATGCAGCGTTTAATAAAAGGTCAGCAACATTTTTACAGTGTTAAACCTTACAGGTTCCCGCGAATATAATTAATACTATATGAAATTAGTTATTTAGGACTTCTTTCATAGTATCTACACAATATTAGTTTTAGAAATATTAAACAAGAATAATAAAAGTATCTTTAATCCCTACTACACGTTGCAAAAAAATAATGATCCAAAATATTAGGTACTAAGACGTACTTTAAACCATCGTTAATTTTGCCAAAAGCATTATTATGTTATCTACTAGGACCTTTACATTTAGGACAGTTAATTCAAGATTTAGGAAAAAAAACTAAATAAAAAAGACGCTAGTACTTATATGCAGTGGCGTGCAGTGCCTTTTAAAACAGGGAAGGCAATAATAAATTACTATGTTCTTAAAATTACTTATCCCTTAAAAGTAACACTTTTGTCCCAAAGAAATGCATTAGTTTTGTAAGGAATCGAACAAAAGTTTTTTCAGGATATTTTTATAATTTATTTAAGTACATAACAGGGCGAGAATTATTTTTAGAAATATTTATAATCAACAGCAAAAGTTATCGTTCTAACCAATTGCGCTATCGTACCACTGATAAGCAATTCGTTAGAACTTGTACATATTTAAACCCACCAGTATCATAACCATTGTTGATTCTGCCAAATATTCTAACCTTATAGCGCGGCGTTCCTGATTGGACGTCAAATCTGACATCGCTATTAGGTACCGTCCATATTAGTAAATTTATAATTTTACGTTATGCCCGTATAAGCGAAATATTGAATAGAACTATTTTATCAGTTTAGTTTTAAACTGTGACACATATTTTTAGAAATATTTATAATCAAATCAAAAGTTATGGTACGAGCGGGGATGGAACCCGCATCTCTGGATCACTAGTCAATCGCTCTAACCTAACTAACTCTAACTAATTTTTTTACGACTTACCTAAATTTTGTATACAAAATCAATTCTCCTATCCTTCATAGCAGCAAATTTATTTATAACATCCTTATAAAATGGATGAGTTGCCCTAATCTCCTCCAGAAATTCCTTTTGAATTGAAATATTGCCAAGTGAAGTTAAGTCTTTCTTGAGATATTGTATTTCTTAAATAAGTTTTTACACATTTGAAGCAAGAAAAACTTCTTTCCACTGAAGCACTTGTCGAACGGTATTGTCAAAATAAGGGAAAACAGATTATATGCTTCGGTAAAAATATCTTTATTTTCATTAATTTTTTTTACTTGCTCTTGCAGCGATATATTCCAATTACTCTCATTGGCAAAAATAAAACCAAGCTCATTTTTAAGTCGTTGACTTTTTGAAAATATTTCCCCATATAACTGTAACAAATTTTCAAACGGGCCAGTCGTAAAATTTAAACTATATTCGAAAAAATTAGTAGAAACATGAAAATGTAAGTTTTTCACAGTCTTGAAATCTTAGTGTCATTTCCATTAAAATATGGTCCAATATTTCATAAAAAAGGGTTCTATACTTAGTCCTAATTTCTTCAGGTGAAAGCTTCGCCAGCTCATGTTTGTAATGATTTATTTCTGTAATAGAATTTGCTTTATCAAACATGGTATTAAAAAAATCCTCACGACAGCGATTTATATTGGATATGCAAAAATGAATGTCAAGCGATTTTTTTTGAAGAACGTCAAATAGTTTTAAATATTTTACAAAATGCTTTAACTTAAAGGTTAATCCATATAAGACCCCTTTAAAGACAGACTAGTCTACATGTTGAGGTATGTAATTATATTAAATATCTGCTTCAATTAATTTAAAGTTAAATATTTTTATTCAGTTGCGAAAAAGCCAAAAAAGATTTTTGTTTGTCAATCTAAACGCAACAAATAATCTGAACACATTTAAAAAAAATCAAATAGTATGTCCGTGATTTAGAAAATGTCATTAAACACTAATGCCACAAACCTGAAACAAAATCGTTCATGTCACCTAAAAATCCTTTCGCAAGGCGGATTGAGTTTTCTCAAATTTGGCACAGTTTGTAATAAATCCAAAGACGTCTTTTAATTTATTCCAGTCTTGAACAATCACATTTACTAACTTCGAATTTGAAGTAACAACACCATAAATAAATATAACACAACACAGTCAAGCAAACTGCAAAGGAACTCACCGGTTGCAGCGAAATCCGCGAAAATAAAAGTAAACAACCATCGCAAACTGAACGACACGTGGGTGTAGTGTACTGCAGCTGCAGTTCACCGAGAGCGTTGTATGGCGCTGGTTAACATTATTCTTCCATGCGGTCGACGTCATCGCTTACGCGATGTCATGGAAACATAGTAGAAAAATCGTAAACTAAACATAACACCTTTAGCAAAGTCGAAGCGGTTTGCGCCACTGTTATAGTTGTTATAATAAAGTTCGAGTGAAAGTTTTAAAAAGACATGCCGCCAACGGTCAAGTAAAATATTTATTCGAGATGTACAGTTTATTTTTTAGCAATTAGGTGAATCAATGAATGGAAAAACCAAAATTTTAAGAGATATATAATAAATATAGTTAGATGTTTGCATGTTTATTTTTCCTGGTGAAGTAGCACCTCACCTACTTCACCTGAATAGCCGCCACTGTCCGATTATAATCAATATTACGACATATTTCGGCTCGTGCTTATCTTTCTATTTTGTGCCTATGATAATTTTAATATCCGTATAAAAGCACTGCTTTTGGTTTCTGTAAGGTTTTTAATAGTGATTGAATTTTGACTGCCTATTGGCTCTTATGGGATGCTTTTGTGGCGGAATAATTTTTAGGAATAAATTTAGGTGGTTCGACACATTTTTTTTTATTTCTTGATGATGGTGGATTTTATACTAAATTTATGGAAAAAAGTCAATAATAATTTAAAATAATTAAGACAATTCTGACAAAAGAAAAATAGATTACCCCAACAATTTGCGTAGGGTAGGCAATGCTTTTTTGCCTATATTGTATGCACGCCAGTGTGTACCACATTGATTTGGAGAAATATTTTCTTTACATACTTACTATCATCTAAAATAACATGTTAGATCCGTAAAGAGAAACCAAAATCAGCAATTCGTACCCAGGATTATTGTGTGCATTTTTTTGACATCCTCTGCATTTTGTGCAAAAATAAGCTTTAAACACTCTATCTGGTACAGGGACAATTTTATGTCAAAGATTAATATTAAACAGTCCCACTATATAATGGAAAATTAAGAAAAAAACTAAATTAGGTATTTTTTCCGTCAGCTGTTAATATTTAGTTACAATGCTTGTTCTGTGTTCAAAGCAATATTAAAGCCTCCACTCTACAAAATGCTTTAACTTAAAGGTTAATCCATATAAGACCCCTTTAAAGGTTATGGGGTGCACATTCACAAAATATAAGAGGTCCCCAATGAATTTATTTTACCTCTAGGCTACTACGTAATGAAAATTCCTTCTCAGACCTTTAAGCGAGATTACAGCTTTTTATGACGAGCGTTTCCCTATAAAATTACTGGATTTATTCTCTATATAGGGATATATTACATAATCTCCCTTCAGAATCACTGGGAAACAAAAAATAAAGATTTTTATAGCCTGCCTGCTAGTTTTGTTATAGAGGTCGAACCAAATCTTAAATTACTGAATAAAAATGGATTATCAGTATTTTAAATCGGGTTAAATTCAATATATACCGAAATAATCCCTTACGTTGTACCAGTTTATTTTTTTTATTCGAAACTTGAAACATAAAGAGCTGTGCAGACATGCAGAAGTAAAGAAAACAAGAAAGTCTATATGTATAAGGTATATAATATTTAGGGATGCCACGAATACTGGGCCTATCCGACCAAAGCCGAATATCCGGCTATTTTTCTCAGATTTAGCCAGATATTCGGCATTTTCGGATACTAAACAATTCGGCCGAATATCCGGCATTTTCAAAATACCTAACAAATAAGCAGAATAACGATTTTAATTCAACGTATAAATAAAGTCCAGGGCTTTTCCTTTTAACAAATCTTTATTTTAAATAGATCAAACTTAAAAAAGGCGCTCGCAAACTGACAAATGAAAAAATTGGAGACTAAAAAGTATATAATATTCTGTGTAAAAATGTTTAATATTTAAAATTAATCAACGGGATATTTTGATAATGTTCAGTAATTATTAAATATATGTTTAAATATATTTGTTTTCCTTTATGGTAAATGTGGCACTATAAATAAGTCGCAGGCATTTAATTATTTTTCGCAGCACCCTCGTTTGAATATTGACACTGCATTGACCGAGACGCGGCGAAAAGGATGCCTATGCTTGAGAGAGAGAGCCGATCGATGTTCGCCGCCCGCAGCAGTGTGCTTCAAGTAGTCACGAGAAATACTGTTACCGATTGATACCGTTCCTTTTACCGAGCTGTTTAAAAGTAGTTTGGCTTCGCGCTACGAATTTTTATTTATCAGGGAATTTCAAAAGTATAAAAAATAACTTTAACCAAAAATTATTGAGTTGAGTTTTGTCGTCGGACTGGTTTAATATTTTACAATTATAGTTTTAAATGTTTATTAAATATAGTGAATTTAATATTAAATTGTTACCTGCTAGTCGAATTTAAGAATACAATATTTTTATTATATAAATAAAAAATCGGTAAATTTCCTTTAGCCGGAACTTCCCTCATACGATTTTTTCCATTTGTTCGGAATAGTGAAGTGTGACTCAGTTTACTTCAGTACATAGTCATAGTATATAAGTGTTACATATACATTTTATTTTTATTGGGCGCCATTTTGTTTCGTGATATTGGATTTCTACCAATATTTTACCATTTTCTTTCCACCTATGTCCCACTTAACTTTTAGGCATAATTTGAAATAAATTTAATAAATAGTTTTTACAGTGACACATACCGCCATTTTGTTACGTCATGTTGAATTCAGATTATCCCATTTGCACATTTAAGTTTTCTGCAAAACTTAAAGTCAATTGAACAAATTTTTTTACGATGATTTTTTTAAAAAATTATACCCATATTATCAGTTTTTACGTACTCCGTTGGTCTGCAGATATTTCCTAACCCCATATAATGCATCACTTTAACATAACAACAAGAAGTTAACGAAAACCATTTAGAAACCTAATATCTGGCAAATATCTGCAAACCAACGGAGTAGGTAAAGACTGATAATATGGGTTTCATGCAGGATATAAAATCTATATATGTGTCCTGAGGATGCAACATTAAAGTTGCGTTAATGAAAACCATTTAGAAACTTAATACCTGGAAAATAACTACGGACCAACGTAGTAGATAAAGACTGATTATATGGGTTTCGTGCAGGATATAGAATTTATATGTGTCCTGAGGATGCAACAATAAAATATCGTAACGTCGACGCTTAAAAAAGTATTGTTCTTTTACGGGATCCCAACTCCAAATCATACACCACTCTAGCATAACAACAAGAGGATCGTTAACGAAAATTATTTAGAAACTTAATATCTGGGAAATATCTGCGGATGAGCGTAGTAGGAAAAGACTGATAATGTGGGTTTCATGCAGGATATAAAATTTATAGATGTGTCCTGAGGATCCAACGATAAAATAGCGAAACGTCGACAGCCTAAAAAAGTCTGTTGTTTTTTTACAGGATCCCAACCCCAAATAATACACCACTCTAACATAAGAACAAGAGGATCGTTACCATTTAGACACTTAATACCTGGGAAATATCTGCAGGCCAACGGAGTAGGTAAAGACTGGGGTTTCATGCAGGATATAGAATCTATGTGTTCTGAGGATGCAACAATAACGTTGGGAAACATCGACAATTTAAAAAAAGACTTGCTTTTTTTACTGGATCTAAACCCCAAATAATACACCACTGTAGCAATTTTTTTTAACATATTACTAGGTCATCCTCATATGATCCTTAATTTTTGGTCAAAATTCGAAGTCAATCGAGTAAGTAGTATTTAAGCTATATCGCGAACTAATAGACAGACAGACAGACCGACAGACGGAACGACAGAATTGACAAAACATGTTTTTTTACAACCATCTACAGACCAATGTCTAATAGGCCTATTGGCTCATATTTGTCAAAGAAATATTTTTTTTGTCTCACTATATAGCACAATAACAAACTAACGACCGTTAACCAGAATGTACCAGCCGGGGCGGGACGCGAGGAATAGGTAAATCGAATCACGTGTGCAAGTTCTGCAACTTATATTTTATTCAGTAAACTTTGATATAGGTGTCAGAACTAGCAGGTTACGCGCTCGGGTAGAATCAAACATAAAAAAATTCAACTTACAGTTATTATAATAAAAATATTAAATCAGGTAGGTACCCATATATTATTTAAAACAATTAATGGATATTTGGAAGTGCAGGGTGATCCAAATAACTTCATAAACGGAAATATCTCGGTTATTTTTTCAGTTAGAAATAAATGTTTCAAACAAAAGCTCGGTCTGCTTTTTCAATTGTTTAGATTTTAATGTATACCGGGTGTCTTAAAAATGCTGGCAGACCAAAGTTGCATTTTTAAATGGAACACCCTATATTTGATTTGATAATTCAATCTTTTAATATTTTCTATAATATTGCAATGCATTTTATAAGTTAGCTTTTCGTAATAATGCGTAAAAATGTGGGTTTACACACTAAAATTATTTTGGCTATCTAATAATTAGTTTAATTAATTAGACAAATATTTTTATTTTTTTACGACACTAAAATATTAAAAAATCTTCATTAAACATTAAATATATGGTTACCTATATATTAAATAAATATTTAATAAACAAATAAACGTTGCAGTTTCGTCTACCCTTCGACCGAACGACGATTCAGAATACCGCGACCATAAAAATACCCGCTATTGTAAGCTAAAAATCACAGAACCAAGGAAGTCTGCGGCCCGACGAACGTTTGAAGATCCCCAGCCGTATTATGCATACCGCGATCGCCGCCGCCTGCCATTATTTCGTGGTTCCAAACTAACTGGGTATTTTGACGTTGAGTACCGCGACGCGACGGTATTGAAAAATACCGTTCCGAAGTAACAGTTACGCAAATACCGACCCACCTCTAGCTTCAAGACACCACTCGATCTAGTCGCGCTACTCCCAAGTTGAAGCCAACGCTTTATATTGCTGCATATTTTTATTTCATAATTTAATTTTGGTTACTTAACATTTTGTTATTAATTAATTTAACTTCAATATTTGATTAGCAATTAAGCCATACAGTCCATAATAATCTCTCATATTTATAGCTAAGGAACAATCTTCGGATTTTCCTACAGATAATATATTAACATTTGACCATTTTTGGAGAGAGTCGGTTCCGTTTTCCTCAAAGACGTTACCTCGCTCCGAAAAAAGTCGTTTACTGCATATAGCGGTTGCTGGTGCGGATAAATACTTATACACTTACTTTGCTAATAGAGGAAAGGATTTCTTGTTATGTTTCCACAACGAATATGAGAGTCTTTTCTTTCGATTAATGGTATTTCTAAATATTAACTTCGGCGTCTACATCGTTGATAGTTCCAGTCTCTTCTGAAGAATAAGAAGTAGAAGCAACTCTTGCTACTATATCCCAGACAGACATAGTCAACAGAGTTTTTTTCCTTAAGGCGACTAAGGTAATCCGAACTTACAGTTTGACTCAAGGGAAATAGTGACGCTGATGCAATGTCTGTCCGCATTCCTGGTTTTATTATTCTGATAAATTTTATTTTTAAGATTTTACGTGATCTTTGTTGTTAAAGAAAGTATCTTGGATCTAAAATGGTGGCAAAAGTAAAGTTATCATTTAGTTCTATATCTGAAAACGGGGTTTTTAAATTATCTATTAATGTTTCTCGCATTATATACAAGCTTGGTTCTTTTATTTCTAAAAGTAAGGTATTTATTGAAAATATTGTTGGAATAAGCTTTGAATTGAACCGAAATGTTTAGTAATTTCTTCGAATGGCTTAAGCAAGCTCAACTCAAAAATGTAAAACCCACTGATTTGATGAAAGTGACGGTATATTAGTATTTTCAGCTGCTCATAAGGTAAGAGACCTTTTTAGCTTACTCAGTCTGTCTAGCATATAATAAGAAGAGTTCCATCGGGTTGGAACATCCTAGACAATTTTTTTAAGAAGCATATTAAGCTCTTATTGCTTTTCTAGTTTTTCTCTAAAAGGTGATGAATGATGTAAATGTGTTGCCATATTTCTGCCAGCAGTAATTGTCTCAACAACAGTCTTCTGAGATTTTATAGAAAAAATACAACCAACTGTAGGGAATGAATGAAACAAGATTCGTGAATCAAGTTCGTAATTCCCGCACCTTTTTTAAAATTAGCTCCCGAGTCTCGAAGCAACAAATGTATAATACTAACAGGTATTTCAGTTTCTTGAGGTAACTCAATTAACATATTGCTTATATTTTACCCTGTATGACTTCTTCAACAGCTGAATGCCTATCGCTGAATCCTTTTTCTCAAAATCTTTATTTAGCCAGAGAGCAGTTAAACAAATATAACTGTGATAGCTTACATTAGACGTCTACAGTTTGCTGTGACACCCATTTGGCATCTGATACAAATCCCTTTATTGCCAGGACGTACATATTTTACTGAAACAGTAATCCCACAACTTGTTGAAAAGTGTAAGCTGGCAATAAAGGCATTCGTATCAGATGTCAAATGGGTGTCACGACAGATACATAGAGAGGTTGTAATTTGTTTATAAGAGGTCTAAAGCCTAAAAATAGCAAATTAACTACATATCATATGTAATGCATTCTACCTCCATCTTCAATTACTGTAAATGGCTGATTATTTAAGACAATCATTTCTCCTGTTGCCCTATGAACTTCTAAAAATTTTCGATTGTTCATATCCCATTTTTTGGCTCTGCTTGCTACTTTCTTCAATTTCTGTATGCATTAAATGTGAATGTTTATAAACTCGTAGTAGTTGCCTTCTTTTCCACTCCTCGAAATATTTTTTTATTGCACTGCAGACACTGCAATAAAAAAAAGCAAAGCAATATGTGCATATTGCTTTGCTTTCATCGGTAACAAAGTATTTCCAGATTTTATTCACATTTTAAAATCAAAATTTTCCATCTCTCAATACTAAAATTAAAAACACACATCTGCCTTCATCCGAACTTCTCCGACGTACAACGCGGCGTGACGCCAGTAAAAATCGATAATCCTTTAACCTTTATGCCTAATTTAAAAGCAACTATGCCGGCTAGTGGTGCTGGCTAGTATCAGGGTGGCTTCCCGGATTAACTCATAGTTCTGTCCATGTTTTTAATGCCGGATATTCGGCCGGAAATTATTTATCCTAAAACAAAACTCTAATTTATTCTTTAGTATGACCCACAAACTGCACAATTTTATTTATTTAATATTTTAATAATTTTTTGATTCGACCCTGTTTTTATTAATTATCATAAAAATATTAATGCTGCCTATTATTAATATTTTTTAGGGTCCCCATAAGAAAAAAAAAACATTGGCACGAGGTCTGATGACCTGACGGGCCACCCATTTACACCATCATCCACAGTCCGTCTCTGCCGAAGCTCTTTACTAGTATTGTGGAGTAGGGCACCCTCTTGTTGAACGCATAAAGCTTGTGAAGGTGATAGAGGTATTCCTGACAAGACATTGCAACAATGTTCTAAAAAAATGGAACAAGTCCTAGCTGTAATCGAAATTCAATAATTATATAATTTAAGCTCCATGAATAATTTATTGAAGCCGTGGATACGGCTATAACTGCTATTTAAAGTATTATTCTTTAAAACTCCGTAGTGATGTTAATAATTTTTGTCTTGAAAATGTCGCCCAACCGCTATCTTTTATAAGATACAAAAAAAATATATTTAGTTTGCTTTTGATGTGTGTCAAATTTTAAATTTTATTTTCTTTGTTGGGTCATAAGATAGGGTTGGACTAAATATTTCGTAGTGGTACTCCGGTGACGAGAGCCCTATCAATGAGCCTAACAATCACGCTGATATTTTGATTTTTTAAATAGATTCACTTTTTATTCACTCAATATTTTTATACATTTTGTTTCTTATCTATGAATAAAAAAGAATACTTATATATATATATGATATATATATATATATATATATATATATATATATGTATATGTATATTTATATATATATATATATATATATATATATATATATATATATATATATATATATTAACTTAGTTTTTTATTTAATGTTAGAGGGCCCACATACAGTGTTGTTCCTAAATTTAATTAACCATAACTTTTTTGTGAAGTCTTTTATGTCATTTTTGACTAGGCAGACCTATTCTCCATTTAATTCTACATAAAAAAGGTGCTCTTAGTATTTGTCGCTAAAAGCAGCCATTTTGGATAAAAAAGGGGTTTGATGTTAAATCTGCATTGAAATTTTTTAAATTGGATCATTTTCGAGATTTCGAAAAATAAGCAAAAAAATATATCTTTTATTGATTGTATTATCAAGTAAAAAACTTAATAAATCATTTACAAGACTAAAACTAAACTAGTTAATGACATTATTTTACAATAATTGTTGAAAATGACCACCGCATACCAGTCGCCTTAACATTGATTGCCGAACTCTTTCAAATATACCTGGCGTCTGATTAATAATGGCACAAGATTCAAGTATCCTATTTCTTAGATCTTGTTCATTTTCAGTAGTCAAGTAGACTTTTATAAACCAAAGACTTCAAGTGACCCCACAGAAAATAAGCCAAAGGATTCAAATCTGGTGATCTGGGAGGCCAGGTTTGTGGTCCAGCTCTTCCTATCCAACGGTTAGGGTAATTCTCGTCCAGAAATTGACGCGCAACGACACTAATGTGTGGCGGAGCTCCGTCGTGCATTAACCACATCCTGTTTCGGGTTTCTAAATCAACTTCTTCTAAATGGTTGGGAAGTTCGTGCTCCAAAAACCTTCGATATTCTTCGCCATTAAGCCTTTGCGGAAGAATACAAGGTCCAATAAGGAGATCACCGCTAATTTCTACCCAAATATTGAAAGAAAATAGCACCTGAAAATGATTTTCTCTGATAGCATTCGGATTATCCTCAGCCCAGATATGGTTGTTATGAAAATTAATTATGGAATTTCGAGAAAACGAGGCTTCATCTGTGAAAAGCACATGGCTTAAGAAATCCGGGGTTCGTACTAATCTATTACGCAACCAAAAACAAAAATCGAGTCTGAGGGGAAAATCTCTAGGTAATAGAGCCTGTACACGTTGCATATGATAAGGATAAAGTTGTTGGGATCTTAAAATTTGCCAAACAAGTGTGTGTGTGTAATATTCAAGAGCTATTTTCCGTGTACTAGTTTGCGGGTCTTCTTCAATTCTGTTTAACACAGCTTCTTCAATCTCAACTGTTCAAACTGTTGCAGGCCTTCCTGGAACATCTGTTGTCCTTTTAAAGCTGCCAGTTTCACAAAGTCTTGCGTGAATATTAATAAAAGTTTGGACGTGTGGCACCACTCGTTGAGGAAATCGCGCCTGATACATTCGTCTTGCAGCTTGTCCATTAGCGCGAGCCATTCCATAATTGAAATGAATGTCTGCCATTTCTGCGTTGGTATATTGGTACATTTTGGAGAAAATACACGATAAATTATTACTTATACTGCCAAATGATACAAAACTACTTGTTTTATTCTAAATCAACTGCCATGATTGATTCTGCTACCATGGAAACCTCTCAATTGTTTTCCAAGGCCTGCTATGGATTCACCTATACTATTTTCTTGTGTACTGCGGCTGCAGAGGAAAGATGCAGCACATTTTTACGATTTTATTATTTTTATCTAATTTTCACTAATTTGGTAATTGTGATATGTTAATGTGATAGAGTAACATAGCATATGATTTTAAAAAAGTATTTTTTCGCTTATTTTTGAAAATCTCGGAAATGATTCAATTTAAAAAAATTTCAACGCAGATTTAACTTCAAATACTTTTTTATCCAAAACGGCTACGTTTAGCGACAAATACTAAGAGTAAGTTTTTTATGTAGAATGGGTCTGCCTAGTCAAAAATGACATAAAAGGCTTCACAAAAAAGTTATGGTTAATTAAATTCAGGAACAACACTGTATATGGCGCCCTCTAACATTAAATAAAAAACTAAGCTAATATTTGAATTTATCGTCATCAATATACCCAGAATCTCAAATTTTGTCCAACTGTCATGTTCCTTAACAAAAATATAAGCAGAAAACCAAATAAAATTGTTTTTTTGGACGCCCTGTATCTCAGAAACAAAGCCGTTTCAGACCAATGTTATATATATATATATATATATATATATATATATATATATATATACACAGGGTGTCAATTAAGTATTTGTACTTAAAATTAGTCAAAGAATATACCCCTATAATATATATATATATATATATATATATATATATATATATATATATATATATATATATATATATATATATATATATATATATATATATATATATATATATATATATATATATATATATATATATATATATATATATATATATATAATTATATATATATATATATATATATATATATATATATATATATATATATATATATATATATATATACACCCTGTATATATACATATATATATATATATATATATATATATATATATATATATATATATATTGGTTATATATAACAGGGTTAAATAACAATATAAGTATTTGTACAAACTTTAAGGGGTGATTCTTTGACTAATTTTAAGATTAAAAGTTCATATGAACATTGGTCTGAAACGGCTTTATATATATATATATATATATATATATATATATATATATATATATATATATATATATATATATATATATATATATATATATATATATATATATATATATATATATATATATATATATATATATATATATATATATATATATATATATATATATATATATATATATATATATATATATATATATATATATATATATATATATATATATATATATATATATATATATATATATATATATATATATATATATATATATATATATATATATATATATATATATATATATATATATTACTGTGGTAACTAATTATTTAAAAAATGTACTTACCATAATGCCCGTGCTCACTGCTATACCTCTTCCACAGTATGTGTTAGGAACTATGTCTCCAAATCCCACGCTAAGGAAGGTTATTGCTATTAACCACATTGCATTCAATAGGTTCGCATGTTCCTCATCGTGAAACCTGAAAGAGAAAATTTAATAAATACAAATCAGAATTTAAGAAATTCAACGCACTCAAACGAATTTGAGAGCCGTTTTAAAATTAGTTAAATAAAGGTGATGAAAGGATTCATTTACAAAAGACACCGTACCTGGGTTTTCAGTATCGATTTGACTCAAATTTTAATATACTTATTTATTAAAATAGACGTTTGTATAACTGCCAATAAATTGTCAAAATTTTAATCGCTTATCTCCAGTTTTCAAGAATGCTAAACTAATCAGAGCGAATAACAATATACTTGAGCAAACTAATAGTTATTATTCTTCGTTAGTTAAATTAATTACTGATGTAGCAGAATAGATAATAAACCTTTATATGATGTTCCCAGTATGGCAGAAATTAATTAGTCTAACTAAACCACACAAAGTTTATAATTAAAAGAGGGCATGTTACATACCAGCAGCTAATTTAAATGAACACGAAATTTGAAAATCTAGTTTCAGTATAGAAATGTCAATGCCATTTTGTAGACAAGGGCTTGGCAATAAAGAAATAAAACTAGTTGGGAGGGCCGGATTGTAATAATTTTTCTAGATCTAAAGCGTCTTCTGCTGTAGGTATAAAAGATCATTTTACATGTTTTCAATGTTTACCTATAGCAGGTATTTTAAATATATTTTTTAAAAATTCCAGTCTTTATTTTTTCACGGGAAGTGTTCATTTGTATTGCGATATTTTACGAAGCATTGACCCAGATGAATAAAAGATAGCAAATGCTTTTACTATAACGCTAACTCTTTCTGATATTTGTGTCGTACATAAATCTTTCTCAAAAAACTTAAGCAAAAGCAATTGCTACAACTTTATTCATATGTATAAAACAGCATTATGTTGTGAGTGGAAAAACATTGGTGATGCTTCTTCTAGCGTTCCGGTGAAGAAAAAGCATTTACCTGTCGAGGGAAATTATAAAAACTGTTTATACTTCTTTACTTAACAGAGGAATTAACACTAATGTTGCTTTGAGTGAAACCTTTGATAACTAAGATACTATAATGAAATCGTGTCAAATGACATCACATCAAGAAAGACGCATAAAGATGCTGATTCAACTAAATGTTTCGACGAAGGCGACTAGAACTTAATAAGACGAAACGTCTACACCATCTACGAAGAACAACGTGTACATACATCAGAAACTCTCAGCAACAGCTCACTAATAATGAAACCCAAATAAGCTGTAAAATAACTAGCCTTTGGAGAGTCTAAAATGGGCTTCAGATATCGCACAATTGACAAAAAGCAATTGCCTATGGAATCCCAGTAATTACAAAAAGGGCACCTACAACATGAATAGCATTCTAAAAATCATCCAATAATTTACCTCGATGAGATATGGTTCGACTCGCATGAAATACCATCCAAAGAGTGGTCCAATTCTTCCGGTAGGCGTCAAACAAAAGTTTCGACAAAATAAAGGAATAGGATAACCATTTTATATGCCGGGTCGGAAAATGTTTGAGTCTCAAATGCCTTGTGGCTTTCTGCAAATAATAATAAAGAATCTCTAATGGATTACCATGAAGATACAACGGCAGAACTTTGTTTTCCTTAGAACCTCAAACCTGTGTTACATATATAAGTCTCTAGACCAATCCCTTACTAAATTACCTACACAATGAGATATACCCAGGTAGTTTTATTGCAGTCCTCCAGATAGAACCCATTTTTCGTCAAATTTGCTATAACTGAAAATTCTTGAAAACCAATAGTTAGTATTAAATACCAAATTATCACTACGTGTTGATCCAGTTGTACAGTCCTTATAAGTAGTGTATAAAAATATTTCGTGCAAGGTATTTTGTGAATATTTTTCGATGACCGCTGTGGAGTGAGAGGACTCATTTGAATTTCTAGGCATGTAACTACTACAAAGAGGAGGTTAATTCTATATATTTACATCTGCTGTTAAAGAATTAAAACTAGCTGGTTTTTAATTCTCATTCCTAATTTTCGCAAACTATTTAATACTTCATTTTGAATTAACTTAGTAATAATTTATCGGCATTTCAGAAAAATTAAAACTGAAAAAGTTAAATTCGTCTTTTCTGGGACTCGAACCCAGAACTTAGTAAGACCAATAAGACGCAACTTATAACAAATTTGATTTATTACAATAACCATAATCCCAAAATATACCAATACAGATCAATCTTAAAATGCAATTCAATTATCCATTAACATAGGTCACATAAATACTAAATAACAATTAAAAAAATCGGTAAATTTCGTTTACCCAAAACTTCCCTCGGTATGAATATATCCTTTTATTAGGAACAGTGAAGTGTGACCCATTTTCAGTTCCACATATAGTCATCTAGTAATACATAAATATCCTCTTTTCAAATATGTGATAATGTACCGGTGTGAAGATGGCCGCCAATTTCTAGCCGCTCACGCCCCGAATGCTGCCGACGGCCGCTATCAGTGGCGCACTGATATTTTATTTATCAGGGTTATATTTTAAATGAAATATGATTAATTAATGACAATTTAGATAAATTACCTATAAAATACACTTTCATGTCGAGAACCGCCTAGTGAGAATATTACAGATCTGCTTCGAAATGTAAAAATCGATTCTACATATTACCTTTAATTGTTATAATTTTGTGACCTTTAATTGTTATAATTTTGTGAACGTTTATATGCTAAACAGTTACTTGTTTCTTTAACAACTTACTTCCGATTAAAAGATACAACAGACGTAAAACAAAAGAAAGCCTTAGTTCTGTAAGTAAGTAAATAAATTATATAGCAGAATATACTCACAGGAATATTGTATACCCCCTGTAGAAACTTCCAGTTCCAGTTAGACTCTATAATTATAAATAAATTAAATACCTATAGGGCATATAGAAGAGTATTTCTGTCAATCTAGTTTTTGGGGCTAAAGAGTACGGGGCTAAGAAAAAAATTAAATACCCAGAAGAGTAGGCGGCTGTTTCCGGAGTAATTGGAGCGGCTGAATCATTACGGCCTAGTTTGGAGGTACGAGGGCAAATAGAAGAGTATTTCTGTCAATTTAGTTTTTGGGGACAAAGGGTACAGGGTTAAGACAAAAACTAAACACCTAAAAGGAGAGGTGGCTGTTTCTGGGGTAATTGGAGCGGATGAATCATTGCGGCCCTGTTAAGGGATACGAAGGCATATAGAAGAGTATTTCAGTGGATTTAGTTTTTGAGGATAAAGGGTACGGGGTTAAGAAAAAATTAAATTCTTAAAAAGGTTAGCTCCTGTTTCTGGGGTAATTGGGGCGGCTAAATCATTGCGGCCTAGCTTAGAGGTACGAGGGCATGTAGAAGAGTATTTCTGTCGATTTAGTTTTTAGGGACAAAGAGTACAGGGTTAAGAAAAATACTAAACACCTAAAAGAGTAGGTGGCAGTTTCCGGATTAACTGGAGCGGCTGAATCATTGCGGCCTAGTTTGGAGATACGAGCGCATATAGAAGAGTATTTCTGTCGATCTAGTTTTTGGGGATAAAGGGTGCGGGGCTAAGAAAATAATTAAATACCCAAAAGGGTAGGTGGCTGTTTCCGGGGTAATTGGAGCGGCTGAATGATTGCGGCCTAGTTTATAGGTACCAGGGCATATAGAACAGTATTTGAGTCGATTTAGTCTTTGGGGATAAATGGTACGGGGCTAAGAAAAAAATTAAATACTTAAAAGGGTAGGTGGCTGCTTCCGGAGTAATTGGAGCGGCTGAATCACTGCGGCCTAGTTTAGAGGTATGAGGGCATACAGAAGAGTATTTCTGTCGATCTAGTTTTTGGAGATAAAGGGTACGGGGCTAAAAAAAAAATAAATACTCAAAAGGGTAGGTGGCTGTTTCCGGAGTAATTGTAGTTTGGAGGTACGAGGGCATATAGAAGAGTATTTCTATCGATCTAGTTTTTGGGGATAAAGGGTACGGGGCTAAGAAAATAATTAAATACCCAAAAGGGTAGGTGGCTGTTTCCGGGGTAATTGGAGCGGCTGAATCATTGCGGCTTAGTTTATAGGTACGGGGGCATATAGAAGAGTATTTGAGTGGATCTAGTTTTTAAAGATAAAGGGTACGGGGCTAAGAAAAAAATTAAATACTTAAAAGGGTAGGTGGCTCCTTCCAGAGTAATTGAAGCGGCTGAATGATTGCGGCCTAGTTTGGAGGTACGAGGGCATATAGAAGAGTATTTCTATAGATCTAGTTTTTGGGGATAAAGGGTACGGGGCTAAGAAAAAAATTAAATACCCAAAAGGGTAGGTGGCTGTTTCCGGGGTAATTGGAGCGGCTGAATCATTGCGGCTTAGTTTATAGGTATGAGGGCATATAGAAGAGTATTTGAGTGGATCTAGTTTTTAAAGATAAAGGGTACGGGGCTAAGAAAAAAATTAAATACTTAAAAGGGTAGGTGGCTGCTTCCGGAGTAATTGAAGCGGCTGAATGATTGCGGCCTAGTTTAGAGGTACGAGGGCATATAGAAGAGTATTTCTATCGATCTAGTTTTTGGGGATAAAGGGTACGGGGCTAAGAAAATAATTAAATACCCAAAAGGGTAGGTGGCTATTTCCGGGGTAATTGGAGCGGCTGAATCATTGCGGCTTAGTTTATAGGTACGAGGGCATATAGAAGAGTATTTGAGTGGATCTAGTTTTTAAAGATAAAGGGTACGGGGCTAAGAAAAAAATCAAATATTTAAAAGGGTAGGTGGGTGCTTCCGGAGTAATTGGAGCGGCTGAATCATTGCGGCCTAGTTTAGAGGTACGAGGGCATATAGAAGAGTATTACTATCGATCTAGTTTTTGGGGATAAACGGTACGGGGCTAAGAAAATAATTAAATACCCAAAAGGGTAGGTTGCTATTTCCGGGGTAGTTGGAGCGGCTGAATCATTGCGAGGTAGTCTATAAGTACGAGGGCATATAGAAAAGTATTTGAGTCGATCTAGTTTTTGGTGATAAAGGGTACGGGGCTAAAAAAAATTAAATACCCAAAAGGGTAGGTAGCTGTTTCCGTAATTTGAGCGGCTGAATCATTGCGGCCTAGTTTGGAGGTACGAGGGCATATAGAAGAGTATTTCTATCGATCTAGTTTTTGGGGATAAAGAGTACGGGACTAAAAAAAATTAAATACCCAAAAGCGTATGTGGCTCTTTCCGGGGTAATTGGAGCGGCTGAATCATTCCAGCCTAGTCTATAAGTACGAGGGCAAATAGAAAAGTATTTGAGTCGATCTAGTTTTTGGGGATAAAGGGTATGATGCTAAGAAGATAATTAAATACCCAAAAGGGTAGGTGGCCGCTTCCGGAGTAATTGGAGCGGCTGAATCATTGCGGTCTAGTTTAGAGGTACGATGGCATATAGAAGAGTATTTCTATCGATCTAGTTTTTGGGGATAAAGGGTACGGGGCTAAGAAAATAATTAAATACGCAAAAGAGTAGGTGGCTCTTTCAGGGGTAATTAGAGCGGCTGAATCATTGCGGCCCAGTTTGGAGGTACGAGGGCATATAGAAGAGTATTTCTATCGATCTAGTTTTTGGGGATAAAGAGTACGGGGCTAAAAAAAATTAAATACCCAAAATGGTAGGTGGCTGTTTCCGGGGTAATTGGAGCGGCTGAATCATTGCGGCCTAGTTCATAGGTACGAGGGCATACATAAGAGTATTTAACATCTAGTTTTTGGGGAGAAAGGGTACGGGGCTAAGAAAAAAATTAAATATTTTAAAGGGCAGGTGGCTGCTTCCGGAGTAATTGGAGCGGCTGAATCATTGCGGCCTAGTTTAGAGGTACGAGGGCATATAGAAGAGTATTTCTATCAATCTAGTTTTTGGGGATAAAGAGTACGGGGCTAAGAAAAAAATTAAATACTCAAAAGGGTAGGTGGCTGTTTTCGGGGTACTTTGAGCGGCTGAATCATTGCGGCCTAGTTTGAAGGTACGGGGGCATATAGAAGAGTATTTCTGTCGGTCTAGTTTTTGGGGATAAAAGATACGGGGCTAAGAAAAAAATTAAATACCCAAAAGGATAGGTGGCTATTTCCGGGGTAATTGTAGCGGCTGAATCATTGCGACCTAGTTTGGAGGTACGAGGGCATATATAAGAGTATTTCTGTCGATCTAGTTTTTGGGGATAAAGGGTATGGGGCTAAGAAAAAAATTAAATACTAAAAAGGGTAGTTGACTGTTTCCGGAGTAATTAGAGCGGCTGAATCATTGCGGCCTAGTTTGGAGGTACGAGGGCTTATATAAGAGTATTTCTGTCGATCTAGTTTTTGGGGATAAAGGGTACGGGGCTAAGAAAAAAATTTATATTATAAAATATTTATATGGGCTTATAGAAGAGTATTTCTGTCGATCTAGTTTTTGGGGATAAAGGGTACGGGGCTAAGAAAACAATTAAATACCCAAAAGGGATGGTGGCTGTTTTCGGGGCAATTGAATCATTGTGACCTAGTTTGGAGGTACGAGGGCATATATAAGAGTATTTTGCTTGGTTTAGTTTTTAAAGGGTACGGGGCTAGAAAAAAAAATTAAATTTATATCTTCTTTATATCCCCTTTCGATATCGCCCCACCCAAACGAAGTCGCGGGTATTCGCTAATTACTATAATAGTTCTAAATAAAATAGTTAAACAAACAAATTGATGTTGGCAATAATTTTGTCGCACTTTTTAAATATTTTAAAGCAAGATTTTAAAAATAAAGCATACCTACTTAAGCAGTATTTTTTTATGGACTAATTTTATGTACATATTCTTATTTGCATATGAAAAAATTAAATAAAAAACACCCCACATACCCCCCAAACTGCAACTCACCCTTAAATATTTTTTTAAATTACAAACCCGTGCCCTTCTGATCAAAAAATCAAACGACAGAAATAAACTTCTATATGCTCTGGTATCTATAAACTATATGGCACTAATTCAGCCGCTTCAATTATCCCAGAAAATGTAACCAGCCATTTTAGGTATTTAATTTTTTCTTAACCCCGTACCCTTTATCCTCAAAAACTAAATCAACAGAAATACTCTTCTATATGCCCTCGTAGCTCCAAACTAGGCCGCAATGATTCAGCCGCTCCAATTACATCGGAAAAAGCCACCTACCCTTTTGGGTATTTAATTTTTTTCTTATCCCCGGACCTTTTATCCCCAAAAACTAGATCGATAGAAATACTCTTCTATATGCTATCGTACCTCCAAACTAGGCCGCAATGATTCAGCCGCTCCAATTACCCCGGAAACAGCCACCTACCCTTTTGGGTATTTAATTTTTTCTTAGCCCCGTGCCCCGTAAAGACCTTTATTATTATTATTATTATTTCTTTTATTATTTAATATTAGTAATTTAAAATAAATTGAATAAGTAGTTTTTACACTGACAAGCCTGCCATTTTGTTCAATCATGTTGAATTCGTACCAGTTCATCTACATCACATTTCATTTTTTTGCAAAATTTAAGTCAATTGAATAAAAAAATTTTTTTATGTTGATTTTTTAAAAAAATTATTTTCCTGCAATTTGCCATATTGAATTCATACCACAATTTTACCAGTTTATCTCTATATCACACTTAATGTTTGCACAAAATATGAAATCAATCTAATAAGTAGTTTTTTCAGGCTGATTTTTTAAATATTTTATTACGCCTCCATTTTGTTTTGCTATCTGGGATTCGTAACACATTTCTATGTAACACTTTATTTTTGTGGAAAATCTGAGGTACTTTGGATAATTAGTTTTTTATTAATATTTTTTTTTACATCCCACTAGGCCGCCATCCACATATGACCTTTAATTTTTGAATAAAATTTGAAGTCAATCGGGTTAGTATTTTTTTGCTATGCTGCGAACTCACAGACAGACAGACAGACACATCGACAGTTTTAAGAAACCATGTTTTTTTTTGGCTTTTAGGTACGCTGAAACGTGAAGATATTGAAAACATGACAGGGTGTTTTCTTTTCTTACGATTACAAACATTTTATTTGGCCGCCATTTTCTTCCGCCACCTTTAATTCATACCACAATTTTTCCAGTTCATTTCTATATCAGAACACGTAATTCTTGCACTAAATTTGAAATCAATCTAATAAGTAGTTTTTTCAGCCTTATTTTTTAAATATTTATTAGGCCGCCATTTTGTTTCGCCATCTTGGATTCGTATCAAGATTTTACCAGTTGATTCGTACGTAATATATGATTTTTCTGCAAAATTTGAGATAAATTAGATAGTTAGTTTTTTAGTAATATTTTTTTTTAACATTTAATTAGCCCGTCATTTTGTTCCTCTATATTGGAGTTTTACAAAAATGTTACCAGGTCATCTCCATATGACCCTTGATTTTTGGCCAAAATCTGAAGTCAATCGGATAAGTAGGTGTTTAGCTTTCCAGCGAAGAGACAGACCGACGGAATTGAGCAAACATATTTTTCGGCATCTAAGGACCCTGAAACGTGAAGATCTGTAAAAATCTCGGAGGGTGATTTGACTACGATTACAATCCCTTCCGTTTACGAGTGAAAGGAAACACTTCTCTAAAATGTTCACTCAAATCATTTTTAAAAATTCATGACAATTTTGTGTAAAAACGAATTGTAAACGAGCAAAAAAAAATACAATTTGATTAAAGGATAGATTCATATTTAACCATAAACGTTAAATAGAATTTTGGTTTTTGATTGTCTGTAATTTAGTATTAGAATTTCTAAAAATAATTTATCGGCATTTCAGAAAAATTAAAATTGAAAAAGTTAAATTCGTCTTCTTTAGGACTCGAACCCAGAACTTCTCGCATTATAGTCATACGTTCTGACCACTGAACCACCAAAACCTTAACCTCAACGCCAACTACGGCAATTTAACTTATTCAATTAAATTTTTTTATGTTAGTTGATTTTACGGTATTGCAGCCTTCGGGGACTACAAGCTGGAGGAGGTGTAAAAGGGGAAAGAAACTTATTTATGATTATTAGATATTAAGATCTATCTATCAGAATGCGAGAGGTTCTGAGTTCGACTCGCAGTCGTTACTTAACTGTTTCAATTTTAATTTACCTGAAATGTCGATTGAATAATTTTGGGAACTTATAATAGTTGAATAATCACTGCAGTTTCTGGAAATAAAACTCTGAAAAACACTTGAAGACCTTGGACCACTTACAGTGTGCTCATAATATATTTGTACATGGCAAACCTTTTGCCTTCACTTTGTTTCTCTATCGTTGTTTAACTAAAACAATATTGCTAAAATTGTAAAATATTTTTTTAAAGACATTTATAATAATATTATGTCAAAAAGTTAGAAAGAATGTGTTTTCATTTTATTTGATAGTAGGAACTAAACTGTTGGACATACAAATTTACACATGCAAAATTTTGGACCAAATTCAAATTTGAGTTGCGGTTTTCGGCACTGTCTAGCACTAAGTGTAAAGTTTACGGCTTAGAGGGCGTAAATGCAGAGTCTCACAACAAATTTTGCACAGAGTGTTATGTAAGACCTTGTCATTTTCTTAAATGTTTCTTAAACGATAACTGATACCAAATAAGATATTTTATTGCTTTTCTTAACTAACCAAGGCAGTCTACGCCTAAATACCGAAAAAAGCAATTTTGAAACTTAATTCGGTTTGTGATATACAAAGTGTTTTTTAACGAACTGTAAATTTTGCTGAGCATTTTCTTAACATATCTATGTATTAAAAATTGTTTCTTACGTCAGCTCTATGTTAAAATGTTTATGTTTAAATGTTATTGCCTTAAAATGTTTAAAAATCTCTTTTGAGTATTTTTTACTTTAAACTAATTCTCATGTTAGGTCGAATGCAAAAATATTAGGATTCAATAATTTTTATACAAATTTAAGTAATAGTAGACCTTTTTGACTCAACGGTTTTTGACACACTCTGAAATGACTTCTTGATTTTACCTTGTACGGGGCCTTACCTGATAATTCGCCAAGTCCAATATTGGTTAATTTTTTTTAAGGTATAAAATATTGTTAAATATAAATATAGCTTATTATGTAATTTACAGAAAAATAGTATTTGTGTGTATAATATGTTCCAAAAATGTGTGGCAGACCCAACCTACATTTTTTTAAAAGTAACACTGCACATTATACGTCGAAGGTTATGGAAAGGGCCATGCACTCACAGGTCTTAAATTATCTCATTCTTCATAAATTGTTACCAATGCACCAGTCTGGGTTTCGGGCGGAACACAGCACATCAACAGCCTTGCTTAATCTCACTGACAACATAATAAGAGCCCTTGATAAAAAGATGGCTGTCATATCGGTCTCACTTGACTATTCCAAGGCGTTTGATGTGCTGGACCACGACCTACTTTGTGCAAAATTGCACTATATTGGCTTCGACGATTTTTTTATGGGTTTGTGTCAGAGCTATCTGGCGGATAGAAGGCAGAGAGTGAGGGTGAGAAATGAATTGTCTTCTGCTGGAAACGTTGTTTCGGGAGTGCCCCAAGGCTCGATTCTGGGGCCTTTATTGTTATTTATACCTTTGACATATTCGATGTGGTTTCAAACTCTCACGCCCAAACTTATGCTGACGATGCTCAATTGCTTCATCTTTTCGATTCGTCAGATCCTGACTCTGCAACTGAGCAGTTGAATGCTGATTTGGATGCCATTTTAATATACTCTGAGGAACATAATTTGCGGATCAATCCTGACAAGACTCAGACTCTCTTATTTTGCCAGGAAAATCGTAGAGCAACCTTACAATCTGCCCTGAATCTTAGGCTTGCAAATGAGAATTTAAATTCTCATGCAATGCCAGAAATCTTGGCCTGATCCTTGATACACACTTAAGATTTAAGGACCATATTAAAATGCTGCTTCAGAAAACATATGCGAAGATGAAAATGCTGTATGCTAACCGGTTTATTTTAAACTTTAAAATGAGAAAAAAATTATGTGAGACTTTAATATTATCAACTTTTAATTATTGCAACATTGTTTATTATCCGTGTTTAGATTCTATTTCTAAAAATCGTTTGCAGTATGTTCAGAATGTTTGTTGCCGTTTTGTGTGCCGGTTGCGGAAATATGATCATGTCTCTCAAAAAATAAATGAGCTTAGATGGTTGAAAATATCAAATACTGTAGAGCTTCATTTTGCAGTGTTTTTAATGAGGGTAATGAAGTCTTCAGGTCCGATGTATCTCAAGGAAAAGCTTATTTCCCGAAATTTTGTGCATGATAGACATATCAGGCACAATGACCTACTGACAATGCCTCAACATCGAACTGCCCTTTTCCAACGTAGTTTTACTTATAGAGCTGTGACTGTATACAACAAAAATTTGAATAATAATCTTAAATCATGTGCAATAAGACAACTACGTCTGAAATATAGAGACATATTATTTGTAAAACAATTGAATTAGCTTTAAACGCATTTGGAGTGAGTGAGGGTTAGATGTAAGAATAACCAGTGGTTAAATCTCGCCCTTTCTCATTTTTCACTTTTCTGGGTATAAATTGTACTGTATTGTAAATTTATATTCCAAATAAAGACGATATTTATTTATTTATTTATTTATTTATTTATTATACGTCCATCAAATGGGCTTTTTCTTGCCTATTATAAGTATACTAGCTGGCGCAAGGTCGCCTGCTTATCCACTAAACTCCACCAGATGTGGCAAACTTTATACCTACCTGAAACTCTTCTCTCACAAGAACTAAAAAATATAGATCTACTTTGTAACTTGAGATACTTCGCGTAAAAATTATTTTTAATTTTCGATTTTTTTTTACCTTAGAAAAATGGTGAATAAAAATGCGAGGGGTGGCGTTTTAGAAATGTTTGCAAAAAAATAAAAAAATAAAAGTGATAGCATTTAAAAAAAATCGTATTCAAATGTAATGTAACTTAAAAGGGGGAATGTATTATACAAGATAGATCTACATTTTGTAGTTTTCGTGTGCGAAGTATTTCAAATTACAAAGTAGATTTATATTTCGTAATTCTCGTGCGCGAAGTATTTCAAGGCACAAAGTAGATTCACGTTCTGTAGTTCTCGTGAGCCAAGGATTTCAGGTAGCTAAAAGATTGCCAAGATCTAACAGATCTAGAGAATGCGTAGACGGCTTCGCGCCAGCTAGTTCTAGCACGAACTGCAATCAATTGTTTCATCCTCCCTAAGACTCATTAGCGTCATACCCTTTTATTATCAGACACCTTTCTGTAGCAGAAATCCTTTTTATGTCAAAGCAAGAAAAGGCATAACCTGGGCTAACAAAAAACGCAGTTCCAAATATAGTTCATACATACCTTTTAATTTCAAACACTCTTTTTTTTTCATCAAACAAAAAAAAAATCTGGGCTAACCAAAAACGCAGTTCTATAAATAGTTTATACACTTTTTAAGACCAGACACCTTTCTGTAGCAGAATTCCATTTTTACAATAAACAAAAAAATATCGGTAAATTTCTTTTACCCAGAACTTCCCTTGTTATGAGCCTCTCCTTTTATTAGAAATAGTGAAGAGTGATCCAATTTAGTTCAATAGAGAGTCATTTAACAACATATATACTACCATCTTTTTAAATATTTTTATTGGGTGCCATTTTGTTCTATCATTCTATCATATTTTTTTCCTACTACTATTTTACCATACTTGATTTATGGGTATAATTTAAAACAAATTCAATAAGTAATTTTTACATAGTTACGACGTCATGTCGAATTCGTACTAGTTTTCTATATCACATTTATTGAATAGGATTTTTTTGCGTTGATTTAAAAAAAATATTTAGCGGTCATTCTGTTCCGCCATCTTGAATTTGTCCCACAATTTTACCAGTTTATCTCAATATCACACTTAATGCTTGCTTACATTTTGAAATTAAACTAATCAGTAGTTTGTTCAGGCCGGTTTTTAAATATTTTATTAGGCCGCCATTTTGTTTTGCTATCTTATATTCATACCAATATGTTACCAGATTATTCCTATGTAACACTTGTTTTTTTATGCAAAATTTGAGGAAACTGGATAATTAATTTTTTTAGCAACAATTTTTTTAACGTTTCTGTAGGCCACCATCCTGTTCCGGCAAATTCGATTTTTAACAAAATATTACCAGGTCATCTACATCTGACCCTTAATTTTTTATTAAAATTTGAAGTCAGACAGACGGACGGACCGACGAAATTGATACAAATATTTTTTGGCATCTAGGGACGCTAAAACCTGAAAATATGTAAAACCTGAGAGAGTTTACACAAAAATTTTACCACTTGATTTCTACATAATGCTTGATTTTTGTGCAAAATTTGAAATAAATTTGATAAGGAGATTGTTAGTAATAATTTTTTTAACATCTCACTATGCCGCCATAGTGTTTTGACTTATTGGATTTTTACGAAAATGTTACCAGGTCATCCCCACATGACCTTAATTTTTGACTATAATTTGGAGTAAATCGGGTACGTAGTTTTTTAGCCATGCCGCCGACAGACGGACCGACAAAATTTAGAAAATATGTTTTTTTCGACATGAAACGATCGTTCGACGTAAAGATCTCAAAAAATATCGGAGAGTGATTATTTCAAGATCACCATACTTCCCTTGTACGGGAGAGATAAAAATTATTTGGTAGCAGTTTTGTTCCGCCATATGTAATACTTAATGTTAAATGTGCAAAATTTGAGGAAACTAAATAATCAGTTTTTTTAATAATAATTTTTTTGAGGTTTCACTACGCCGCCATCTTGTTCGGGAAGATTGGATTTTTACCAAAATATTACCAGATTATCCCCATATGGCCCTCAACCTATGACTAAAATTTGAAGTCAATCTGATTAGTAGTTTTTAAACTATGCGCGAACTGACAGACAGTCAGACAAACCGACGGAATTAATAAAACATATTTTTTGGTATCTACGGACTCCAAAACCTGAAAATATGTGAAACTTGAGAGGGTAATTTTTTCACTATTATAAATGTTTTATTTGGCCACCATTTTGTTCCGCAATCTTGAATTAGTACCACAATTTTACTAGTTTTTGTTTATACCACAGTTAGTTATATCACACAATTTGAAATTAGACTGTTAAGTGGTTTTTTTCAGGGTGAATTTTTAAATATTTTATTAAGTTTACCAGAAACTCATATATAGATGGCACATTTTTCATTGGTTTCAGATCCAATTCAAAAGCATATAAATATATGATTGACCATCATCAGGTTTTTTTCACCTATACAATATATAGAAAGGATGCAGATATATTTGCGCATGTTACTTTTATACGTTCCTTTAATGTCCTTAGATATTCGCCGACCAAAAATGTCTAGAAAAAAGTCAATTTTTTACACTGAAAAAATCTCAACCCAAGAAATTTGGAAAAAATCAAAACATTATCGTTAATTCATTAGTTAGTTAAGAAAAAAACTCATTGCACAAAAAGAGGGGGACGCGATGTATACGCGAATGGGCTAAACCTGAATTTTTGTTTTTGGCCTATATCTCCGAAACGAAAAAACTAGTTCGGATTTCTTTTTTATTTTTAGAAAGCTTGCTCGAGATTTATAGTAAAGTATAAAGCGGGTGGTTTCAGACCAAATTTTTAATCAACTTTGAACAGGTTTTTTGATGTGTACAATTCAATTTTGATAGTTTCAGAAGCATATCAGTAGCAGATCTTGAGGTATCGACCATTATCAGATCCGTCGACTTTTTTTCTATTTGTAGGAAATATTTTTTATTTTAAACGTTTTTTTGTGCGCATTGATCGTGGTTTGATTAGGTTTAAAAAAAGTGGAATATTTTTTAAACAAAACCTAAACGATCCCAGTTATGGGCCCAAAAAAAATTATTTTTAAAAATTATTTTAATAATTATTTACTCGTATAAAAGTAGCAAAAATAATTTTTTTACTCTTGCACATTTTGCCGGCAGTAGTCCAATAACAAAGATATGAATAAGGTAATTAACTTTATTTATTATTATTACAAAAAAGTACGTACGACCAACCGTTTTCGAATAAATAGAATCCTAAAATTTAGGCGCATCCTCGCGGGACGACGAAAAAGTTATCGGAAACTTAATAACATTCAAAAAAATAGAACAAGTAAATATTATGCGCAAATTCGAAAGAAAAATTTTCAAAAAACAAAAATGATCAAGGTCATAATTTTAAAATAGAATTTTTTGCTTATTTTTCCCATATTAGCGTAGAAAAATACGTCCGATATGTATTTTTTATATAGAAAAAAAAGAAAAAAGTACGGGAGGAGGAGTAATAGCACAGTTTAAAGAAAGAATATATATAGACTCTTGTAATAGCACCGCGAAGTCAGATACCGTGATCTGCCAAAATGACTGCTATACAATTCTGTCAGCACGAAAAAAATACGTGACATTTTCGTGTCTTTGCGAAGATCTACGTCCAGTACGCGCTCCCCTTAAAATTTGAAGACACAGATTTATTACCTTTATCTTTAAAGATAGTGAAGAAATCTGAGAAAAACCCTGTCATAAGAGGCAATGTATTCCCATTTACTCCACTATAGAGGAGAACATATTGCCTCTTATGGCAGGGTTTTTGGTCAGATTTCTAACAGGGTGTTTTATTTAATAAAAGTATGTTAGATCTGTTACACATTCTTTGAGACATTAATACTAATTGTCAACAAGGTAACATTAAAGATTTATAACTTAAACCTATATAAACATTAATGGATGCTGTAACGTAACATGAAAATTAGTTGAAAGTAAAAAATATGCAAAACATATTTGTTTAAAATATAATGGTGTTGTTCAACTTTTTACAAACGTCTATGTAACATATTGATGTTAAAATATTTGGAGCCATTACTTTTGATCATAACTGAGGTAAAAAACAATTATTTAACGCAAAGCTGAAAAACATTTTGACAAAAATTTACAATAAAAATATTCGGTTATCAAGAACCGTAAGAAAATAGAAAAATGCAAATTAATCAGAAACAGTTTGCAGGGATATTCTGTATACTTTGAATTTTTCATATTACCTGCCTAACAACCAAACTATCAATTATTTGTCGGTACCCAGGGGCGCAATCGAGTCCCAACGGTCACTTTATATATATTTAGAGTTCGAAATGGCTCATAGGAAAATTGTCTCCACAGCCTGAGATATGGTTCGTCGAACCTGGGCTAATCTAACTTAACGGGACAGATCCACTGAACACTATAAGTTTGGATAACAAAAAATCTTTGTTTTCATATATCAATCCTCATAAAATTGGCGCGCTTTTCTTTATGACAGACCTAACCAATCCTATCTTATAAATAATCCGCATTTTCATTACTTCACTCGTAAAACGGAATGCCGAAAAACATGTTTTCTCGATTCCGTCAGTCTGTCTGTCTGTCGCTCTATATGTTCGCGGCATAGCTAAAAAACTACTTATCCGATTGACATCAAATTTTGTTCAAAAATTAAGGGTCACATGGGGATGACCTAGTAACATTTTGGTAAAAGTCCAATATAGCAAAACAAATTGGCGGCCTAATGAAATATTAAAAACATCGATATTAAAAAAAGTGATTATCCAAATTATCTCTAATTTTGCACAAAAATCAAATATGTAGGAATCACCTGGTAAAACCCATGACGGAGGAACAAAACACCGGCATAATAAATTATTTAAAAATTCAGCCTGAAAAAACTACTTCAAATTGTGTGCTACAACTAATTGTGGTATAGAGATGGACTAGTAAAACCGGGGTACTAATTCAATATGGTGGAACAAAATGGACGTAACATAAAATTTTTGTAATCTGAAAAAATCACCCGCTCAGGGTTTACATATCTTCAAGTTTTAGCGTCCGTTTAGATGCCCAAAAAACATGTTTTCTTAATTCTGTCGGTCCATCTGTCTGTCAGTTCGCGGCATAGCTTATCAGATTGACTTCAAATTTTAGTCAAAAATTATGGTTCATATGGCGATGACCTGATATTATTTTGGTAAAATTCCAATATGCCGGAACAAGATGGCGGCCTAGTGAGAGGTTAAAAAAATTATTACTAAAAAAAACTAATTATCCCATTTACCTCAAATTTTGCAGAAAATCAAATGTTACATAAGAATGAACTGGTAATATTTTAGTATGAATATAAGATAGCAAAACAAAATGGTGGCCTAATAAAATATTTAGAAAGTCTGTCTAAAAGAAACTACTTATTAGATTAATTTGAAATTTTCTGCAATGATAAGTATGATATAGAGATAAACTGGTAAAGTTGTGTTACAAATTGAAGATGGAAGAATAATGTCTGTCTGTCTGTCTGCCTGTCTGTCGGTCTGCCTGTTCGTGGCATAGCTAGAAAATTAGTTACCTGATTGACTTTAACTCTTGGTTAAAAATGGAGGGCCATATGGGGATGACCTGGTAACATTTTAGTATAAATCCAATATGGCAAAACCAAATGGCGGTCTAGTGAAATGTTAAGAAAATTATTAGTAAGAAAGTACTTATCCAATTTATCTAAAATTTTTCATAAAAATCAAGTATCATCATATCACCGCTAATATTAACTTAATTTTAGGAGATATAAAAGATGTTTATGGTATAAGTTGCAGGATTTATTACATAGTTGATAGAAAATGATTTTACAAAAACGTGAGCAGCCACAACATAATTTTTTTAATGGGACACGCTTCATATTGCATGCCAATACAATGAACCCCTTAATAACCTTGTAATAAAAATAATAATTATTATTATAATTAGTTAGGTTTCATAGCACTATTTAGGCAGTCTACAAAAGATAAATTTTGTTCTTTATTCTTTTCCTTCATAAAACACAGATTTTATTCCAATAAAAGGGCCGCCATATCGTTTTTGGGCTTGTACTGAATTTTTAAACATTTCATTAGACCGTGATTTTGTTCCGCCATAAAGAATTTACTCATAAATTTTACCAGCTTATTCCTATATTACACGTTTTCATTATTTTTTGCACAATTTTGAAGGCCGTTCGATAAGTAGTTTCTTAATAATGACCTTTTTACATTTTGTGAGGCCGCTATTTTGTTCCGCCATATTCGATTGTTACCAAAATATAATCATTTCATCCTCTTATGACTATTAATTTTTTAATAAAATTTTAAGTCAATCAGTAGTTTTTGAGTTATGTCGCGTACAGCCGGTCAGACAGACCGACAGCCTGACGAAAACGACAGAATACACTTTTCGGGGTCCAAGGACCCAAAAACATCTGCAAAAATCTCGGACGGTGATTTTTTCATGATTACAATACTTTTCCCTTATGAGGGAAGTAATCATAAAATATAAGAAGCTTAAAAAGATTGTACGCCTCTGGAATTGGTTCAGAGAAATAATATATAATACCGCTTCATTTTGGAACAGACTATAACTGGCATGCCAAATAATTCTTCGACAAGTCGAGACCTAAGCCTTTGTAAGCTTTGTGAATTCCAAATAGTTGGCTGGAATTTCCATATTAGGGCTAGACCACTGGTTTGAACATAGTATAAACTAGACAAAGATACATTGTTTTGCATTAGTTTACGTAAAGTCTCTACTCGGTTATGCGATAATTTAAGTTTAGGAATAAAATTAAAATATTTTCTGTAACGCTATACATTTCAGTTCCAGAAGAATGTAGCGTCCTAATTGGGGGAAAAAGGACATGAAACGTCTTGAACAAGTCATCAGGGCAGAAAGTCTTTTTGTTTTCTGTGGGTTAGTGCACATTTATTTAATGTATTTTATAAATTCGGTAAGAAGAAAAGAAAATAATGTATGGTCTACTCTGTTACTTAAAATAACTAGTCTGGACACATTAAAATTGTTTAGATAAACTGTAACAGGATTTTTATTTAGTTCGGTTTTGATTTAAACCTAATACTGTCAGATAATGCAGCAATACAAAAACATTCTGGTAAGACATTCACAATTCAATCTGACGAGTTCAAAATAATCATTATCATCTACTAAATTATCAAAATTTTTCAGGTTCCTAATTCAGGTTTTAAGAGACGCTAAAAAATGTTTAATTATATCGTAGGAATATGAATTAGTTGTGATTTACGGAAGTAAGAATACTTCTCGTGGATCTTTTGCCTGTGCTTATTTCCTTTCAAGGTAGTTTAAATCAGCTTAGCCTTTTTTAAAATTAAAAAAAGGTTATCACTATAAACCGTGACAGAAAAGATTCTCATTTTTTAGGAACGAACTGCCGAAAAAAATGCCTTTGTCTGAGTACGCTTTGAACAAGCACGTTCTTAGAACTATGACTGTTAATGAAGAGGGGAAATAGGGAAAAGGGATTAAAATGGCATTTGCAGCGAATAGTTTTATAAAAATCTGGTTTTTGTTTTAGATGTGAAAACGATTTCATCCCACTTTCTAACAAGCGATTTGTACCGAAGATATCAGCTTATAAAAGTTCACATTGCCATTTATAATTTTATCACCGACCCACAACCAAAAATATCGCTAAAAATTGGTTTAAATGGACGAAAGTCAATTTCATTTAACACATTTAAAATATGGCTGTTTTACTTCCCTCGTAAAAGGGAAGTATTGTAATCGCTTACGGGTCGCTAGATGCCGAGAAACATGTTTTCTCAATTCCGTTGGTCTATCTGCTCTCGGCATAGCTAAAAAACTACTTACCCAATTGACAATGAAATTTTGGTAAAAAACTCCTTATTCAATTTATCTCAAATTTTGCACAAAAAACCAGTATTTTTTACATATCTTCACGTTTTAGCGTCACTAGGCGACAAAAAAAATATATTTTATTAATTCCGTCGGTCCCTCTGTCAGTTCGCGGGATTGCTTAAAAACTACTTATCAGATCGACTTCAAATTTAAGTCAAAAATTAACGGTCATGGGGGATGACCTTTTTTTATAAAAAAAAATGTAAATCTTATTCAAATGACTTTAAATGTTGCAAAAAATTAATACAGGAATAAACTGGTACGAATTGAAAACGACGTAACAAAATGGCGGTTTGTGTCAATGTAAAATATAGGGGAATGATCTGGTAACATTTTGGTAATAATCTAATCTAATAAGGCAAAACAAAATGGCGGTCTACTAAATGGCTATGTGCGGATCTACATTGTGTAACACTTTGTTATTCCTAACGAAAGGAAGGATTCATACCTAGAGAAGTTCCGGGTAAAGGAAATATACCGATTTTCGGATATTTGTAAACATTGTTCTTCATAATGGGCATGTGGAAACTTTTCTTCAAACTTTCAATAACGCAGCGATAAGAATTTTTGCCATTTCTGGATTATAAATATTCTTTGCTCCAAAGAAACCATCTTTCTTATTTTGACAAATACGTCACAGATATCAAGTGTGTGCAAAAGTGTAATAAAATAGAAAAGATGAGAATATGACTTGAAAAAGTTTTATTGTAAAACGGAAATTTAGATAATTCAAAAAAGTTACTTAAAAATCGTAGATTAGAGTTCTTTTAAACTTCCAAACAACTTCTTTATTTAACATTTTGCATTAAAACTATAAAAATGAGGACTTTACTCTGTACCAAATTTTATGATTTCTCTATTTTTGTAAACCCGTAAAAAAAATGTCTCATCGTCAAGCAAAAACTTTGCACCAGTTCATTAGTCAATGATTTAAAATAGTTTTTGAAACAGTATATAACGAAGGCAATGCCAACATAAATAAAATAAAAAAAAACAGCTAAGGATCCGTGGACGACAGGTTAGACACATTCAATGTCTGTCAATCTATGGAAAGTAAAAAATTTTAAACAAGTTTTTTTTTAAGTATGAAAAAGTTAGTGGGTTTGAGTTGTAGGTTTTTCTGTTAGTGGCAAAGATATACATTTGATAAATGCGGATTCCTTACATTACGACAAGGCGCCCTAAGGGGTAAGTTAACCAAATTGTTTTATCAGCCAATTTGTAATTCTTCTCTCCTATTTTGTAGTGCGTTTAAAAAGCCGTATAACAAAGCAATTTATGTCAGCCTAACGAGCTAAGCAGGTTTAAATATATGCACAATTAAAACAATAAAAGAAAAAAATTACATGCACAAAAATCAGAAAATGTTTAAAGATCCATACGATCCTTATCGTGTTTTGTGATAAAGATCGAAATAACTTATAAACCAACGTCCCAATATTCTCGACAATACTGATCAAGACATAACAGCAAACCATAAGCAATTTTAGAGGTATTTATATCAAAGAAAGAATGGCGATTCCTTTTACCCTTCCTCAATGGAACTTAGGGCCAAGTCGTGAAGGGCGGACAGGAGATTTGTTCGCTTTTTCGAAAATATTTTTCAAGTATTTATGTTGCACCTGCTTCTCCCGCTGCCATTGTAGCAGAAAACCTTACAGAAACGTCTAATGGGAAATACAGAGCTCTTATACATTCAAATAAAATAAAGGAGCTTTTCGATTCTCTCGACATAAAAAAGGGAATGGGCCCTGATGGAATTCCACCCCTATTTGTAAAAAAATGTTTTGAACTATTATTTATAATCTATAATAAATCATTGCATTTTGGCTATTTCCCAAATAGCTCGAAAATTTCTTATATTGTTCCAATATTCAAAGGTGGAACAAGTAATATGTCAGGTTGTCCCTGTGGACTCTGGATGCGTGTATGAGTCTGCTTGACCTTATAATAGGTGTCTAGTCCTACACACTTATTTTCGATCCTATCTTACTATTATCATAACCTGCACAGCTATTTTTAATTAACAAACGTCCCCTAGTCTGATACATCCGGTTAACGATATATATGCTATACATGTTTCTGTAAAAATCTCATTTAAAAAAATTTAGCTATATTTTTATCAGTAAAACGTACCTACCATATTTAAAAATGAAATTACGGTGAAAATTTTCCTTTGACAGAAAATTCAAATAAATGACACTTCTTAAAAGTTACATGGAACTGTGAAAACCGTATATAAAAATATTAAGTAGATCGTAAGTTACAGGAAGAACAAAACAATTTTTTGTTGAGATTGGTCACAATACTTTTCCCAAATAAATTACTCCTCTAAAAGTTACATCGAATTTTGAAAACCGTATTTAAAAAATCTAAGCAGTTTAAAAATTAAGGCAAAAAAAACTTCACCTCTTAATGGCAACCCCTGCATATATTCCAAGACCCTTTCTAAACCGTCCATGTTGTGCGTCTTTTTGAGTACTTTTTGGAGCCGTAACCAGTTTTCCGACCAAATGCCTACTTTTTTTATTTAAAAAAAAATCAGTTTTCCTCAAAAATGTCTATATCTTTAACGCGTAAATGCACAAACATAAATCGAAGCGATAAAAAATATAGAAATATTTAGTTTAAACAAACCAAAACTCAACGGCGTCGCATATGGATCGGTACCTATTGATTTTTTCTTTAAATCGAATTTTCACCCACTTGCTGAGTAGTTAGAGGGAAATAATATTAGAGCTTTTTTGTAGCTAAATAAATGTTTCATCCGCTGCTCTTGAAATAATTTTGCGGCAAAATGAGATTAAAATTAGAATTTAAATTATCAACTTTAAAAAATTGCAGTATTTTAACAGTTAAAATTAAAAACTTGAAATTAGGTAACGATCTACCTTCAAATATCTTGTTTCGTAAAAAAAATAGCCTAGGGTCTTAGATGTATTAGTTTCCCTGTAATACAGGATAATGTTAAATAACGTACTCATTCTTGGTGCAAATTTCACCTTGTTAGTGCACCCCCCCCTGTATATAATCCAGGACCCTTCCCAAATAGTCAGATTTGTGTAGCTTTTTTAGCATTTTCCGGCGCCCTAATTAGTTTTCTGACCAGATGCCAACTTTTTTTATAAAAAAGAAAAAGTGACTAAAAAAATTCACTTTTTTATGCCTTTTCGAAAAATTTCAATTTTTCTTAAACATTTCTATTTTCTCGCCAATTTCCCGACAGCCATGCATTAAGGTTTTTGTTCTTCTAGATATTTCCTATGAAGAACGTATGATCCTCACCCACTTTGAGATATAAGCGCCCCAAAGCACCCTTTTTTCGAACGAAAAAAATTCGTAAAATCGTCAGACCAAATCTAAACCCAACCAAAAACAGTAGAGTTCTGTAAGACTGGAAGAACCATCGTTCCAAAAAGTTTCATCGAAGTAGACTTTTTTAGTCAACTTTGCGGTACCATATCCTCAATATCAAAGGTGGTACAGAAAAATATTTCAAATAAATCTCGATATCCACGTCTCCTCTACAAATACACATCAAATTCAATGTCCTATCTTGAAAAGTCTCCAAGATATGTCCGCCGGAAGGTCGAAAAACACAGTTTTCTGAAATGACACGCCCCACAGCAGGTTTTCGTCTCTGAGTGTGAGAGCCAAGAACAGATATACAATTATCGTCCGTTCAGTAAATTTAGCGTTTTTGAGACAGGCTTAAAAAATATTGTGTACGAATGGTTATTTAGCACCGTAAAAAATCTAATGTTACTCGAACAACATGGTTCTTATCCGCACCGTTCAGCTGAGACAAATCTGTACTTCTCTGAGTATGTGACAGAGTGCATGGATGCTCAACGGCAGGTAGATGCAATCTACAATGATTTCAGCAAAGCGTTTGACCGAATCGATCAAAAAATTTTAATAAGCAGGCTCTCTGAGATCGTGGTGGTCGCAGATGTCTGTTCTTGGGTAGCCTTTTACATCAGCGGTAGAACTTGAAATATTTATGTTGGGCTATAAGTCAGAGCCGATAAACATAATATAGATAGAGGTAGCTCCTTTGGCCCCCTTATTTAATATTTTCAAAAATGATATGTACTTTAGGTTTTTAATTTACGTTGATGACATGAAAATATTTAATTCAAATGTATCTCCTGATGACTGTGGAAGACTGCAAGACCTTAATCGCTACGCGGCATATTGCGAAAATAGCTTAAATCTAAATTTAAGTAAGTCCTACAAAATTTCTTTTCCCAAAAATATAAATTATAAACCCTAAATAATACACCACTCTAACATAACAAGAGGATCGTTAACGAAATCCCTTTAGAAACATAATATCTCAGACATATTTGCGAACCAACGGAGTATGTAAAGACTGATAACATGGATCATCCAGGATACAAAACCTATAGGTGTCCTAAGGATGCAACAATAAAGTTGCGAAACGTCGACAATTTAAAAAAGACTTTCGTTTTATTTTACTGGATCCTAACCCCAAATAATATACCACTCTAACATAATAACAAGAAGAGCGTTAACGAAAGCCTTTTATTAACTTAATATTTGAGAAATATATGTGGAACAAACGAGTAGGTCAAGACTAATAATATGGGTTTCATGCAGGATATAGAATCTATCTATTTCCCCTGAGGATACAACAATAAAGTTGCGACACGTCGACAATTTACAAAAAGACTTCTGTTTTTTTAGCTGGATTCTAATCCAAAATAATACACTACTCTGCATAACAACAAGAGGAAAATATCTGCAGACCAACGGAGTAGGTAAAGACTGATAATATGGATTTTACGCAGGATATAGAACTATATAATATGTGTCCTGAGGATGCAACAATAAAGTTGAGAAACGGTGATAATAAAAAAAAAGACGTTTGTTTTTTTACTGGATCCTAACCTAAAATAATACACCACTCTAACATAACAACAAGATGATCGATAACGAACACCATTTAGAAACTTAATATCTGGGAAATATCTGCGGACCAACGGAATAAGTAGAGACTGATAATATGTGTTTCATCCAGGATACAACACCTGTATGTGTCCTAAGGATGTAACAATAAAGTTGCGAAACATCGACAATTTAAAAAAGACCTTCGTTTTGTTTACTGGATCCTAAACCATTTAGAAACTTAATATCTCGGAAATATTTGCGGACCACCGGAGTAGGCAAAGACTGATCATATGGGTTTCAAGCGGGATATAGAATCTATATGCGTCCTGAGGATGCAACAATAATGTTACGAAACGTCGACAATTTTAAAAAAAGACTTTTGTCCCTAATAATACATCACTCTAACAAAATATTTTTAACATTGTTCCGCCATATTGGATCTTTACCAAAATATTACCAGGTCATCCCCATATGACCCTTAATTTTTAGTTATAATTTTAAGTCAATCGGGCAAGTAATTTTTAAGCTATGCCGCTAACTGACAGACCGACAAACGGACCGACGGAATTGATAAAATATATTTTTTGGCATCTAAAGGGACGCTAAAACGTGAAGATATGTAAAACCTGATTTTATTTGGCCGCCATCTTGAACTAATAAACACAGTTTTATTAGTTGATCCCTATATCACAATTAGTTATGGCACACAATTTGAAAAAGTGTTTTAATATTTTTTTTAATACTTCATTAGGGCTCCATTTTGTTTCGCCATACTGGATTTTGACCAAAATATTACCAGATCATCCCCATATGACTTTTAATTTTTGATCAAAATATGTCAATCAGGTTAGTTTTTAAGTTATGCCGCGATGTGACAGGCAGACAGACAGAACGACAGACGGGCCGACGGAATTGATAAAACATATTTTTTGGCATCTCGGGACGCTAAAACGTGTAGATATGTAAAACCTGAGATGGTGTTTTTTTCACGATTACAAACATTTTATTTGCCCCCCCAGTTTGTTCGGCAATCTAAAATACCCCAATTTTACCAGTTGACCCTTATACCACAATTAGAAATCAGTCCATTAAGTAGTTTTTTCAGGTTGAATTTTCAAATATTTTTTTAAGCCGGCAACTTAGATTGGTAACAAACTTTTACCTGTTCATTCCAACATAATACTTTCATGTTTATGCAAAATTTGAGATAAATTGGATAAGCAGTTTTTTAATAATATTGTTTTTAACATTTACTAGACTGCCATTTTGTTTCGCCACATTGGATTTTAACCAAAATATTACCAGGTCATCCCCATATGAACCTTAATTTTTGATCAAAATCTATTTTTTGAACGCTAAAACGTGAAGATATGTGAAACCTGAAAAAGTTTTTTTTTCACGATTAAAAACGTTTTATTTGGCCTCCATTTTGTTCGGCCATCTTGAATTGGTACCACAACTTTCCTAGTTGATCCCTATACCACAATTAGTTATGGCACACAATTTGAACTCAAACCATTAAGCAGTTTTTCTGGATGAATTTTTAAATATTTTATTAAGCCGCTATTTGTCCCGCCATCTTGCAGCAGGATTTAGCAGTTGATTAAACATAATACTTGATGTTTGTGCAAAATAAATTGAATAAGTAGTTTTTTCGTAATAATTTTAACATTTCACTAGGCCGCCATTTTGTTTCGCCATATTGGATTTTTACCAAAATGTTATCAGGTCATAACCATAGGACCCTTAATTTTTTAACAAAATTGAAAGTCAATCGGGTAAGTAGTTTTTTAGCTATGCCGCGAACAGACAGACAGACAGACCAACAGAATTGAGAAAACATGTTTCTCAGCATTCAGGTATCCTGAAAAAATCTCGGACGGTGATTTTTTCTCGATTACAATACTTTCCTTTTACGAGGGAAGTAAAAACGTCACGTCATATGCTTTTCTTTTACTAGCCTTAGTACATCAATCCTATCCAAATCCAGAAACATATGATATTCTTTATTCGTTTCATACATATCACAAGTAGAATTTATAAATTCTAAATATACTCGAATTTCCAAATCTATAACTCCTGGAGCAAAACCTAAAATAGCTGTATATCTAGCTTAAATAACTTTAGGCGATTATTCTAAAAATAACATTGAATGAAATGAACTTTATTTGCTTTTACTCTTTTATATTCAGTTTTAAAACAGGAAAAATAAAAGGATGCATAATTAATTTTACTTAGCTGGCGAAATAACACAAAAGAATTAATTAAAATAGTGAATGGGACGCAAATAAAATCCAGTGCGAGTTAAAGAAAATTGGCTTTAGGACAGTCGACGAGGGATTTGCCTGATTATTTAACTTTTTACTGGTTTTGTTTGAAAGCATAATATTTAATGAGAACGAGCGATTTTCGTTCTGTGAATAGTCAATATTGTAATAACCACCATTGAAGAATTTTCGGTAGTTTTTCTGTTTTGGATAGAAAATATTCCCTAGTATTGAACCAGTTTCGTAAAAGAATGTAAAATGATTTAGTGGTGATGATAATGATAAGCAGTATTTGCGGAAATAACGGTATGTTCATGTGCATGCAGCAGCTAACGTGTGACGTCACACGGGTATCTTGATTCGTACTCGGCAATGTATGGAACATATTGTCTACATTTAGAATTTTTGCATGTTCTGCTGGTCGATTGAGTTGAAAGGACTCCACACAAATGCTATTCAGTCAATTTTCCTGAAAATTTAGTATATCGCAGTTCTCGACATCATCACAGCTCAATCCTGCGGCTGTTCGTCAAAGTTGGAATTTTGACTGTTCCTTATTTTATGCATTCTTTTTGTTTTTAAATACTTTATACACATTAAAATAAGTCAGTAACTTAGAATATGTGAGATTAGAAGTTACTGTAAGTATTAGTAAAAATAAGCTCATACACTGTGTAACTGTTTTTACATTGCAGCCATTTTTGTTGTGCCAGTTGATTAAAATTAAATAAAGATTAAAGAATTGTATCGAAAAGATTTGTAAATAGCTGACATTACCGTGGCCATGAATTTTAATACACGTTTTGTATTAGCAGCGTATTACAGGGATATTTAAATAGCCGGTAAAAGTGATAAATCAATTATAGAACGAACCTTGTCAGTAAATATATATATATATATATATATATATATATATATATATATATATATATATAATGTTTTAATTTCAATAATTTTCGGATCAAATGACTAAACACATCGCTAAACGGCCCTGCTGGAATATATTGAAAAAGATTGCGCAAGGTCACGCTGTGCATGCAGTAATCACTGTGAAAATTCGTACAAACGGGGCCGCCTGATTGAGCGGCTCGGTAAGGTTTTGCATATTTTATTTTAGTGAGATGTTGGCGTTTCGCGTAATTGCATCGCGGCGAGTCGGTTGCGAGTTTTTTAAAGTTTAATTAATTTAATTAAATACCCAGGTACCTATTTTTTTCAATTCGTTAGAGGCAAAATGAATAAAATAAATAGTCTATTAGTGAAACCTTTTTCTACGCGATCGCTCGAGAAAAAAATTCAAATCAAGGAGCTTGGAAGACGGGAGGTTCCGATTTAGATCTAACCAAAATGCAGAAGGCTTCCACCTCTATTTCAACAAGCTTCAAAGGCCGTTTAAAGAAGTTTAATCGAAATATGTATTCGAAAAATAACTGGATCCCACGAGCCGCCACTGCTATATATATACATATATATTATATATATATATATATATATATATATATATATATATATATATATATATATATATATATATATATATATATATATATATATATATATATATATATATATATATATATATATATATATATATATATATAATATATCGCTTGCGCTATTATATATTATATATATATATATATATATATATATATATATAAATATCATGTGTGTAATTTGTTGGCCATAAGTCCAAATAACCAAGTATTTAATTGACTTCTTTAAATAGTTTAGAGGTAAAGTCTAGTAGGCTGGTTACCGTCTTCCGTATTTATTTTTCCTAATCATTAATTTTTTTTAATGATGTATCATTAATTTCGCAGGATTTGATAATCACTCCGCGTCTTGTATATTTTGTGATTTTGTTTTTGTGTTTTTTTATTTAAAATTAGAATAATATATGAAATGGAGGAAACACAAGAAGGTATGTAGATGAGTTCTTTATAAAAATGTTGAACCCAAATTGGTTTTATATATTATTTTACCTAGTGTTTTATTCGCCTTTCTGAAATTTCTCTAGTATTAAACATATAAGAATTTAACTACAGTATAAGTTTATGTATTGAATCGGACTATATTCTTTGATTGAAACTTTTAGCTAATGTACCTTTTCAAACTGTAATAAAAGTGTGCGGATTCTCGCGGAAATCAGGCAGTTTTATTTAAATTAGAAGACAAGGCCATTTTTTAAATTTCAGGTCTTGTTCGCTTTGCCAAATCACATTTTGTTGGAATTTTTCTGAAAGTTTTCAATTTGATATCTGTATTTTTTACCGAAGTTTTTCTTCATTGTAATAACAACTACATTGCGCATTTTTTGAAGCGGATATCTGGATTTATTAAAAAAAAACATTAATACAATTAATTCATTTCTAAAAAAAATATTTTTTTATAAACGATATTTTGATAAAGAATTCTCCCTAATTCCATATGGCTTTTTATGACAAAATGGTATATTAATCAACTAGCCTGTATGATCATCTCTGGTGAACTTTATCCTCTTATTACATACGAGTAGAATAGTATACTTTTTCTGCGACTTATTAGCATTCATAATAATGTGTTGTTGTTCCTATTATGTGTGACAAGGAGGAACCCCCTCCTACCCTCCAGGAATATCTTGAACTCAAACAGTATACAGAGACCCTTATCCTCACCAATGAAGCTGTTCAGACCCAACTGCAAGAGGAACTCCAAAAAAGGCAAGAAGAATGGGCTAAACAAATGTCGGAAAAAGACAAACAACTAGAAAAACTCAACAGTTTCGTGAACAAGCTTGTCGAAGAACTCCGTAGGTATGAAAATGAACACTCAAATTGCATACGCCCCACAACCCAAACTTCCTACAGCGACATCTCAGATGAGAGAATGAGCGCGAGCTCAAACTCTGACTCCGATTCCAATACTTTAACCAGCTCCTCAAAGAGGAAAAACAAACGTCCTAATCGAAACCCCAGGTCTTCTTCCTTCAGCCCCCCAGCGAAAAACCCTCAAATTCAGTCTGCTGACTGAATTCTACCTCAGAATATACCAACCAATTCCCCCTTCCCTTCCAATAAAGACACTACCACTACTACACCAAAGCACACCTAACCTTAATTACACTAACACACAACATATCTCACACAAACCACCCACAAACGCTCAAAAAACTGCCACTGAACATACACAACCAAAATCACCCAGAATCCCCCCAATTATCCTAAGGGACAAATCCAAATACACAAATGCAGTAGCTTTTTTCAAATTGAATAATATTAATTATGGCAACCCATCGAATCTGTCTGTGGGTATCAAAATTAACCCTCCTACTCCAATAGACTATACAAAAATCACCAACTTTTTTGAGGAACAAAAAATTCAGTTCCACTCTTTTCATTTTGAAGAAGAAAAGATGCTACATGTGGTCCTCTGCGGGGTCCTAGAGGACTGGTCAGAGGAAAAGATTAAAAATGACCTTTGTAACTTAAATTTTAATCCCGAAAGGGTCATTCGCTGGATTAGAAAAGACGGTAGCCCTATGTCACTTGTACTAGTTACTCTCCCTAAAACAGAGAAACACATTTTCGATTTACATATTTTAGATGACATGTCGGTCAAGATGGAGTCCCAAAAAACACGTACCACATCTACTCAATGCCACCCCGCTAATTATCAAGGGTGCCCAAAACACCCAAAAAACTCTAACCCCCCGACCATTCCCCCGCCCACTTTCGAATGGGGTAAAGACACTTTAAAATCACAACCCCCCACTAATATTAGTTCAAACGACCTTGCAAACATGCTCCAAGTTCTTGCCCAAATGAACAGCCAATTGCAGACTTTTATGAACCAATTTATGAATAACCTCCACGCCCAACTTAAACAAATTTTACCATTGACTATCCCCCTCCCCCCTAAAAATAACTCATAATGTTTAAGCAAATTCGTCCTTCCTCCATTAGGGTTGTTTCATGTAATATTAACATTATTAGAGACAAGAAAATCGAACTAATTGACTTCGCAGAAAGGTTCCAAATTAATGTTTTCCTAATACAAGAAACTTGGCTTAAAAGGAGCCATAGGTTCTCCTTCCCTAACTATCATGTTTACAGAACGGACAGAGAGGGCGCCCCTGGCGGTGGAACAATTATCTTAATCAAAAAAACTTTCATACGAGATCCCCAATCCTGACAATGGGATTGAAGGTACATATGCCAAAATATTTCTTAAAGATGCCCCCTTAACTGGGTTCTGTTTACTGTGGTCCCTCCCCCTCAAAAATTTTCAATGTAAATAATTTAACAAACATTTTCGGCAACAACGAACCTATTCTAATCGGAATAATTCTAAATGCCAAACATATAGAGTGGGGTTGTAATGCAACTAATAACAGAGGTTTCACCATAGTTAATTCTCAAGACATACTTAAATATAATGTTTTAGCCCCTCCCCCCCCCGAATCTACTCATTTAGGCCATCAAGGCAGACCCGAAGTCCTTGACTTTTTCTTCTCAAAAAAACACACAAAATATATCCTAGCCGGTTGTCATACATGAATTTGTCGTCAGATCATGCGCCTATTATCATAGACTATGGGGATATAATTCAAGAATCCACCCCTCTCAAACAAATCAAATTTAATAATTGGGAAAAATACAAGGAAACATTAGAGAATGTAACAAATAATTTTGTAATCAACTTAATCCCGGAGCTTGAAAAATCTGTTTTGGATCTCTCATGCTCAATCTCAAACGCTCTCACTGTATCCACACATATCAAAACCTCGAAACTCACTATATATGGTCACATCCCCCACACCCTGAGAAAAGAAATAAAAGCAAAAAATAGGCTTAAAAACTTAGCTTACCCAACATAAAAAGACAAGCCAACGCGGCCAACGCGCAAATTAAAACAAAATTAAGGGACATTTACAATCTCCAGTGGGAAAATAAACTTAAGGAACTCAACGAGGAAGACCCGCGATTCTTTAAATTAGCCAAAAGCCTCACAAAAGGCCCAAGGCTACCGATGCCCCATCTAATCAACACAAATGACAATTCAATTATTTCGGACCCTGTATCGAAAGTGGAGAAATGTGCAGACGACCTTTGCTAGCAATTTAACGATCATTATCACGCGGATGAGGCCTTTGAACAACGCGTGAATAACACAATTAGATTATATAATCAAACCCCATCAGCCCCCCTCCCCACCGTGTCCATTGAGCACGTACAAAACCATTATCCACTCACTCAACATTAAAAAAGCACCCGCTCACAGGCACACAAGCTCGACGAGATCTCCAACCTGGCCATCAAACCCCCCCCCCCCCACCACTTGATTTCTTTGTACAAATTGTAAATAAAATGTTCCTTTTCGGCCATTTCACACATTTTTGGAAAATAGCCAAAATAATACTAATAAGAAAAAAAGGGGAAAACCAACATTATACAAATAGTTACAGGCCTATAAGTTGGCTCTCCGTGCTAGGAAAAGTTGCCGAAAAATAATCTTAGACAAACTACAAGACGAAGTTCTAGAGAAGAACATCTTACCAAACTTCCAGTTTGGTTTCAGACAATCTGTCAGCACAGTCAATCAAACGACAAGACTAGCTTCTGATATAATTACAGGTTTCAATAGAAGAAAGACCATAGGGGCAATTTTCTTAGATATCAAAAAAGCCTTCGATAAAACTTGGCATAATGGCTTTATACTCAAACTTATTAGACATGGAATTTGCAACCTGTTAATTAAAATTATCCAATCCTTCCTTTCCAATAGAGAATTCCTGGCTCATATTGACGGTTTCAACTCCTCCAATAGAATCATAAGAGCCGGTGTGCCTCAGGGGTCCCCCCTCTGGCCACTTCTATTTAATTTGTATATAGCAGACATCCCTACAGACCCTCACACCAAACTATACCTTTTCGCTGACGATACGGCCCTAACGGCAACTGACAAAAACCATAATTTTATTGTCACTAAACTACAGAGGCACATACTCACCATTGAAAAATGGATGGAAAAGTGGAAACTTCTTCTAAATCCAAATAAAACTCTAGCCATAATTTGTACTAAAAGCATCAGGGCTAACAATAACAGAAAAATAAAAATATTAAGAACCGAAATCAATTGGTCTAGGCAAATTAAATATTTAGGAATAATATTTGACAAACGTTTGAGGTGGTCTGCAAACACAAATCACTCAATTAAAAAAGCAAGGGGCATTTTTTCCATATTATATTCACTCCTCCACAATAGGAGTAAATTGAATAATAAAAGCAAATTAACTCTGTTTAAATCATATATTAGACCTGTATTGACCATCTGTCACCCCAACCAGATCAACCAGATCAACCAGATCAAAAGACTTCAAACAGTACAAAATAAAATCGCTAGAATAATTTTCAACGCAGAAAGAGTCATAAGATCTGATTCTGAATTCTAAGTGACGTTACATTAAATTTCTTTAAAGGCAGATAATTTCTATAGTATTTTTCTAAAAGAGCTGAAATTTTGTATACACTCTACTAGCACGTGATACTTCATTAAAATGTCAAAGTATGTTTTTTCAAATTTTACCGTACGAGTCTACTGTTTTTTACTTTTTAGTAAAGTAGTTAAGTTTAAGTTTAGTACTTTACCGTACTACACTCGCAAATTATTATGCAGGGGTAAATAATAGGTATTATTATCTATTCAAATTCAGCGAATAATAATATAGTTAATAGATGTTTTATTAGAATTCAAATATGTAGTACTATACAGAGTATTCTACAAGAAAAAAATACATTATTTGGTTCATTACTTTTTTGAGACACTGTATAGTAAAAAATATTTTTACGTATGCACCTCTTTAATTCCTGCACCTCTCATTTGAAACTTTTTTGTATATTTTGTAGTTTCGGCGCTATTAACGGCGAAAACCTTGTTGATGCGCCCTGTATGAATATTGCTCTTAGCTTTAAATTTTTCACAATTATTTTAATAAGATTAAAAAACTTTTCCAGAAAAAAACACTAAATGTTTGGCAAAAAATCGCATTATTCTGTTGATTTTCAGTAACGGTTATTCCTTAAATATTTCTATGACCTCTTTGATGATTCCTTGTATAATTTTAACAATAAAAACCTAAAAATATCGCATATATATTTAATACGTTTTGCGCTAATAGAATCTTCCAAATAACCGCTGAATTATTATACTTTAGTTTAGTAAATTTCTTTTCTGACGGCACCCTGTACAAATTACAAATTTCCTGATATGTACGAAACATCTTTAGAATTATTATTTTATGTTAGGTTATGTAGCCATGTGGCTGTGTGAATGCCCGGCAGCTGTCAGGATCAGGTTCTCCATATTCGGTAGAGATATCCTGCTGCCCGAGGACTTGAAGAATACCTCCCCAAATGCAATGATAAGACTCATTAAGGGAGAACTGCACGCAAAAAGTTAAAAACTAGCGACAAGGTCTAGTCAAGTTCAAAGTAAGATGAAAAGGTACCTACGTATTAGAAAAAACTTCCTGCACGTCCGACCTCAAAAAAATGTGTTATGTATGGGCAATTTAAATTACATTTCGTTAAAAAATGGGTTCAAAAGCGTTCACGCGCTGCAGAAATACAAAGACCTGAGTACGATTTACCGTTTCAAATTTTGCAGTTACGTAGACAAAGGGTCAATGCAAGGCGGTAAAGAGCCATTTTGTAAAAAAAAATTATATGCCACGGCATTTGCGTCAAAAAGTGGTCGAAAAATGGTCGAAAATGGACAAATCTACTTCTATTTTATAATTCTTGATTTTTTTGTAAAAAATCGCATGTAGCGCCCAACTATCCATATTTCCCTATTGAAATCACATTGAAGCTAATACATATCTCTTATATTAACATAATATTGCAGCGGCGGAAGGCTTGGAAATGATCCATAAAACTGCGTGCAGTTCCCCCTTAAGTACTTACAGTTGCTTGGCGAAGTGTAAACATAGGAGTGAGCCACAATGGACCAGTCGCCCTGGAGTGTCGATTTGAACCACTCACTTTTAACCTAACCTAACCTAGGTTACGTAAACTGCAATATAACAAGCGCGTATACACATCTCTTTTTAAATAAGTCGTTTCAGTTAGTTGAAAATGATTTAAGATATCCTGCATATAGTGTAAAATGTTTTAACTATAACTTCTCATCGGACAGATACGAAGATAGCGAATGTGTCTGTCAATATTTTTAAAACTATTGTTACGCAATAGATTGAATATTCTTAATCCGGGTAACGTTAAGAACCGTTCTATTTTTAACTTTTCTCAAATAAGAAACTTTTTATTGCCAGTTGATATATGTTCTTGATTTTTAACAACATTTAGAAAACTAAATTTAAAGTAGCTCGAGGGGTCCGTATTATAGAGCCCTCATTAAAGAGAGACATTAAGAAATAATGTGTAACTCCTCATATTTTCTGAGAACTCGTTACACGACCCAAATCACTCGTAAAACCAAAATTGTATAAGGAATTCGTTAGATATATGTTAAAAACAATTAATTTTAACTCAAATAAAACACTTAAATATTCCAACTACTACACTTTACTTCTAAACGAAACAAAAAATTTTACAAGATGATTTCATCACCCGTCGTCATCATTTCGAAAGCTTACATAATAACCCCATGCTTAAATATGTTTTTACTTCCCTCGTAAAAGGGAAATATTGTAATCGTAAAAAAAAATCACCCTCCGAGATTTTTTTCAGACCTTTCCGTTTCGGGGTCCCTAGATGTCGAAAACATGTTTTCTCAATTCCGTCTGTCTGTCGGTCTGTCTGTTCCGCGGCATATCTATAAAACTACTTACCCGATTGACTTCAAATTCTGGAGAAAAATTAAGTGTCATATGGGGATTATCAAAACAAAATGGCGGCCAAGTAAAATGTTAAAAAAAATGGTTACTAAAAAATTTCTTATTCAATTTAGCTCAAATTCTGCACAATAATGAAGCATCATGTAGGAATCAACTGATAAAAATTTTGGTACAAATCCAAGATGGCCGAACAAAATGGCGGCATAGTAAATTATTTAAAAATTCAGCCTGAAAAACTATTTAAGGGCCCGATTTCAAAACGTGTGCCATACAAACTGTGTGCCTTAAATAATTGTGGAATACAGATGTACTAGTAAAACGGTAGTACTAATTCAAGATGGCGGAACAAAATGGCGCCTAAATATAATACAATATTTGTAATCCTGAAAAGAATCATTTTCTTTTTTTTACATATATTTACGTATTAGCGCCCCTCGATGCCAAAAAATATGTTTTATTAATTTCGTCGGTCGGTCTGTCGGTTTGGCTCTCTGTTTTCAGTTCACGGCATAGCTTAAAAACTACTTATCACAATGACTTTAAATTTGAAAAATTAAAGGTTATATGGCGATGACCTGGTAATATTTTGATAAAAATCCAATATGCCGGAATAAAATGGCGGCCCAGTGGATCGTTAAAAGAATTATTACTGAAAAAACTCAAATTTCGCACAAAAATCGAGTGTTATATAGGAATGAACTTGTAACATTTTGGTATATAACATAGCAAAACAAAATGGCGGCCTTTTAAAACATTTAAAAAATCAGCCTGAAAAACTACCTACTTATTAGATTAATTACAAATTTTGTGCAAGCATTAAGTGTGATATAGAGATACAAAATTTCTAAAAAAATCAACGTAAAAAAATCGGTTTCATAGCACTATACGTAGCCATAATATTTCCGTTTTTACCAATAATCTTGAGGTATTATCTACAAAATAGCACTCTAAAAATTAATTTATCTTGTGATTACACCATTCTTTACCAAAAAAAAAAATATTTTTTACTTAAATTTAAGAAAACATGAAAATGATCCTAAAAATATACATAATAACCTAACAATGTATGATTTTTTTCTGTCAGAAGATGGCATTTCATATATTAAGACAAAGCACTGTTGCCAGATTTCAAGAGTATATATAATGTAAGTCTCGCATAATCTGTGTTAAATAATGTTATTTTTTTCAATTTGTTGTTTAATATAACGAATTTATTTTTGAATAGAAAATATCTCAGTGCATGAATTGTATTATATACCCTATACCATCTTCTGTTAAGTAGATTTTCGTTTTATATAATTACTCACTTTGTGATAACTAATATATTTGTTTAATATTTTATTAATCCCCGTTCAGGCAGATAACTTTCTTAACAAAATTTATAATTAATAAAAATGTTGTTTAGGTTGGGTTACGAATGGTTAGGTTTGCTGTAAAGAAAGCGCGCCAACAAAATGCCGAGTCTATATTAAAACAAGGATTTTTTTAACAAAACTTATACTGTTAGGTGGATCTGGTCCCGTTACCGTTAGGTTAGCCCGGGTTTGTCGATAAAATTACCGTTAAAGCTATAAATTATCATTAACGCCATAAAATCACATTTCAAAACATTGCAAATCAGACCTGAAATACGCGCGCACTCTAAAATAGTGTAATTGGTGGGAGTCACAGCTGAATTAAGGTCTTGTTTTAAAAAACGGATCTATAATAATGAAAGATAAATCCAAGACTATGCAATCAACTATTTTTTTAAATCTAAATGTTTAAGAAAATTGGAGGGCATTGGCAACAGTGTAGGGACGTAACAAAAGAGACATTTCGCAGTGCATTTCTTGAATATTTACGATTTTCAAAATGCATTTTCTCAAAAACTACTGGATCACTCACACTTTTTAAATCTGGAAATTACTAATAAAAATCAACACTTTTTAATGCTTTTTAAACTTTTCAAAATTCGTGGTTAAGTGTAGCGTTATGGACCCAAAAAATCTTATTCAATTGACTTTAAATTTTGCGGAAAAATCAAATGAAGAAATGAAAAATGGCAGTGTGTGTTAATATAAAAACTACTTATTGAATTTATTTGAAATTATGCTCAAAAATCAAATGTGGCATAGGTAGAAACTGCTAAAATATTGGTAGGAATCCAATATCATCGAATAAAATGGCGACAAATAAAAATGTTTTAAAAGTCAGTATATATGTGTTACTAAATGACCATGTACTAAACTAAATTGGGTACTTGTTCCGTATACCCGTTTCTGCTATTATAAGAGATTTTCCAAAAATTCTTTTACACAGTGTTTATATAGGCCGAATGTAACAATAATCCGTCTGCGCTGCTTTAAAATTTTCCCCATTTTTGATTTTCCCGTAAACAAGTCCAGTGCGTTTCTGTCAAAATATGTAAACACGGGAAATGACTCATGTTCATTTTCTAAACCTAGTAGACTTCCTTACGGCAATTACAATAAAAATTAAGAATTAATAAAGGGGGCAAATTTTTAAAGCAGGGCAGACGGATTATTGTTACATTCGGCCTATATAAGTAAGGGGAAAAAGAATTTTTGAAAAATCTCTTATAATAGCAGAAACAGGTATACGGAACAATTATCCTAAATTGGGTCACACTTAATTATTCCTAATAAAAGGAAAGATTCATAACGAGGGAAGTTCCGTGTAAAGGAAATTTACCGATTTTTTTCTGATATTATATTTCTCGAAACCTTATCTACTTTCGTTCGAACGAAGCTCACACGGCCACTCCTGACAATAAATTCGTTCTCGAATTTATTTCCTATTCTGCCCATACTACTACAGTAAAACATGTTTGTCACATAATATAGCAAAAAGCACGTCGTCTCAACGTCTGAATACCCATGATACGACACAAAGAGCACGTCTGCCTTTCAGCTTTCAATAAAATGCGAACCATTATAGCAAAGAGCATATCATTTCAGCCATCAAGTCATCATGACCTTGATGCAAAGAGCAAGTCTTTCAGCAATAAACAATAAACAACCATTGCAAAAAGCACGCCATTTCAACGTCAAGTCCTAATGACCTTGAGGCAAAGAGCAAGTCTTTCAATAGTATTTTTTTGTGCAATTACTGTTCTCTGTTACTCTCCAATGAACTAAAAGTTCACTTAACCTAACTAAAGTTCAGACGGGCATTTCTCTTTTCGACAAATATTTATGGTATCATAATAAGCATAGCTCTCTAAATTCTACTCACAAAGACTTACAAACAGTTTATAAGAATAAACATTTCCCCTATCATCATCGCAACTATCTGACCGCTCCCGCGTCGTTTTTCGAAGGGTCGAAAGCAGGGATGTCTATTCGCACCGAAGTCGCTTGAATCACAGGCGCAGCTTCTTCTTGTTGGAGACGCTGCTGCATTTCGCGAAGAACAGTGGGTAAAACACTTGTGAATTCTTCTAATTTAATACCGATACACTTATCAGTTATCATAGCGAAAATGACAACTAACTCCCAATTAATAACTGTATACACGCGCAACACCGCTGACCGGTTAGCTGGTACTTTTAGCGAGTCTATCCCACTTTTAATATTAAAAACATTTAATTTCCACACAAATAAAACACCTAAATATTCCAATCACTGTACTTTACTTCTAAACGAAACAAAGTATCTTTCAAGAATGATTTCATCGCCCGATACATATCGTCATGATATCGAACGCTTACATGATAATCCCATGCTCAAATATGTTTTTTATATTATATTTCTTGAAACTTTGTCTACTTTCGTTCGAGCAAAGCTTACATATATCTCATACTGCTGAAAATATTTACGCTAAGATATGATGTTGAAAAACACAATAAAACTGACATGTTTTATAAAACCAAATAAGAACTTTATCGCCGGAAGGTTTTTTCATTCAAAAATAATATTAACTTAACTTACTCTCAGTCTAAGTTTGACATTTGAACGATTCTTGATTAGATTATCTATGATGGAATGATTCATATTTGAGATAGTTGTTAAATTTTTTCTGGTTTGGGGGTCCAGGTATTAATGGGCATGCTAAAGCCACTTCGTAGTTTTCTACTGCTTATTGCAGGACGTTAAACCATTATATGAGCGAGCCCTCACTGAACTTCCATCGCTTTTGGGCAACTTTCAGCTTTACACGTTTTTACTTCCCTCGTAAAAGGGAAGTATTGTAATCGTGAAAAAATCACCTCCGATCTTTACGTTCCAGGGTCCCTAGATGACAAAAAACATGTTTTCTCGATTCCGTCGGTCTGTCTGCCTGTCTGTCGCTCTATTTGTCCGCGGCATAGCTAAAAAACTATTTACCATATTGACTTTAAATTTTGTTCATTCGAAAGTGCTTATCCGATTTATCTCAAATTTTGTACAAAAATCAAGTATTATGTAGGAATCAACTGGTAAAATTTTGGTAAGAATCCAAGATGGCGGAACAAAATGGCGGCTTAGCAAAATATTTAAATATTCAGTCTGAAAAAACTACTTAATGAACCTTTTGATACGAAAGATGGCAGAGCAAAATGGCGGCTTAACAAAATATTTAAAAATTCAGCCTGAAAAAACTACTTAATGAACTGATTTCAAATTGTGTGCCATAACTAATTAAGGTATAGAGATGAACTAGTAAAAGTGTGGTACTAATTCAAGACGGCGGAACAAAATGGTGGTCAAATAAAATTTTTATGATCTGAAAAATTCACCATCTCAGGTTTTACATTTCTTCGCGTTTTGGCGTCCCTAGATGCCAAAAAATATATTTTATCAAGTCCGTCGGCCTGTCTGTCGGTTTGTTTGCCTGTCTATCTGTCAGTTCGCGGCATAGCTTAAAAACTATTTAACTGATTGACTTCGAATGCTCCTTAAATTAAGGCTTATATGGGGATGACCTGGTAATAATTTTGGTAAAGATCTAATATACCGGAACAAGATGGCGGCCTAGTAAAACGATGAAAAAATTATTACTAAGAACACTACTTATCCAACTTATCTCAAATTTTGCAAAAAAATCAAGTATTATGTAGGAATCAATTAGTAAAATTTTGATACGAATCCAAGATGGCGTCTTAATAGAATATTTAAACATTCAGCCTGAAAAAAACTACTTAATGAACTGATTTCAAATTGTGTGCTATAGGGATGAATTAGTAAAACTATGGTACTAATTCGAGATGGCCAAACAAAATGGCGGTCAAATAAAATTTTTTTTAATCTGAAAAAACTCATACACTACAACTTTACACATATTTCCGTTTTAGTGTCCCTAAATGTCAAAAAATTTGTTTTATTGATAGTCTGGCGGTTTGTCTCTCCGTCTGTCAGTTTGCGTCATAGCTTAAAAACAACTCATCAGATTGAATTCAAATTTTAGTCAAAAATTATGGGAATGACCTTGGTAAAAATCCAATATGCCTGAATAAGATAGCGGCCTAGTAAAAGGTTAAAACAATTATTACTAAAAAAACTCATTATACAATTTACCTCAAATTTTGCACAAATATAAAGTGTTACATAAGAAGGAACTTTTTTAACATTTTGGTATGAATATAAATAGCAAAACCAAATGGGGTCGTCATAAAATATTTAAATAATCATTCTGAAAAAAACTACTTATTAGATTAATTTCAAATCGTGTGCAAGCGTTAAGTATGGTATAGAGATAAACTGGTAAAGGTGTGTTATGAATTCAAAATAGTGGAATCAAATGGCGGCCAAATAAAACGTTTAAAAAATTAAATATGATATAAGGATAAACTGGTACGAATTCAACATGACAAAATCGCGGTGTGGGTCAATGTAAAAACTACTTACTGAATTTATTTTAAATCATGCCCAAAAATTAAGTGTGGCATAAGTAGAAACTGGTAAAATATTGGCAGGGATCCAATATGTTAGAACAGAATGGCGTCCAGTAAAAATGTTTAAAAAGACAGTACATATATATATATATATATATATATATATATATATATATATATATATGTGTGTTTCTAAATAACTAAATTGGTTCACACTTCATTATTCTTAATAAAAGGAAATATTCATAACGAGGGAAGTTCCGGGAAATTTACCGATTTTGTTATTTCGTGATAGTAACTCTTGAGTTGGGAGGCGGTATAGTTAGTAAAATGTGCTGAAATGGTGTATTTTTAATTCTCAGCATCAAACAACAACGATAAATATATAAAAAAGAATGGATTTTGTGCTGCCATAAGGTATATTTCATAAAACCGCTGGAGAGTTCGATCTCGAACAGCGGAGGAAAATTTTTCTTAAAAGTAAGTTTAATGCGCTCGCCCTCTGATGGCTAGGCGGTTGTGCGCTCCATCAGTAGTATGCTAAAATTACCTCTCAAATAGTGTAAAAACAACTACGGCACAGAGTATAAGTATGTGCGAGACGTAAGGTGATATCCAGCAGTGGATGAAAATAGGGTGACGATGACGTTGATGATATAAATCAAACCTAATTTCAAAACATGGCATCAAATCAGTGAAGGGAATTTCTGAAACTCCAACTTCCAATTATCAAAGTACGTCAGATAAATAGTTTTTTAGCTATGCCGCGGAGAGACAGACAGATCGACAGACCGGAATTGAGAAAACATGTTTTGGCAAAGCTTTAGAAGATGATTTTTTCACGATTACACTACTTCCCTTTTACGATGGAAGTAATAGTAAAACTAGATTAAATTCTACAAATACGTACCTACATTTACAAATTAATAACTTACGTGCTTTAAATGCTGACCGTCTACCCATAAACAATAGTGAATTGAGGACATAACATGGCAGCGGTGGCTTTTGTCCCATCATATTGGATTCCTGTCAATATTTTACCAGTTTTTACCTATGCCACATTTGATTTTTGGGCATAATTTAAAATAAATTCAATAGGTAGTATTTACATAGCCACATACCGCTATTTTGTTATGTCATGTTGAATTGATTTTTTAAAATTTGATTTGGCCGCCATTTTGTTTCGCCGTCTTGAATTCGTACCACAACTTTACGAGTTTATCTCTGTATAACATTTAAAGCTTGCACAAAATCTGAAATTAATCTAATAAGTAGTTTTTCAGGCTGATTTATTTACATATTTTATTAGGCCGCCATACCTTGGATTTATACTAAAATGTTACAAGTTGATTCCTATGTAACATTTGATTTTTGTGCAAAATTTGAGGTAAATTGGATAATTAGTTCTATTAGTAATACTTTTTTTAAATATATATTATATATTGAATTTTGAATTTTTACCAAAATATTACCAGGTCATCCTCATATAACCCTCAAATTTTAACTAAAATTTGAAGTCAATCTGGTAAGTAGTTTTTAAGCTATGCCGCGAACTAACAGATAGAAAGAGCGACAGATGGACTGACGGAATTATTAAAACATATTTTTTGGCATCTAGGGACGCTAAAACGTGAAGATATGTAAAAACCTGAAAGCGTGATTTTTTTTTCTCGATTTCAGACTTTTATTTGGCCGCTATTTTGTTCCAGCATCTTGAATTAGTATCGTTTTACTGTTTCGTCTCTATACCACAATTGTTACCGTACACAATTTGGAATTAATCCATTAAGTAGTTTTTCATGCTCAATTTTTAAAAATTGTATTGAGCCGCCATTTTGCTCCGCCGTCTTGGAATCGTACCAAAATTTTACCAATTTATTCCTACATAATATTTGATTTTTGTGCAAAATTTGAGATAATTGGGTACGTAGTTTTTTAATAATATTTTTTTTTACATTTCACTAGGCCGCCATTTTATTTCGCCATGTTATATTTTTACCAAAATGTTACCTGGTCATCCCCAAATGACCTTTAATTTTTGGTCAAAATTTGAAGTTAATCGGGTAAGTATTTTTTTAGCTATGCCGCGAAAAGACAGACCGACAGACAGACAGACCGACGAAATTGGGAAAATATAGCATCTAGAAACCCTGAAACGTAAAGATCTGAACAAAACTCAGAGGGTAATTTTTTAATGATTACAATACTTCCCTTTTATGAGGAAAGCAAAAATAATTCATATCTAACAAATCTAAGAAATGGAAAGCGATAAGTTTAGGACAAGCTAAAACTTACTCAGAATCGAAGGTGGAACCTCAAAATAGAGAAGGGCAGTCCATTTCAAATTTCAAAGTCGCTACAAATTACAAATAGATCTGGCTACACTGCCACAATTAAAATATTTTTAAATGACGTATCGCAGCTCCATATCAGCTCATCAAATTTAAAAAATGTCGTTTCGTTTTCCAGATACGTCTAACGCACCATCAAACATATATGACAACTACACTCAATTATGCTATTGGTTGTTTATCTGAAATCAAGCCGCATACCTTTAACAATGCCAACCCTTAGATAAAATTGATTTAACTTCTAATCCATGTGCTATAAAACTTCTTTTATTTGACGCTTTTCTTGATAAAAATACTTTAGGGTTACAATAGCACAATGAAGTAGGTATTAAGCGAAGATATATTAGTCTGGACGTTCTAGAAATATCAGAGGGAGGATAATTATAGGATTTTTCATATAATATTAACTTCTTGAAATGGGAAGAGCGTTTGCCCAATATAAAATTTAGATAGATATTGTTAAGATACTAGTAAGATGTACTATCATACAATTATTCTTATTATTGGTCTATGTGTCATATTCGGCGCTTAAAACTATACCAACCATAGGAGACTTTATGAAGAACGAAAGGATGTAAGAAAGAAATACAGACTTTTCGCCCTGGAGCCAATTCAGGACGATTTGTATGAATAAGATTAAACATCACATGGTAGCCCGGATAGGAAGGAAAGAACGAATAAGGTATATTACATTACAAGTTTTAAAAGCGGTAGTTTTCACGAGGAGGTATTTAGAGTTTGAAAACGATAACTTTGACACGAGTAATGTATACTATTTTTCTAACGACCACTCAAAATTTTCAGTAGAATTATTATATTTTATATTTTGTATAGTTCAACATTAGTGTGGAAAAAATTGTTTTAACACTAGTGTTGAAAAAAATGTCACCCATTGCGTCAGCTGTCATATTGAAAATCATTTTTCAAGACACGTTAAATTTTTTTTTTCAATACGCGTGTGATATATGGCACTTTCCAGCCCAGTTAACAGTGTGTTTTTTAACCGACTTCAAAAAAGGAGGAAGTTCTCAATTTGACCTCTATGTATTTTTTTAATGTTTGTTCGCGCATATTGTCTAAACGGCTTGGCGGATTTTGATAAGTCAAACGCCAAATTATAGAGGACGTTTCTCTGGTGGTTCCATGTATTTTGAATGAATCCGTTTACCCGTTTTTTTTGTAATATTTAAAAAATCACAGGTATAAGGGCGATAAAGGTAGCGAGTTTTATAATTAAATTTACATTTTTTTAAATATCCCTTTTCAAACTAAAGCACTGAGGTGACCATGAAAATGTGCAACCTCAAAATCTAGTATTACTTGACAGTTTCGAAAAATGAACATTCGGTATGAAAACGTTATTAACCGACTATCCTCGTTTTAATTTTATGAATGTATCAGTGGCGGCTTGTAACCTTAACGCTAGACAGTGCTGCTTATAAATACAGTGAAAAATGAATGGCATGTGTGTGTCCCCTCGGTGTTCCGGATATGTGGTAACATTTTCCTTTTCATCGATCTACTCAGTGGTGCAACTAGGGGGGACTAGGGGGAGCTTAGCCCCCCGCGACCCCAAAATTACACACCCCGCCAGGCGATTGGCGAGGGTCAACCAAAACACTTAAACTCCATTTTGTATGTAAAAATGGGTAAAAAGGTATCCTTTCATAGCATAGTTTATTTTTCTCTTGCATCTTCCGTTTTTTAGTTAAGAAATAACCATAGGTTTTTTTCTAATTTAGCATCTTGTACACTTTTGACCATTTTAATTGGACACTATCTGGGCTTACGAAAACGTAAGGGCACGCTTATTTTGAAGTTATGGATCATAAAAGTTTGAGAAATAGTGAAAAGTGTAAGCGATATTTTTTAAGGGGTTTAGAAGAGTAAAAAAAATCATATTTTGTTTACGCAAAACCGATAATAGTCAAACTGAAAACAGAAATAGGTGTTTTCTAACATTGAAAAATCATGGAAGTCATTGATGTAGATACTTAATCTTTCTCGACTATACATATTTAAAATAAAATTGAGGTGATATTCCAGAAAACGGCGAAATTTCTGTTATTTCATTTTTTGTATCAAAACCATGTTCGTCTCCCAAGTAGGACAAATTAGCTGATGAGCTTTTACATTTATCCATTAAAAACACATAAAAACCAGAGATTTGTCACATTTTGGCAAATGATTCTTGGTTTGTTTTCTAGCCATGAAAGCTCGCTTCAAATTAGATTTTTTGGCTCCAAAAGTAGCAGTTTTTAAGGTAGATAGGCCAAAAAATATCTTTTATAGGATAATTAAACATCCAACATTTTTTTTGTAATATTGGATGGCCAAAAAGTAGAAATATCTGTCAATTTTGTTGCCACAATATAACCACATATATTCTAGTTATTATTGAAGTTAAATTATAGTAAGCACAGCTGTTTAAAATGCCAGAATATGGCATTTTTAATCAATAGAAATCGGGGGTCAGAATATAATCAATAAGTAGGCATTTTTCCCAAATGCCAACCAAACATATTTTAGCAAGTATGTAAGTTTAATTTTATTATAGTAATAATAGGTATATAAGAATGCCAGATTATGACATTTTAAGACAACAAAAATTGAGAGGAAAAAATATGACTTTTATTATCATATTTTTGTTTCAAAATTATACCAAAATTGCTTATTTTTGCATTAATATTGCCAAAATATGATACATTTTGAAATTTACATTTATAACCTATAAAACTATACTTAACCAAACTGAAGATTTATTTAGAAAAACGAAATATAAATTATTTACCATACAACATGTCTAATAAAAAGATTAAATATTCCACAACATACTAAAGAAAGACGATATTGGGCTAATCGTCGTGTAATTTTGTTAAGCTGGCTCCGGTTTATTAAATTAGCCATTTTTTAGCAAGTACTAAAGGCAAACCAAGTAGTCATTTTTATGGGCAAAATTTTAATAAATGTTGCTACATTTGAAAATTATTGCCATTTGATAAATATTTGCTTACAAGGTGACCAATTTCAAGGAATATTTGCTTAAATAATAACCCAAAGTTTTTATGATCCGCCACGATTGAAATTAAAATTAAACTAATTTCCTAGCAGCCATTACTTGACCACTTTAAACAAACATATTCTTTCTACCTATAAAAACGTATTTTTATGCATGTTTTTTTACGTTAGGGACTCTTTAATGAATTTTCTTAGTAAATTACATCTCCAAAAAAAAAATTGTATAAAACGAAAATTTTAGTTTCATGAAGGGGCGCGTGTTTTAGGTGCCTATCTTAGATTATTTTAACAGTAAAAGTTCCTACGCTAGTGTTTTTTATCCCCACCAACCGTCAAATGAATATTTTACACAATAAGTCATAGTGTACGTATTTCTACGAAACCATGATTTGTTATGTTTGCATTTCCTCTTGGCTCATAAATTCTTACACTGATTGGCTCTGTTAATACTATTTCTACATAATTTGAAACAATTGACGATTTATCATATAAATGAAGAAAAGGCAAAAAATGAGAAATTATTTAGGTAAATTTCGGAAAAAATGTTACTCAAATTTCGGCTAAAAACAAATCAGAACTCAGCTAAAAAAGCTCGGTTTTTAATCCAAGTCCAATTTGCCATTTTTACCCCATTATGGCCAAATTATTATTCCCCACTTTAGCCATATTTCGGTCTTTATACTGTAATAGAACTGTTATTTTGGCTAGCAATTTTAGCTAGTTAGTCAGAGATATTAGCAAATATCACAGTATTTTAGCCCATATATGATTATATGTGCTACTTGGGCTGGTATACAGGGTAGACTAAAAAGAAGGAGGCACTTTGGCAGGTTTCCTGTTAACAGGTCCAGTAAAACATATATTATGTTATACAGAAGAAGTGATAACTTTGAACTCCTTAAAATTTTTATATACATTTTTTGATCGCTCTAGGTAACTTTAAGTGTCGTAATTTATTAAAAAAATATATATTTTTTGACAGCTGTCATAGATATTAATCAAACCGCATATAGCTGAAACATAAAAATTTAGACAACATCGGGAGTTTATAATTAAATCATAGCCGTACGAGAAAATGGTTAAAATTGGTTTTATCCTATAATCAATATTATCTTATAAGCGTCAGCGCTTGAGCCCCCCCAAAAGTCCATCTCTAGTTGCGCCACTGGATCTACTTTAACTAGATATTAGAATAGTATAGTAGTATTAAAATAGTACTAATAACATAAATTAAAAGATAAAAATTAAAAGATTCACAATTTTACAAAAAAAAATGGATACAAAATTAAATATTTCGATTTCTCTTAAAAATCAACTCGATGCGTCTGTCTTTGAGCATTGAGCATGTCTTGATACATTGTACTTCTTAAAAACGTTTTAACACGATTTAATGAAGAAAAATTTCTTTCTGTCTCCACAGTAATCATTGGCATAATAACAAAGATTTTTACTAATTTTATCACTTTCTTAAATACATCTTGAAGATTGTTATTAACCAGAAAGTTAAGCAGCACAGCACATGATGAAAAGTTTCTATATTCTTCACGGGAGTATAAAACAGTTAATTCAGTTTTTAATCTTTGCTTTTCCAAAAAGTGATATGGTTTCATGGTTTCTGTAAAATATCTTGGGGGAGTGACAAATCATACCATTCGGCAACATTAATTATAATATCACAAACCTCAATTGCTGATATTTTCCAAGTTTCGTCAATCATTTTCAAAAGATTTTGCTTCTTCCATAATTTCATGCATTTTTCGGTTTCTGATTGTGCTTACATTTTCATTAAATAGTTTCAAACAGCGACTGATTTCGACGTCTATAACTCGTTTTTGTAATTCATTATACAAAATATCTACATGAGGCTTTAATGAAACAGGGTAAGCCAAAATACAAACGATTTTTTCTTGCAATAGTCTTCTTATTGCCCCTGCCTGATTTTTTGTTGTAGTATTAATACCGGAAGTTTCTTCGATTTCTTGCATACATTCAATTAAATCTTCCCTGAATTCAAAGACAACATTTACTGTGCGGCTTTTGAAATTGCATCTAGTAGGCACGGATCTTGGAATTCTACGTCCACCACTTTATTCAGAAAATTAACTCGTTGACCAGAGTTAGAAAAAAATTGGAATTTCAGAGGGATTCCTAAAGAAGATCCGAACATCATTGTTTTGAGAAGCGCAATCATTTTATTTGTTTACTCTCAAAGAATGTAAGAAGCTTTTTTTAATAGTCATTATTTTTAAATATAGTGTTTGTTTGACATTCAAAATTCACTGCAATTCATGTATTACATTAAGGGGATATCGCATAATACATTTTTTGATATATTTTTTTTTGATTATTGGACTTGACAAAAGAAAGTAAATTTATTTTTATATACTACAAATTGAATATAAAGGATGAGCCAAAAACTCTTACAATTAAAATTTTACATATATTTGATGGTCTAAATTTTAAATCATAAATTCATTTTTTTCTTGCCTTAACTCTTTATTTAATAGGAAAATTACATACATCATGCAGGTGCTATAATATGTAACTTAAGAATTTGTTGACTGTGTGTTGGTTCAGCTAACAATAAATCTGTTGTCCTGGTCTTTTCTAGATCAAAATACTAAGAATGCATTATAGAATTTCTTTTAAACAATCCCGTTTTGGGTGTGTAAGATACATTTACATTAAAAAGTTGCTTTTTGCATTTCCTGAAAATATTAAAAATAATATGTTAGCATATATATATATATATATATATATATATATATATATATATATATATATATATATTATATATTTATGTGTTATATTTTTTCAGATTTGTCCGAGATATATGTTATGAATAGCAGTAGTCCCAAAACAGAGCATTGGGGTACTCTACACAATATATCATAGCTTTCTGACAGACATCCATTGATTCGGACTTGGAAGCTCCTTCCCCGTAGGAAATCTGAAATCCATCCAGAAGGGTGTATTATTATAAATATTGTTATATTTTCTTGTTTATTTAAAATTACATCTGTAAGTATATTGTGTATGATAGTATATAGGGTGTCCTAGATAGGAATGCACTCTAAAGGAGCTCATAACCTTAAGAGATTTAGCAAGGATTAATTCAGAGAAAAGTTACAATTTTTTTCTTAATTACTGTAGTTCACTTGTTTATTCCGTAAGCATGTATTTGTAAATAAATAAATCTTTTAGTTTTGTTCAACAGTTTTATCTATGTGTTATGAACATTTAAAAAAAAATCTAGGTTCAAAAATAATAGCGATATATATGTTAATATACAATGGTAAATAAAACAGAAACATATGGTGCACGACAAGATAGTTTTTTTATAATGTAACGACATATTTAAAGTTAAAAATTGATTATCCCTAGAGCATTTATTTTATTGTATCAGTTAACATTTTTATTAATGAAGTACACCATCGCTACTAATATACATTTTAAAAAAGACTTCTAATTTTTTATTGTGAAATAAAACAGTCGGGATTTCAAGAAAAATGAGTATTTATTTTCTTAGGAAGTAGGTGATATTTTTCTATTTGCAATGAGACATTTGGTGGACCTATAGGAAAAACGGCCTTCATTTATGTATCACCCTCTATCTTTGTGTATTATTTTATTACCATATTAATTAATACAGGGTTTGTAAAAAAGAGGAAACTTTGGAAAAAGATATAAATCATTTTTTTAATTCGAACGTTTTTTGTTTATAGATGCGCATTTTAAAATAAAAACAAATTTTTCAAATTATACCATAATTTTTTTATTATGTGGTTTAAACCTAAATCGTTTTTTTTTTAATTTTGGGATAAGTTAGGATACAGCGTCAAGTTGAGGCGAAAATAATGTAGATGACTATTTCTTTTTCCCTAGAATTTACAAAACCGTTTTAGGTTTTTGAACCATATTTTTTAAAGAAATATCCAATAATTTAAAAAAATAGATATTTTACAGGTCTCCTCTAAAAACAGAAAACTTTTAATTAAAAAAAAATATGTGTATATACTTCCCAGGTTTGATCCTTTTTATTTGCCCTGTATTGTCAAAAAATTGCTAATAAATTAACACACTACAAAGTTAGAGGGTGATACATAAATGAAGGCCATTTTTGCTTTAGGTCCATCAAATCTAAAAATTATTTGAAATGGGCGCATTTAGTTTTAACAGATTCGCGATAGATGGCGCCATCGCTGCTCTCGGTTTGTACAATTAATTGTAGAAAAAAAAGTTAGGCATCTCGTAACTTTTGCAACGACCCGAGGTATGGCGCTGCAAACTTTACAACAACTTGAAGCACGGCAGTTTCAATTATATTGTGAGTGTTATGTGGACGAGAAAGCGGTGTGTTTAAATCGACGGACGTAGCGGGAGCCAATAATGAGTTTGGAAATAATAGAATTATTCAAGGAAAATAAAAATTACTCACATAGATAGTTAAATTATATGGATTAGGAAATTATCAATTGAGAAAAAATAGAATTAGTAATTCTTAAAGAGGTGCTGCAACTCTGCATCTCTTATCAAAAAACCGCCACTGGTATGTATACAGGTAATGGTAAAAGAAACATGTGACAGTAATTTATATTAAATGACACTATACAAAAATTAACTAAGTAAACAGCTCTGATATTAATATTTAAATCATTTTATTTATTTTTCTTCAGTATTTATTATAAAATCTAATTTTAATAGTGTCGTTAACTTCTCTATTCGCCACTCTTTGTATTATATTATATATAATTGGATATACATATACAAAAAATTATAATATTCTTAAAAATGTAACTTGTAGAAAATCACTAAAAAGTGAGAAATAAAAAATTAAAAAAAAAATAGAACCGACTTCTAAAAAAATTGCTAAAAAGTAAAAAAAGATTTTGAAATGTTATTCAGACAGATTCATGACCCTCACGTCACCATTTTGAAGTGGAACTACAATATCATCTATCTTCTATAACACGGCCGTCAATAAAATCTTCACGCACTAACCTAGCCGACAAATGCAAGGCCCCTAAAATATTTCTGCGCATGTCTCGAAATACGAATTCGTTATTGGTCTGTTTGGACATTTATAAATGTGCTATAGCGATTGGATGGAAATAGCAGTTTCGCTTGCGCAGTCCCACAAAGGGGCCGTAAGTGTAAGTGATTCGGGCATCAGTTTTAAAAGATATAAGGCTAGCTATATATTTGATTTATATGTAATGCAATATAAAATGCATCAACAATATTTTGTAATGGCTGGGTGAGGCTGCTTTGGTCGTAGACTTATATTTAAGGAATAAATAAAGTATTATTTTTTACGTTTTAGCAATTTTTTTTTGAAGTCGGTTTTATTTTTTTTTTTATATTTTATTGTCAGTTTTGTAAACGTTCATAGGAAAAATACATAGGACATTGAAATTAACTGAACTGTACTACCCATACTTAAACAGCACCACACAATCCTAAACTTTTATTTTATACATTTAAAAAATATTTTGTCCAAATTATCATTTAATATGATATTAAACATGAGACTGGTATTATTCATAGGAAGTAAATTTATTTTACCGAGTTCGAGAGACAAATAAAAATTTAAGCTCAGAATTGAAAAGCCTGTGGTTTAAATCATCTCATCAGACGAGCACTATATGCTACTGGTCAACTTAATATTAGAAAAACGCTTATTGAAATTTCTATGCTCGAAAAAAAATCTAAAATAGGACATCGAAATGTGTCGAAATAAACATCCTCAGTATTAAACGTCTGTTATTTATCTCAAAATATAATGTATTATATAAACTGGGAGAGTCATGTCTATCCCTCGCAAAAGGGTAGTAATAATCCGAAATTTTTTCAGATCTTTACTTATCAGGCTCCTAGATGCCGAAAAACTGTCTGTCTGTTCGCGGCATAGCTAAACAGTTACCTACACCATTGACTTGGGGATGACCTGGTAATATTTTGGTAAAAATTCAATATGCCGCGGGCCGGAACAATATGGCGGCCTAGTGAAACGATAAAAAAATTAATACTAAAAAACTAATTATCCAATTTTCCCAAATTTTGTACAAAACTCAAGTGTTACATAAAAATGAATTGGTAACTATTAAAATATTTAAAAAATTGGCCTGAAAAAACTACTTATTAGATTAATTTTAAATTATGTGCAAGAATTAAGAGTTGTGGTACGAATTCAAGATGGCGGAACAAAATGGCAGTCAAGTAATTTCTACCTCCGTCGTAAAAGGAAAGTATTGTAATCGTAAAAAAATCACCCTCCGAGATTTTTTCAGATTCCAGGGTCCCTAGATGCCGAAAAACATGGTTTCTCAATTCCGTCAGTGTGTCTGTTCGCGGCATAGCTAAAAAACTACTTATCCGATTGACTTCAAACTTTGGTCAAAAATTAAGGGTTATATGCAGATGACCTGGTAATATTTTAGTAAAAATCCAATGTGGAAAAATAAAATGGCGGCGTAGTGAAGTATTGAAAATTATTGCTAAAAACCGTTTATCCAATTTATCTTAAATTTTGCATAAAAATATTTTGTATTATAGTATTATTTAGAAGTCAAATGGTAAAATTTTGGTACGAATAAAAGATGGCGGAATAAATTGGCGGCTTAATAAAATATTTAAAAATTAAGTCTCCTAAACAACTTAATGGACTGTATAGAGAAGAAGTAGTAAAATTTGTTGTACTCCACTCCAGACGGCGGAACAAAATGGCGGCTAAATAAAATATTTGTAATCGAGAAAAAATCACCACCTCAGTTTTAACATATTTTCAGGTTTTAGCGTCCCTAGATAAATATTCGAAATACAATTTTATCAAATCCGTCGGCCCGTATGTCTATTTATCAGTTGGCAGCATAGCTTAAAAACAACAAGATGGCGGCCTAGTAAAACGTTAAAAAAATTATTACTAAAAAAACTAATTATCCAATTTCCTCAAATTTTGCACAAGAATCAAGTGTTATATAGCAATGAACTGGTTAACATTTTGGTATGGATATAAGATAACAAAACAAAATGGCAGCCTAATAAAATATCAAAAAAACTACATATTAGATTAATTTCAAATTTTGTGCAAGCATTAAATGTCGTAGACATATAAACTTGTAAAGTTGTGGTACAACTTCAAGATAGCGGAACAAAATGACGGCAAAATAATTTTTACTTCCCTCGTGAAAAGAAAAGAAGTATTGTAATCGTGGAAAAATAACCCTCCGAGATTTTTTCAGATCTTTACGTTTCAGGGTCTCTGTATGCCGAAAAACATGTTTTCTCAATTCCGTCGGTCTATCTGCCTGTCTGTCGGTCTGTCTGCTCAAGGCATAGCTAAAAAACTACTTAATCGATTGCCTTCAAATTTTGGTCAAAAATTAAGGGTCATACATGGGTATGGTGCCCTAGTTAAAAAATAATACTAGAACTACTTATCCAATTATGTTGCACAAAAATCAAGTATTATGTAGGAATCAACTGCTAAAATTTTGGTACCAATCCAAGATGGCGTTTTTACAAAACATGTAAAAATTCAGCCTGAAAACACTACTTATTGGATTGATTTCAAATTGTATGCCATAACTAATTGTAATATCTAGATGAACTAGTATAACTGTAGCACTAATTTAAGTTGGCGGAACAAAATGGAGGCCAAATAAAATATTTATCATTGTCAAAAAAATGACTCTCTCAAGATATACATATTTTCAGGTTTTAGCGTCCCTAGATGCCAAAAATTATTCGTCTCGTCTGTCTCTCAGGTCGCGGCATAGCTTTAAAACTACTCAACAGAGTGACTTCAAATTTTAGTCAAAAATTGGTTGTCATATGAGGATGACCTGATAATATTTTTCAGCCATTTAAATTAAACGTAATTTGTATTTGTAAATAGTTAATTGACCAATAAAAGTACTGTTCTTAATTATTGTTTTACTTGTTACTGTTCTTTATTGAAGAACGGTTTTATTGTAAGTTACGTTTGGGGTATTTTGTTTAAATAAATCGGAAAAGCTCCTTAACCCGTGCTTTTTTTATTTCTTTCTATTATAAAAAAAGGAAGAGATAATACAATATATAAGTGCCACGATTTTATTCTAAATAGGTTACAGTAAATATGAGCATAAATCGCATGTTTCAGATTTAAGATGATGGATGTTATTACGGTCTGTTGTAACTGAGGGCACCTGCTTTATTTTGAAATCTATGGCGAGAATAAACAGCGGTTATAAAGTTTATCGTTGAGAAACTTTAGTATAAAAGCATTTAGTATAAAAGCAAACTCAGCAATACTCCAGGTTGGCATTAAACGTCAAATAAAAGTTTCTTATCTTTCGGTTACTATCGAGCACTTTCATTCTTTCTTGAATTACATTTCTAGGATGACTAATATAAATACAATTCCATAAAAAAAAACAAATCAGTTTTGTCATCTATTAGGATGATATCGTTTGAGATGTCAACGCCAACTTGATTAAAAATATTTTTCCTATATAAAGCTCCAGTAGATTTTTTAAGGGATATATGTTAGAGACATGAAAAAGACTAATATATAAGCGTTTCAATTTTAGGACTAAAAAAATTTCGTCTTTTAACTAAAGTACCGCAGTGCATTTCTTTAACTTAGTTTTCCTGGAACTAACTGCATTTCCGAGACAATCTCAACTTACTAAAACTTTAATATTGATTCATTAAAAGTTTTTATTGCATCACCGGGGAAATTATGGACTTCGTTACGGACTAATCGTCGTTTTGGTTTACTTTTCCCTTAGATACCAATATTGTTAATTGAATTCCAGAGCAATACACGCGGGTCAGTTTTTATAGAGTATGTCGTGGCCGTTTGTTACTAGGGCTTTCACACTCAGGGACGAAAACCTGGTGTGGAGCGTGTCACTTCATAAAACCGTGTTTTTCGACCTTTCGGCGATCATATCTCGGAAACTATTAGAGATAGGACATTGAATTTACTATGTATTTTTAGAGGAGACGAGGATCTCAAGATTTGTTTGAAACATTTTTCTGGGCCACCTTTGGTACCACAAAGTTGACCAAAAAAGTCAACTTCGATGTAAGACGGTTGAGGTCGCTCTTCCGTCTTACAGAACCCTATTATTTTTGGTTGCGTTTCGATTTCGTTTGACTATTTTTCAATTTTTTTTCGTTCCTCAAATGAATCTTTTTAGTCACTTTTTTATAAAAAAAATAGAACCCAAAAAAGTATTATTTTTGGTTGCGTTTCGATTTCGTTTGACTATTTTTCAATTTTTTTTCGTTCGAAAAAAGGGTTATATCTCAAATGAATCTTTTTAGTCACTTTTTCTTTTTTATAAAAAAAATAGGCATCTGGTGAGAAAAGCAATTACGGCACCGGAAAGTGCTTAAAAAGCTACATAAACTGGAATATTAACTTCCCAGGAATGGGTACATCTTGTAACATTATCCTGTATTACAAGTAAACTAATATAAGCCCGTAGCGTATTTTCTTATGAAACAAGATATTTTTAGGTAGACCGTGACCAAATTTCGAGTTTATAACTTTATCGCTTAAATTACTGCAATTGTATAAAGTTGATTATTTAAACTCCAAATTTAACCTCATTTTGCCAATTACTGCGAATAGTAATCGAAATTACAGACCCGCGGATGGAGCATTTATTTGGCTACAAAAAAGCTCTAATAATATTTCCCTCTAACTACTAAGTAACTGGGTGAAAATTCGATTTAAAGAAAAAAGTGCACATATCGGTTAAAAATCGATAGGTACCGATCCATATACGACGCGAAATGGTAGGTGGCCTTGGCCTAGAATGATAATAAAATTTACAGAATATTTGACATGTCAGTTGTGACCGATCTGTATTTACGCGTTAACGAGTCGTTTTCACGATTTGTATTTTAAACTTACGATTTTAAGTGTAAGTGACTTTTCATTGAGTTCAAAGAACTCTCCTGTGAGAAAAAAGTTGTGTTTTTAAAAGAGAATTTGCCTGAGTTATTGAAAAATCGTTATTGAAAAATTGAAGTGGTTCAAGGCATCTGCCAAGGCAGTTTCTGTGAAGTGACCAACATCTCCGTTTTACAGTTTTATAATGTAAGTGTTTGGTTATTAATTTTTTTTTAAACAAAAATCGAAGTTTTGCAAATAGTAATATTCTAGTATCATATTTTACAAATATTTGATAACGGCGTTGTATTTTAACAATGTGACGATTATTTATTGTATTCTGAACCGTTTTTATTTGATTAATAGGCGTACATTTGAATAAGTTCTTCCGAAGAAGTTATCGTCTTTAGAAATTCTCATTTTCGATACTGATTTAGTCAATGTCTGAACAGTACTATTAAATTTTGTATACTCATTTCCGGAATTGGTAGATTTTCGAGCAATTTTTAATCTACTTTTACCGTTTATTTCTGAAAAATCTTAAATCGTGCATGTATTATGAGGGGTACACATAATTAGCTTGTCAGAGTATTTTCTTATAATGTCTGATCTGATGCGTAAATATACCTATTGCACCGAATAAATTAGACAGATTCAAAGACAGACAGGGTGTTACAAATTTGATGTACGAGCATTGGGATCTCGGAAACGGTACAAGGACGGTTAAATTAGGGCAAAGTTGCTAATTTAAGTTTCTTGTAACTTTTAATGTCGTAATTTATTTTAGAGAAATATTTTTGCAGCTGTCCAAAAAGCGTCTAGTATTCCTAACTATTAAATAGCTAAATTTTTTTAATGAGATTTTTACACATAAATGTATAGCATATATATCCGTAACCTGATCTATCAGACTAGCGGACGTTTGTTAATCAAAAATAGCGATCAAGGTTATGATAATACTAAAATAGGATCGAAAATAACTATAGGACTGGACACCCAAGGTCACCCGCATGGCTAATACACGCACATAGAGTCCACAGGGACAACCTGGTATATTACTTGTTTGCTAATAAGATTGCCAAGAATTGGACTGCATTAGGAAATTACTATAAACTCAATTCTAAGTGTAATGGTCGGTAATTAATGCTTTCAAATTTTATGATTTAATATTCTTAAGTTAAAATAAATTTAAAGTTCGATACCAGAAATATCTTTTTAATGCTCAAAGGTAAGTCTTTTTTTTATTTTCTTTTTACTTCCCTCGTAAAAGGGAAGTATTGTAATCCTGAAAAATCACCCTTTCAGGTTTCTACAGATCTTCACGATTTAGGGTCCCTACATGCCGAAAAACATGTTTTCTCGATTCCGTCGGTCTGTCCGTTCGCGGCATGGCTACTGCTTATCCGATGGACTTCAAATTTTGGTTAAAAATTAGAGATAACATGGGGATGACTTGGTAACATTTTAAAAAAAAAATGTTGCTAAAAAACCTGTTTACCCAATTTATTTCAAATTTTGCACAAAAATCGATTATTACGTAAGAATCGGCTGGTAAAAATTTGGTACGAATCCAAGATAGCTGCTTAATAAAATATTTAAAAATTTAGTCTGAAAAACTACTTAATATACTGAATTCAAATTTTGTGCAATTATTAATTATGGTACAGAGACCAATTGGTAAAATTATAGTAGGAATTCAAGATCATGGAACTGGCGGCCCCGTGAGATGTTAAAGAAATTATTACTGAAAAACGAATTATCCTATTTACCTCAAATTTAGCACACAAATCTAGTGTTATAATATAGGAATGAACTGGTAATATTTTGGTACGAAGCCAAGATAGCAAAACAAAATGGCGGGCTAATAAAGTGTTTAAAAAATCAACCTCAAAAACTACTGATTAGATTAATTTCAAATTTTGTGCAAGCAATAAGAGTGTGACATACAGATAAAATATTTGGCAGATAAAAAATGGCGAAACAAAATTCCGGCCAAATAAAATCTGCAATATGCAATATCTGAAAAACTTTCAAATGTTACATTACATTACATACAAATTAAATGTAATATAGGTATAAACGCTTCCTCGCCACGAACTCTGGGAGCATAGTACCTCCGCAGGAGACCGGGAACCAACCCTGGTGGAATGCTTTGGGGGCTGCTAAGTAGATAAGCTTTGGACGGTTTTCTTTATAATGACAATAACATGCTTTAGGACACGAGTATAGGCATGGGACACCTGATGACATATTCCAGGTATAAACGTGCTTATGGGTAGCCCGGATCAGGAAATGGTCGGGCCTACCCATTAATGGGCGAAGCATGGTTATGGATATGAAAGATATAAACCAGGGCGGTGGGGACCACGTGGCTGGGTCCCTTCTGAGCCGTTCACCGGCACAGCTACACGTACACGACCCGGCAACGTTTAAGAACAAGTTTCTGGCAAAAGGAAATGTAGAAGATAATAGTGAATAAGACCCTTTTAAAAGACGGGATTCCATTGTGAGAACACCGCCATCGACTCAGAGTGAGGCGAAGGAAAGTATTCCGGACCCCTTCAAGAGGCGAGATTCGATAGGCAGATCACTCCCAAGACATCGTACGCTCAGCTTATCTAATAGTAGAGAAAAAACATCACTGGCTAAAACAAACATTCTAAATCGTATTAAAAGGAACGATAGTATGAAAAAAACTTGCGAAAAAATTAGACAAGAATGTGGAAAAGAACACCAAGAAAGAAGTTAAGGAAATAAACAAGAAAGAAAAAATACTAATTGAAAAAATTAACGGGAAAGCTATATGCAAATGGTTAGAACATAGTAATGATAAGTTAAAAAGTTGTGTTTTAAAGAAGGAACACAAACGAAGGAAAAAACCGTAAATATGAAAGAAACGCAAACGGAAGAAATCCAAAAGCATTAAAATATATCCTTGACAGGTGTAGAGACGTAGGAAGAGTACATAGTGCTTGCCCAAAAAGCATAGAGTGAAAACGTTTATGAAAAAACGGAGATTAAGTTAGAAAACCCACTGAATACTAAGATGGGCGTAATAAGAGTCGTCTTTGTAGAACGAAAGGACCCTGACATGACAAAAAGTGTTCAGGTATTACTCAGGAATAAATACTCGTTCCTAGCCGAAACTACCAGGGGCTTCGAAATAGTTAAACAAATGACCACTTTGCAAATGCAGTCAGGAAGTCACCACAGCGAAGAAAACAATATTAGAATACCTAACCGGTAAGAGGGAAAAGAGTTCTGGGACAAATCCCGTAGAGCAAGAGACAAGCCACAAAGTTTTGAATGGGTACACATTCCTCGAGGCTATAGGTTTAGAAAAACTAAGGAAGATGGTATAGGTGATCTTCAACAAAACTAATACTCAGGTTGTGATCTACACCACTAAGAAAATAACTGGACCTAGAAAAATAAACAAGCACTACAAATAGCAAACAAAACGGTACAGAAAGGACGAGCAACGCGTTAATTGTAGATCAAAAGAATCAGGACTTTAAAGATACAATTTACAAGATTAAAGAGACAATACGAACGAATATGGCAAGTGAAGCGGTTAAAACAATCATGTAACCAAGAAAGGAAATGTTTTGATACTGACTGAGAAGGTTGGTTAGGCCCTGAAGAAAATTTAAAAGGAAATCAAGGACGCATTAAAGAAGGCAAGTGTAAGAACAAGTGGACTCCAGAAGAAAAAGGTAGCATTGCACATTAGAGGAATGGACGTTAAAACTGAGAGGCAAGCAGATATCAAAGCAGTGGAAGCTCGTGTAAATAGCCCAGTAATTAAGATTAATGAGGACAAAGCGGAAGAATTGCTAAGAGATCGGCATATGAAAATCAGAACAGTACACTGCTCTATAGGAAGGAGTGTTCATGTCAGGAAATGCGCTATATAGCTATAAAGAAAAGACATGAAAGGGAAGTGTTTTAAATGCGGGGAAGCAGGACACGTAGCGGCATCTTGCGGTAATGAAAAATATTGCCCGACTTGCACTGAAAAGGGACAAAGAGCAGGTTCGGGAAAATGCTCCGTTCTTCAGCGTGCACTATCAATAGCCAAAAAAACGAACTTTAGACAAATGTCCAGTTACAAAAATGGCGGGCAATAAACTTCTCCAGAACAACGTAGATCAATCGAGACGAGCCCATGATATGGCCTTCAAGGTTGCAAGCGATAGACATATAGATATAACGGTGGTGGTGGCAAGTGAAGCCAACAAAAATCTAGTAAAAGGCCATGGCTGGATAACAGACGATAGCGGGGATGTCTCCCTCTATATACATAACAAGAAGATCGAAGTATTTAATGTCGTTAAAGATAAAGGAATCATCGCAATAAAAATAATAGTTGGCTGATACTTCTCTGCGAATATTAAAGTCCAGAGTTTTTGGACCATATTATTGCGCTAGACCGAATTGTTAATCGACTTGAAGCTGAGAAAGTGGTACTTGGAGACTTTGACGCAGAGTCTACAGGATGGGGAGCACCATTGGAAGATACGCGAGGTGGAATTCTCTGGACAGCTGCTGCTGGACCTCTGAACGTAGGCAACAAACCAACTTTCGTTACAGAAAACCAGAAATGTATCTTCTTTTTACCTTTAGGTAAGTAATGAGCATTTTCATTATTTCTTGAATTAGATTTCCAGGTTGACTAATATAATTACGATTCCATAAAAAACAAATCAGTTTTGTCGTCTATTAGTCTATCGTTTGCGATGTCAGCGGCAACTTGATTAAAAGCATTTTTTTGTACATAAAACTCCAGTACTTTTTTTCTTAAAACTTATGGGACATACGCAAAGGTTAGTCAACTTTGGATCATTTATTTTTCTTCCATTTCGGATATTGCAGTCTTGAAATAATTCTAGTGTCCCTTCCGTACACATCAGAAAGACTAATATATACGCGTTTCATTTTTAGAATTAAAAAACTTTCGTCATTTAACTAAAGCACCGCAGTGCCTTTCTTTAACTTAGTTTTCCTGAAGCTAACTGCATTTCCGAGACAATCCTAACTTACTAAAACTTTAATATTGATTCATTAAAAGTTTTTATTGTATCATCGGGAAAATGATCGACTTTCTTCGTTACGGACTAATCGTCATTTCGGTTTACTTTCCCCTTAGGCACCAATATTGTTAATTGAATTCCAGAGCAATAAACGGAGGACAGTTTTTATAGAGCATGTGCCTTGTTTGCTAATAAGATTGCCAAGAATTGGACCGCATTAGAAAGAAGCAAATATAACGATCGACTTTAATCAAGTTAGTACGAACTCTACAATTTTAAGTGTAATGGTCGGTATTTAATGCTTTCGAATATGATGATTTAATATTCTTTTTTAGTGAAATTTAAAAAAGATTAAAATAAATTTAAAGTTCGATACCAGAAATATCTTTTGAAGGCTCAAAAGTAAGTTTCTTTTTATTTTCTTTTTACTTCCCTCGTAAAAGGAAAGTATTGTAATGGTGAAAAATCACCTCCCAGGTACATACAGATCTTCACAATTTAGGGTCTCTAGATACCGAAAAACATTGTTTTCTCGATTCCGTCTGTCTGTCAGTCTGCCTGTTCGGGGCTTGGCTACTACTTATCCGTTTAACTTCAAATTTTAGCCAAAAATTAAAGGTCACATGGGGATGGCCTGGTAACATTGGTAAAAATCCAATATGGCGAAACAAAATGGCGGCCTAGTGCAATGTTAAAAAAAATACTAAAAAATTATTTACCCAATGTACGTAGGAACCGACTGATAAAATTCTAGTTCGAATCCAAGATGGGAAACAAAATGGCGGCTTAATAAAATATTTAAAAATTTTGTCTGAAAAACTGCTTAAAATATTGAATTCCAATTTTGTGCAAAAATTAATTGTGGTATAACTGGTAAAATTCTGGTAGGAATTGACGGTAGGTAGATGACGGAACTGGCGGCCTCGTGAAATCTAAAAAAATATTACTGAAAAACTAACAACCCAATTTACCTCCAATTTTGCACAAAAATCTAGTGATATATAGAAATGAACTAATAATATTTTGGTACGAATCCAAGATAGCAAAACAAAATGGCGTCCTAATAAAATGTTTAAAAAGTCAGCCTCAAAAACTACTGATTAGATTAATTTCAAATTTTGTGCAAGCATTAAATGTGACATAGAGATAAAGCGGTAAAATTGTGGTACGAGTTTAGGATGGCGAAACAAAATTCCGGCCAATCAACGTAAAAAATCGTCAAATTTCCTTTACCAGGAACTTCCCTGTTTCCTCCTCCTTCTCTCTGAATCTTCCCTTTTATTAGGAATAGCGAAGTGTGACCCAATTTAGTTCAGAACATAGTCATTTAGTAACACATATATACTGCCTTTTAAAACATTTTTATTCGTCGCTATTTTGTAAGATCATATTGGATTCCTGCCAATGTTTTACCAGTTTCTGTTTTTCCAAATTATTCTAATAAGTATTGATTTCAGGTTGATATTTTAAATATTTTAAAGGGCCGCCATTTTGTTTTGCTATTTTATGTTCATACCAAAAAGTTACCAGTTTATTCCTATATAACACTTGATATTTGTGCAAAATTTGAGGTTATTTAGATAATTAGCTTTTTTAGTAATAATTTTTTTAACGTTTCACTGAGCCGACATCTTATTCCAGCATATTAGATTTTTAGCAAAAAATTACCAGGTCATTCCCATATGACCTTAAATTTTTGACCAGAAATTGAAGTCACTCTGAGAAGTAGTTTTCAAGTTAGGCCATGAACTGACAGACAGAGAGATAAACCGACAGACGGGATTGATAAAATATATTTTTTGGCACCCAGGGACACTAAAACGTGGAGATATGTAAAACCTGAGAAGATGATTTTTCACGATTACAAATATTATATTAAGCCGCCATTTTGTTCCGTTCATTTATATACTACAATTATTTATGGCACACAATTTGAAATCAGTCCATTAAGTAGTTTTTCAGGCAGAATTTTGTTCTGCCATCTTGAATTCGTAATTAAATTCTACAAGTTGATTCCTACATAATACATGACTTCTGTGCAATATTTGAAATAAATTCGATAAGCAGTCTTTAAGTAATATATTTTTAACATTTCACTAGGCCGCCATTTTGTCTTGCCATATTGGATTTTTACCAGAATATTACCAGATCATCCCCATATGACCTTTAATTTTCGCCCAAAATTTGAAGTCAAACGTTAAGAAGTTTTTAAGCTATGCCATGAACTGACAGGCAAACAAACCGACCGACGGACCAAAGGAATTAATAAAACATATTTTGTTGCATCTAGAGATTCTAAAATGTTAAGTTATGTAAAACCTGAAAGGGTGATTTTTTTACGATTATAAATATTTTATTTAGCCGCCATTTTGTTTCGCCATCTTGAATTAGTACCATAGTTTTACTAGTTCATCTGTATACCACATTTTTTTATGGCACACAATTTGAAATCACGTCCTTAAGTAGTTTTTCAGGCTGAATTTTTAAATATTTTACTAATCCGCCATTTTCTTCCACCATCTTGGAATCGTACCAAAATTTTACTAGTTGATTCCTACATAGTACTTGATTTTTGTACAAGATTTAACATAAGTTGAATATGCAGTTTCTTAGAAATTTTTTTAACATTTCACTAGGCCACCATTTTCTTTTGCCGTATTGGATTTTTACCAAAATGTAACCAGCTCATCCCCATATTACCCTTAATTTATGACCAAAATTTGAAGAAGAATATTTTATTAAGCCGTCATTTCATTCCGCTATCTTGGACTCGTACCAAAATTTTACCAGTTGATTCCTACATAATACTTGATTTTTGTGCAAAATTTGAGATAAACTGGATAAGTCGTTTTTAGTAATAATGTTTCATTTTCACTAGGCCGCCATTTTGTTTTGCCAAATTGGATTTTTACCAAAATATTACCAGGTCATCCCAATATGACCCTTAATTTTTGACCAAAATTTGTCAATCTGTTAAGCAGACAGATAGACAGGCCGACGGAATTGAGAAAACATGTTTTACAGCATCTAGGGACCCTGAGACGCAAAGATTTGAAAAATCTCGGAGGGTGATTTTTGTTTAAGATTTAACATAAGTTGAATATGCAGTTTCTTAGAAATTTTTTTTAACATTTCACTAGGCCACCATTTTCTTTTGCAGTATTGGATTTTTACCAAAATGTAACCAGCTCATCCTCATATTACCCTTAATTTATGTCCAAAATTTGAACTCAATCGGATAAGTTGTTTTTTAGCTATGCTGCCAACAGACAGACCGACGGAATTGAGAAAACATGTTTTTCGACATTTAGGGACCATGAAACGTAAAGATCTAAAAAAATCTCGGAAGGAGATTTTTTTACGAATACAATACTTCCCTTTTACGAGGAAAGTACAAATTTTCTTATTTAATTGACTTAACTTAAACTATTACTAACTCAACATGACGAAACAAAATAGCAGTCTTAAAAAATCATTGTAAAAATTATTTATTCAATTTAATTTAAATTATGCCCAATATTTTACCAGTTTCTCCCTATGTTTGCTTATTTGTTCAAACACACTCTCTCCCATGAAATCTTTGAGTAACAAATTCAGACCGTGAGTTGCCCAACCAACGGAAGATATATGAGGATATTTTGTATTTACAATTTGCCAAGCAGCTTTCATATTACTGGAATTATCAGTTACTAGAAGAAAACATTTTTGTGGTCCTATTTCTTCAATAACTTTTATTAAGTTCATTGCTTTTATACAATCCTGTCTTTTTTGCGATGCACAGTTTTGTAAAAGCAGTGTAAGGCATGCATATAATAACATTAATGAGATCATCTCCAACAATATTTGTCTATCCACCTGTCACTAAAGTCAAACTATAGGCTTCTAGAAGCTTTTGATTCCGATCATACGTGTTCCCAATATTTATTTGTTAAAAATGAAAAAGGAACACCAGATGTATAGAGGGCTCTAGCCACAGCTTCATCAATTTTGGAAGATTATGAGACAGCTATCTTGTTAAAAAACCCACTTGATGATGTTGATTCAGTCACTGATGAGCTATTGCTATTACTAGTCGAGGGGAGACTTATATCTTTTATCGGGGTAGCTGGCTCGGTATTACATATTTTTTCTTCTTCTCTTCAGTCTTTAATAACTATAAACCGTTTTGGGTATTATTTGCCAATTTTCAAAAAGTATAATCTTAAATAAGAAACAAATCAAAAAATACATTATTTTGCGACGAAACTGAGGGGAAGATCTTCGTCAGAGTCGAATCCCGAGTCTTCTGAGTAAACATCTGATTCTTCTGATTCCACTTCCACAGTACCCTGTTCTGGATCTTGACTTAAATTCACAATATTTTCAGCCGCTTCTAAAAGCGAAACTTTCATGAGGGGCTGGACGTATACAAACCCTTCCAACATATAACAGGATGAGAACTAGTGGCACTTTTCCAAAACGAATCCCGACCGAAAAATCATGTTTCTGTCCTACAGTAGGCTAGATTTCCTACGCTTTCTCCTACATCCAAATTTGATCGGTGTGCCATTCCCGAAATAAAATCTATTACTATCATTGCTTGATCAACATTAAATTATTTTCCTTTAAAACGGGGATCAAGAAGATTAGCAGCAAAATGAATGGGCTTACAACAAAATTTGAAACTGCCTTCTAAATACTTAAACCATTTTTCTTTCAGGTTAGCTTCTTCTGATTCCATTATCGTATTTTTAATATACAGTGTGGAAAAAAAAGTATGGACTACCTCTAATAATTTGGTAGTCTGTAGGTTTTATGGAAAATGCTCGAACACGTTAATTTAGTTTTTTTAGTTTCCCACATTCTGATAAAACTGATTTGTTTTTTTATTGACATCTGTCAAAAATATGATGTAATCGACATTTTTTTTAAACGGCAACAAATGACATGTGATACATCATTTGAAAGCTCCTGTTTCGCTCAGTATGTTCCTAGATTTTAGTGCGATTCTGTTGCGCCATTTCAAAATGACGACCGTTCAATTGTGCGTGGAAAAAAGTATGGACTACCCCTAATAATTCGGTAGACTTCAAGTTTTATGGAAAATGCTCGGATACGACAATTTAATTTTTTAGTTTCCCACATTCTGATAAAATGTATTTGTTTTTTTATTGACATTTTATATGACAAATGTCAAATAATTGAGCAAGCGCCATTTTTAAACAGCACGACCGAATGGGCCTAAAATCTAGGAACATACTGAGTGAAACCAGAGCTTTCAAATGATGTATCACATGCCATATGTCACCATTTAAAAAAAACGTCGGTTACGTCATATTTTTGCAGATGTCAATAAAAAAACAAATAAATGTTATCAGAATGTGACAAACTAAAATACTAGATTAACGTGTTCGAGCAATTTCACTAAATCCTACAGACTACCAAATTATTAGGGGTAGTCCATCTTTTTTTCCACACTGTACATAAAAATTTAAGCCACTTTATAGTTTTACTATTGTTTTTTATTTTGCTATAGGATGGAGTATCTGTCAGCAATATTGAAACTTCTTTCAAAACATATCGTCTAATGTGACTTTTTTAATATTTTATTCCACGCCCAGGTGTTGTATTAATACAATGCTCTGCAGAGCTTTCTTGTTTCTCAATAGAGAATCCACAGTCATGAACAAATAACTCCACCTGGTTTTTGCAGGCAACTTAAGTGGAATTATTTTATTTTTGGGGTAATATTCTGACTAAGCTTTATTAAACGCAGCATAAATTATATGTTGGAGTTTAAAACATTTGCATATTACTCTAGATTGTTTGCTTATTTTTTTAAAACACACTCTCTCCCATGAAATCTTTGAGTAACAAATTCAGAGGGTAAGCTGCACAACCAACGTAAGATATATGATATTTTGTATTTACAAATTTGGCAAGCATCTATCATATTACTGACATTGTCAGTTACCAGAAGAAAAAAATGTTTGTGGTCTTATTTCGTCTATAACTTTTATAAGTTCATTACTTATATACAATCCTGTCTCCTCTGCAGTGCTACGATGGGCGGTTTTGTAAAAAACAGGGTAAGACATACATATAAAGACATTAATGAGACGATCTCCAATAACATTTGTCCATCCATTTGTCACTAAACTCAAATTATCGGCTTCTAGAAGCTTTTGATTCCGATCAATCTGTACACGTTTATACTCCGCTTTAAGTAAATTAGGACACGGCGCGAGCTGTGGGTATTTGGTACGAGGGTCTTAACAATTTAAATACGTGTTCCCAATATTTGAACGTGTTTTTATATTGGATGGTGCATTCACCAGAGGCACCACAATTCTACCAAAGTATTTTTAAATGTATGCTGGTTGATTTCTGATACCACCAGTCATTGTTTTGATATTCATCAAATATTTGTGGTAGCTCCACCACAAATGCAACATTTCCACCGCCTCTAGGATATGGTTGATTCGGTGGATGGTTAAGAAGTATGGGAGAAATGTCGAAACAAAGGCAAAAGTTTATTATTTTTCCTTATCGCTGAGTTGTGTACAATTCTTAATAATGGAATTTATAAGTGTTAAACTTGTAGATCATTTAGATGGACAATAATATATACATATAATACATAATTAACTTCTAAAGAGATTCACGAAATATCAACAAGTAAATTTATTAAATGTACTTTTATTGTTATTTATTTTAGCACTTAAAGCTCATTATTTTATATCCAGAAAAGTGTGAAATAAAATTAAATAAATTAAAGCAAACAGTATTCCACCAAATTGTTTTTAAATTGCATGTTCGGTGGACCCAATACTGGTTGATTTTGAATGACGTCATCCCACCACTGCCTTAATCCACCACACCAAACCGGTGTATATAAAAAAAACACCCTTTATGAAATTAAAAAGGAGGACCAGATGCATAGAGGGCTCTAGCCACAGCTCATCAATTTTAGAAGATTCTGAGATAACTACCTTGTCAAAAAATCCACTTGATAATGTTGATTGAGTGACTGATGGGATATTGCTATTACTAGTCGAGGGGAAACTTGTATGTTTCGTAAACTGGTTCGGTAACTGGCTCGGTATTTCTTCTGTTGTAGACATCGAACTGAACCGAGTTCCACCTTTGTTGTATTTTTGTTTAATTTCTAAGGGGCACTTCGTACATTGATTTAATTTGTGATTGGTCATTCGTGCTGCGTTTGGAAAGCATATTTAAAACAACAAAAATTACACACAGCTTTTTATTTTTTATTGTCTGTGTTTTCAATATCAAATAGTTTCCAGATATCTGAAGAAGGACCAACCATATTGTTCTATGACAATTAAAACAAAAAATTGCCCACTAACTCTCTCATTCAAGAGCTACTTAGTATTAACTAGCGGCTATGTTTATAAATAATTATAGACCCGATTGAAATTTGAGTTTTGAAAAATCCCTATCGAATCCTACACCCTACAATCAAGCTGTATGCCAAACTTCAGTTTTTTACAAACAAGGGGTTTGATTAATCAGTGGCCCGATTTTTTGAAACACCCCGTATAAACAAATCCTACAAAAACTACAATCCATTATATTAGTTTTGCCAGAAACTTAAAATAAAAAATAAATCAGAAGCCGTAAGTTTACCATTAATTAAAAAAAAACTCCAAAAAATTTCATTTACTTGCCAGAATAAATCCACTTAATAACGACAAATTGTTACATCACTCACGCATATGCCTATACTCGTGTCCTGAAGTATGCCATTGCCATCATAAAGAAATCCGTACAAAGCCTCTCTACTCAGCAACCCCAAAGCATTCCACCAAGGTTGGTTACCAGTCTCCTGCTGAGGTACTAGGCTGTCAGGGTTCGTCGCGAGGAGGCGTTTATAACTATATTACATTTAATTTTTATGCAGTATTTTAAGTCAATTAAATAAAAAGATTTTTTACGTCGATTTTTTAAAGATCTTATTTGGCCGGAATTTTATTTCGACATCTTGAATTCGAACCACAATTTTACCATTTTATCTATTTCTATGTCACACTTAATCCTTGCACAAAATTTGAAATTAATCTAATAAGTAGTTTTTTAGGCTGATTTTTTAAACATTTTATTAGGCCGCCATTTTGTTTTGCTATGTTGGATTCGTACCAAAACATTACCAGCTCATTCCTATATAACACTAGATTTTTGTGCTAAATTCAAGGTAAACAAAATAATTAGTTTTTCAGTAATAATTTTTTTTAACATTACTTTTATTTTAACATAACAGAGGTCACCAGTTCCATCATCTTGAATTCCTAATATAATTTTACCAATTTATCTCTATACCACAATTGATTATTACACAAAATTTAAATTCAATATATTAAATAGTTTTTCAGACTAAATTTTTAAATATTTTATTAAGACGCCATTTTGTTTCGCCATCTTCGATTCGTATCAAAAATTACCAGTCGGTTTCTACCTAATATCTAACTTTTGTGCAAAATTTGAAATAAATTGGATAAATGGTTTTTTTATTAAATTTTTTTTAACATTTCACTAGGCCACCATTTTGTTTCGGGATATTGGATTTTCACCAAAATGTTACCAGGTGCTCCCCATGTGATCCTTAATTTTTGACCAAAATTTGAAGTCAATCGGATAAGCAGCAGCCATGCTGCGAATAGACAGACCGACGAAATAATGTGTTTCGGCATCCAGGGACCCTAAAACGTGAAGATCTGTAAAAACCTGGGAGGGTGATTTTTCACGATTACAATACTTCCCCTTTACGAGGGAAGTAAAAAGAAACTTACCTGAAAACTGAGCATTATAAATATATTTTTGGTATCGAAGTTTAAATTTATTTTAACTTAAGAATATTAAATCAGCATATTTGAAAGCATTCATTACCGACCATTACACTTAAAATTGTAGAGTTCACAGTAACTTCTTAAGGCAGTCTAATTCTTGGTAATGTTATTAGCAAACAAGGCACATTCTCTATAAAAACTGTCTCCCGTTTATTGTTCTGGAATTCAATTAACAATATTGGTGCCTAGGGGAAAAGTAAATCAAAATGTCGATTAGTCCGTAACAAAGGAAGTCCATCATTTCCCCGATGATACAATAAAAACTTTTAATGAATCAATATTAAAGTTTTAGTAAGTTGGGATTGTCTCGGAAATGCAGTTCCAGGAAAACTAAGTTAAAGAAATGCACTGCGGTGCTTTAGTTAAATGACGAAAGTTTTTTAATTTTAAAAACGAAACGCTTAAATATAAGTCTTTTTGATGTGTACGTAAAGGATACTAGAATTATTTTAAGACTGCAATATCTGAAGTAGCAGACAAATAAATGATCCAAAGTTCACTAACCTTAACGTATGTCCCATAACTATTAAGAAAAAAATCTACAGGAGCTTTTTATATGAAAAATATTTTTAATCAAGTTGGCGTTGACATCTCAAACGATATCTTTCTAATAGAAGATAAAACTGATTAGTTTTTTTATGGACTCGTATTTATATTAGTCAATCTAAAAATCTAATTCAAGAAAGAATGAAAATGCTCATTACTGACCGAAAGATAAGAAGTAGATACAAGTTTTATTTGAAGTTTTATGTCAACCTGGAGTATTGCTGAGTTTGCTTTTATACTAGATGCTTTTATACTAAAGTTTCTCAACGATAAAGTTTACGACCTCTATTTATTCTCATCCTAGATTTCAAAATAAAGAAGGTGCCGTGGGTTACAACTGAACGCAATAACATCCATCATCTTAAATATGCGATTTATGCTCATATTTACTATAACTTATTTAGAATAAAATCGAAGTGTCACTCATATATTTTATTATCTCTTTTTTTATAATAGAAGAAATAGAAAAAGCACAGGTTAAAGAGCTTTCTTGATTTATTTAAACAAAATACCCGAAACGTAACTTCTGATAAAACCGTTCTTTAATGAAGAAAAATAACAACTAAAACAATAATTAAGAACAGTACATTTATTGGTCAAGTAACTATTTGCAAATATAAATTATGTTTAATTTAATTGACTTCTTTTTGGACTTGGATCGTGGGTATAGGAAAACCTTTTTTATTTGAAATATCTTTATTCAAAAAGTGGCGTTCCGACGTTTCAAGCTAAAAACATTAAATTATGAGATAAATATAGGATAATTACACATTTATATAAGACAAGCAAGCACCAAAACACTAATATCACAATATATAAATGAAGTATTAGACCTCCAATCACCTACATTATGAAATGGTTGATATTTTATTCATTAGATGTAACAAACATATTAGAAGATCTATAATGAGGACTAAATAGGACATTTTTTTATATTAGAATCAATGTCGATGGTCAAAAGTTAAATATTATATTCCTAAAAATATAATTGTCATTATTTTTTACATAAATTAGGTTGCTAAATATACGGAGTGAAATTCACAATCAAAGTAGCAGACCAATTTTTATCACTAAATTCAGACAATTTGGCAGCGCTGAGGTTTGTCAAGCCACAACGGCACCAGTACCTAAACAAGAATGCACGGATAGTTCAACAAAGTGTAAAAGCGGGCACGCATTCAACAGAAAGTTCTTCCGTTTCAAAAAAATAGCGATTTATACAGTTCATTAGCAAATTATCCATTTTGTATTGTGGTATCGCACCTTTTAAATAGTTATACCATTACACTAAATACTAATATTATACAAAAATACGTAAGTTACAATTACACACATACATCTACATATACACATCCACACACATACACATATATATTTATTTATTTTTATTTAATTTCATTTTTTTTTATTTTGTTTTTATAACTTTTTTTTTCTTTTTTTTATATTACTTTCACTAGTAACGTAATCACCTCATTACTGTTTGGATATCATCGTTGTTTTATGTTATAAGTTGTAATTTATTTTAACCGGACTCTGTTCAATAAAGGATTGTATACAAATTTTTTACATCACTGTGTAAATTTATTGCATTTTGGCTATATATGTTTATGAAGATCTTCTCTGAAATTACTCCCTTTACATAAAATTGGTGTTTACTTCTCTTTTTGTGAAAGAAAAAGAAAATTAAAATTAAATCATTAACTAAACGATTTACCACCCTTTAACTAAAAAAATCTACATAGTTAATATAATCATAAAAGTATTTGTGAAACACCCTGTATAAACAAATCCTATAATGACTATAATCCTTAATATGAGTTTTGTCAGAAACCTAAAAAAAAACCAATCAGTAGCCGTAAGGTTACCATTAATTAAAAAAAAAAAAAGGCAATACAACTCCAAAAAATTTAATTTACTTACCAGAATAAAACCACTCAATAAAGACAAACTGTTACATCACTTTTCGCATAAACAATTACTGTTTTGTTTTTTTTTTCATGTAAGAGGACGCCTAAAGACTAAATGCGTGCAGTCACCAATAATTGGCAGCGTAATAAAATTTGGTCTGCGGGGATATACCCTTAGACTAAGAATAAAACTATAGATCGCAATCCATTCATAAATCACGTTAGGGGTATGCGCCAACATGGTTCCCCTACTTTTCACATTCTATCGACCAATGTTTACGATAAATCAAGCGTTGGGGATGACCCATGTCCAAGTGCCTGATATTTACTGACGCCTGCCAGTGGCGGTGCGAAATTTTACTTCTCACAAAAGGAAGAAATCGTGAAAAAATCATCGTTCCAGGTTTTTACAGATCTTCACGTTTTAGGGTCCCTAAATGACGAAAAACATGTTTTTCCGTTTCTGTCGGTCGGTCTGTTCTCGGTATAGCTAAAAATTCTACTTTATTAACTTCAATTTTCGACAAAAATTACGTCTGATACAATAATAAACTGGTAAAATAGGGGTATGAATTGCATATGGCAGAAGGAATGACGGCCAATAATAAGACTTGCGAGATTAAATTGTGAAATTATACTAAGATTTAGAAATCACGAAATGACATCGGATATCACGAAATTACGTACAAATTTAAAGAAATAATCGTTCCCCACTTCACTATCTAAAATCAAACCATTAACTTAAATAAGTTTGAAAGGAAATTAGTTCTTATATACATATATATATATATATATATATATATATATATATATATATATATATATATATATATATATATATATATACATATATATATATATATATATATATATATATATATATATATATATATATATATACATGTTGGTATGTCTGATGTAAATGTTGTAATGGATTTTTCACATTATCAATTATTTTCAAATTCGGCATGCATACACTTGCACACTATAAAAAGTTTGAATTTTTTTAGTCAACATTTGAACTTGAAAATGGCGGCGCCAATATGGCAGTCGAATTTTGTTACTTTTGCAGTTCCTTTCTGTTTCACATTTGATTTTTGTGCAAATTTTCAACTTTGGATAAGTAGATACTGATATTCTAAACATTTTATTAGACCGCCATTTTGTTCCACCATAATGGCTCCTCACCAAAATTTTACACAAGATTTTTTATCATCCTTAGTTTTTGTGTAGACTTTAAAATCAATCCAATAATTACTTTTTTCAGACCGATTTTTTTCACATTTAATTAGACCGCTATTTTGAATTTGTCTGAAAATTTTTAGTTCATCCCTATATAATATTTGATTTTTGACCACAATTTGAACATAATCGATGAGGTAGCTTTTTGCACTGACTTTTATAACATTTTATTAGGACGCCATTTTGGATTTGTAACAAAACTTACCAGTTGATGGTCTGGTCGCACCTAATTCTTTTGCAAAATTTGGGGTAAACTGCATAAGCAGTGTTTTAGTAATAATTTAAACATTTCAATAGTCCGCCATTTTGTTCCACCATATTGCATTTTTACCAAAATTTTACCACGTCATCCTCGTGTGACCTTTAATTTATACTAAATAGGATACATAATTTTTGAGCTTTGTCGCAGACAGACATAGAGACAAACCGTGAAACAGACCGACGGAATTGAGAAAACATGTTTTTTTTCGACTAGTATTCCAGTCCTCTTGCGTAGAAAGAAAAAAAAAAGCGAGCGCTATTAGATGAAAATAGAATAGCTAATTTTCACATTGTTATTACATGTTTTAACTAAATTAAAAAAAAAATGTTTTTTTTTTATTATCAATATCCTAAGCCTTAAATTCTAACCAGTTTAGGACATATTTAGGAACACATTTTTACTTTTGATTACTCAAAGGATCACCATTTAAATTCTTTACCTCATAACACATAAATAAAAATTTAGCCCAACTCAAGTGAAAATTAAAAAATGGTCCGAAATCATCCGGTATCTTATTATGAATTACATCATCAAAAATCTAGTGAATTTCGAATCAATGTACGTTTTTTTTTGAGGTGAGACGTCTCTCGACTATTACCCAGTAATTAATACTTTAAGATAGATTAGCATATCAGCAGCAGGTAATTGTTGGGAATAATGTTGAACACGAAAATATTGCTATATAGATAAAGATTTATAATTTTGATATACGTATTGATATTTTGTTATTCAAAAAGGACAATTATTAGTCGAACTGGTCCGCTCTGCCATTTTATTCTATAATTACTTTGATTCTCTGATAGGAAGAAAACTATTGTAATCATCAAAAAAATCACCACCGAGACTTTCTTGTATCATTTCGCTTCTGAGAATTATCATATGACTCCGCCGAAATAAACGTTATATTATACCGAACCGAATTATAAGTTCCCTGGAAAAGGAAATCTAGCTGTTTACTTAGTGATTAAAAAACAATTCCAAACATAAACGGGTATTTTTTTCCAAACTCACATTGCCGCACGTCTAGAACGCTGCTTGTTGAAGTAAGACAACATATACTTAAAAGATTTGAATCAGATCAACAATTACACAATATTACATTAAACACATGTAGTAGTGAAGCTAAGAAAAGCTGGGTATCTAATGATAATTTTAATTCGATTAACTTCCCGTTAAAATAATATTTGTCAAATTAATTTCTTTAATGTTAAAGTTTATTGTAGTTCCACGGACCACTATCGGTTTTTAAGCCAAGCCTACGGTCACGTGACCCTGTAACAATCTGCTGTAGACTATTGTACTACTCCTTAGAGTAAGAATTAAACTAGAGATCGCAATCCATTCATAAATCACGTTAGACAGGGGCTTGGGGTGAAATTTTAAGAAAGGGAAGCAATTTTTAGAAACTTACCTATTTGAATGTAATTCGATTCTTCGATCATTTTTTGCAAATTCATCAGTGACGTCATCAAAAAAACGTCGATGCTCCGACATATTTTGGAGAAGTTTATTTTCAATGGACAACAGCGATGTATGCGAAAGTCTCTCCTGCCCCGTTGAATTTCTCACGAAATTTTTTATACGTTTAAGTGTTGACTGTTCTACTGATGAACGTGTGGCAGGTATTGTCAATACTAATGCACACAATTTCAACACTTCGGTGTAGGCATCTTTCAGCTCCTTGTCTTTTAAAAATTGCATTAGTTCCTTAGCGTTATTTTTTGCGCTAATGTCATCAGTTTCGTAAATCACTTTTAGTTCAGATCGCAGTAACACTCGGTCGAAGCACTGGCCATAATTAAGAAGAGATTTAAATGCATCTTCTGGAAAAGTTTTTCCTTTAAATGGATCAAAATAGCAGAGTTCGAGGAATTTAAAATCATTTAAACCATTAAATCTATAGTTTATTTGTTGCTGAATTTGATCGATTATTTGATAAAAGAGGCGTCTGTATGATGTTTGAACATCTCGCACCTTGTCTGTTCGAAGACGCAAAATAGGTCAAAGTCATCTTTTTTTTGGCTTAACATGGACTTAAAATCATCCACTTTTTTAGGCAAAAAGCAATATCATTTGTTTTAGTTTGTAATATATTAAAAACATTGTCCGAGAATGGAAATATTTCTGAAAATATGTTCAACAAATAATTAAAATTAAAATCTCGTCTCAAACAGTCCAAAAACCCCCTGGAACTATTTATTGCTTCTGAGTCCCACTTTTCATTATTTTCTATTATATTCTCAAATAGTTCAATCAGTGATTCACGATTTTCAAATACTGTTAACACAAGTCTTCCATTATAGTTCCACCTAGTAGGAGCTACTTTGGGCAATCGTTTGTGGACAATGGAGTCCAAAGCTTGTGTACGTTTTGTTGACCTGGAAAAAAAAGCAGCCATGCCACTTAAAGTAACGAAAAATACTTTACACTCTTTAATGTGATTGATGGACTGGGATAAAACTAAATTTAATTTATGAGCAAAGCAATGGACAAACACAGCACTTGAAAAAGTTTCTCAAACTTTAGCTTGCAGACCCCCTAATTGTCCTGCCATCACTGCAGCTCCATTATAGCTTTGAGCAACTAATTTTTTCTCTCCATTAATTTCTTTAGTAACGTTATAAACTACGGTATATAATGCATCTGCTGTACGATTTTCGGACACATTCTTAAAACCTAAAAATCGCTCTTGAATACTTCCGTCTGTTTTAACGTAACGTATTACTATAGATCAGCCATGTCAAACTCAAAGTCACTGATGGGCCAAAAGCATGAAGACCATCGTCTAGGTGGGCCGCAAAACCTTATATTAAAGAAGACAAACTACTGAAAATCTTGAAAAAAAGTACTATTATAGGGCAAGTCTGTTTATTAAATTTCCAATAAAAAGGACATTACAAAAAACTACAAACATTAAATTCTTTTGCCAGATATTTGACATCTTTTGTCTTTAATTAAATTGTCTATTTGTGGCGCGATTTTATCGGCGGAAATAACTTTTAAAACTGCGTCCAAGTATGCGTCCGTCAATCGCGATCTTGCGGGAGATTTGTTTCCTTTCATCAAAGAAAATAGTTGTTCACACTTATAGGTACTTCCAAACATTGACAGGATTTTACAGACAAATTTTCTCATTTCTTGGCATTGAACAGGCAAGTACTTATGAAATTCGAATGTACCAACACTATCAAATTTTTGTTTTAGATGGGTCTGACACCGAATCTCAATTACTTCCATTTGCAAGTGAGGGGGAACTTTATTAATATCGATAGTGAAAAGACCAGTAAATAGAGAAAAATTGTTTTCTTGGGTCTTAAAATTCTGAAAAGGCTTCTCAAATTCTGCCAGAAGGCTTCTCATTTTCTTTGAATATATTTTGTATGATATTGGGACACTTGTGCTTTCCTGATATGCCTTACTAGTCACAAAATGTGACAGATTATCCTCTGCTAACTGTTTTCCCACAACATCATCTTACACTTGAAAGCTTTCACATGATCATGCATATCTGTAATAACTTGACGTGGTCCTTGCAATTTCGTATTTAAGTTCGAGAAGTATTTTGTTATATCTACCATAAATAAAAGATCTTGTAAAAAACGTACATCGCATAATAAGCTGACATATTCTTCTTTGAGTTTCCAAAACCGGTCGAGTACCATAGAACACGAAAGCCATCGCACCTATGCATAATATGGTAAACCAGTGTACTCACTTTCTAAATCACGTAAAAATGCAGAAAACTGTCGCTGATTAAGGCCTCGTGACCTTATGAAGTTTATAATTTTTTTCACTGGCTTTAAAACACTTTCCAACTTGATCACTTTTGAGCATAAAACTTCTTGGTGGATTGTACAATGAATATGATGAAATCTGGTTTATCACTGCCCGTTTCTCTGATCTTTGTCTGTAATATTTTAACGAAGCCATTTTTTATTCCAGTCATTGAAGGAGCACCGTTTGTTGCAACGGAACACAGTTTTGACAAATCTAAATTGTACTTTTCCAGAAGTCAATAAACAGCATTGAAAATATCCTTCCCAGTTGTTGTATCATGCAATGGTACTAACTTCAGTAATTCTTCATATACATTGATATCTGTATCGACCGCACGGAGAAAAACAGCGAGATACGCCACACCACACACATCCGTACATTCGTCACAGGCAATAGAAAATACAATGAAAGAGTCTGATTTTGTTTTCACCTGATCACTTATATTGGCAGCCAACTCAGTAACTCTTTCAGCGACAGTATTCCGGGGCAAGGCATTCTTTTATAAATTCACCTTCAACAAATGGTTTTGAGTGTTTCGCGATCAACTCCTACAGTACGTAGCTCGCTTGAAGGACAGATTCATTTTCCTGCTTTGGACGTGTAAACATAAGCTGCTGATCTTTCAACCGTTATTTTAACTTATTTAACTTTTCGTTTCTGACAATGCCTGTATACTTGTCAAACATAGTTTTATGAATATCATAGCGAAGTTTTATATTATATAATTTTGGGACACCGACTGTACTATTACAAATCAAACAAATAATTTTTTCTTTCCCTTTACAGCAAAAAAATTCCCATTTTTCTTGAAAGATACGATGCTCATCTACAAGTTTCCCCTTACTTCCACTTGGTTTTGAAAGAGACATGTTAAAAACTGTATCCGAAATAATTTATAATAAATACTGTTACGTGTTGTAACAACAAGTGCGCAACTAAACTCGAAACTCTATCGCAACTAACTAAACACGGAACGACTGAACTCAATCGAACACGGCTTATATACGGGTTGTGATTTCTCGAGTTCCTTCCAGAATGTTCAGATAGCGTCATCTGTGTTTTTGCGCGATAGAATTTCATGGAACAAGCCAGATAACATTTGGCTTTAGATTTTAGGTTGAGTATGAGTAGTTTCCCCTCCTAAACATAGATAGCACTATGTACAATTGTACATTTTATTATACCAATCGTTGTTGCAGAGGCGCGAACTTTCAAAAACGGTTTTCGACTTGTTCGCGGGCCGCATTATCTGGCTGTTTTCAAAACTGATTTGGGCCGCAGAAAAATGCTCACTGGACCGCACGTTTGACATGACTGCTATAGATAATTGGCTAAAATTAGTGATATCAGTTGTTTCGTCCAGAACAATAGCAATGAACTGCGCCTAGCCAATCTCCTGCTTAATTCTTTTTAGAATAATGGTTGCAACAGCGGAAATTAAATCATTCTGGATTCGATTCGATGTTACGCGAAAAACGCTAGACTGCTCTAAATGATTTTTTAAGCAATCATCATATTTAGCCATTAAACTAAGTAAATCTTGAAAATTTCCTCTATTTGAAGACACCCTTGTTTCGTCATGACCTCTAAATCCCAATTCGTGCTGTCCGAGAAAACAAACAACATCGATAAGTCTTCTTAATATTTGCCTATTTTTATCGACTAGTTCACTGTGTTGGCGGTGACTAATGTCCAACTGTTTATTAAGGGCGTGTTCAATTCTGGTTTTGCCGAAGACTTTTTCTTTTATGACGGCCTGCAAATGCGTTTTGGTCGTAATGTGACCCCACTTAAAGCACGCGACTGAAATGCAAAAATTGCAAACAAGCGGTGGAAAGTTCAATAACCTCTGGCTCGATTCACAGGAAATCAAGCATACAGGACTTGGCTGCAGAGAAGCTAGCGGACCGCATAGGTTCTATTCCATTTTTTATTGCGCTCGCTCGGAGTCAAGGCCGCATTTATTATAGGCTTGATAATTTTTTTGGCATTTTTAATATAAACTAAATTAATTGTTTCCTATTTCAAAAATTACATTTTAGAAGATGTTTTGTAATTTTTTTGGGGAAGCAATGCTTCCCTTGCTTCCATGGACTGCACGCCCCTGCGTTAGGAGTATGCGAGAACATGGTTCCCCTACTTTTCACATTCTATCGACCAATGTTTACCATAAATCAAGAGGTGGGGATGGCCCATGTCCAAGTACCTTATATTTAGAGACGACTGCCAGTGGCGGCGCGAATTTTTACTTCCCACAAAAGGAAGAAATAGTGAAAAAAATCATCGTTCCAGGTTTTTACAGACCTTCAGGTTTTAGGATCCCTAAATGCCGAAAAACATATTTTTCCATTTTTGACGGTCGGTCTGTTCTCGGTATAGCTAAAAATTCTACTTACTCCATAAACTTTAATTGTCTTTAATTTTCCACAAAAATTACGTCTGTTACAAAAATAAATTGGTAAAATAGTGGTATGAATTGAATATAGCGGAACAGAATGACGGATTTTTAAAATATTTGATGTTTGAAAATAAAGAAATGGGTCATGCTTCATTATCCTTCATAAAAGGAAGGATTCTTACTTATTCTTTAATGAAGCAAATAAGAATTTTTACCGTTCTATGGCATGATTTTCAGTGTTTTCATGAATGTGTGCGGATTTTATTAATGCAAATAATAAGATTTGCGAGATTAAATTGTGAAATTATACTAAGATTTAGAAATCACGAAATCGCATCCAAAAAAAAAACGAAATGGTTTTTCACTTCTTGAATTAATTACGTAAAATTTTATAGAAATAATCGTTCCCCATTTCACTATCTAAAATCAAACCATGATGTTAAATAAGTTTGAAAGGAAATTAGTTATTTATATATTATGGTTTTAAAGTTTTAAACTAAAAAGCAATGTTTTTAACACGCTTTTATTGGCTTCACTACTTGTCTGATTGTATGTTGGTATGTCTGGTTTAAATCTTGTAATGGATTTATCACCACTCCCACATTACCGATTATTTTGAAATTTGAAATGCATACACGATATAAAACATTTTTTTCGTCAATAGGATTTTTTATAAAATGTTACCATGTCATCCTCATATAACCTTTAATTTAGAGTAAATAGGATAAATAATTTTTGAGCTTTGTCGCGGACAGACTAACCGACAAACAGATCGACGGAATTGAGAAAACATGTTTTTTCGCGACTAGCATTTTAGTCCTCTTGCGAGGAAAGACATTGCGCTATTAGACAAAAATAGAATAGCTAATTTTCATGTTAATAGCTAAATTAAAAAAAAGATTTTTTTAATTATCAATATCCTCAATTTTAAATTCTAACCAGTTTAGGACATGTTTCCGAACACATTTTTACTTTTGATTACTCAAAGGATTACCATCTAAATTCCTTTACCTCACAACACATTAAATAAAAAATTGGCCCAACTCAAGTGAAAATCAAAAAATGGTCTGAAATCATCCGATACCTCATTATTTTCCCAGATATCATTCAAAATCTAGTGAATTTCGAAATGACAATACGTTTTTTTTGGGCGTGAGACGCCTCTCGACTATTACCCACTAAATAATACTTTAAGTTAGGTTAGCATATAACAGCATCTAGGTGATTATTGGGAATAATCTTGAACACGAAAATATTGCTATATAAAGATCTGTAATTTTGATATACGTATAGATATTTTTTTATTCGAAAAGGACAATTATTAGTTGAACTGGTCCGCTATGCCATTTTATTCTATAATTATTTTAATTCTGTGATAGGAAAAAACTAATGTAATCATGAAAAAAATCACCTCCGAGATTTTCTTGTATCATTTCGCCTCTGAGGATTATCACATGACTGACATGAACTGAATAATCGTTATATTATACCGAACCGGATTACAAGTCCCCTGAAAAAGGAAATCTAGCTGTTTATTTAGTGATTAAAAAGCAATTCCAAACATAAACGGGTATTTTTTGCAAACTCACATTGTCGCATTATAGTTAGGTCAACTAAAGCTCTTAGTTTTGCAATGTCCAAGATAAAGTAAATAAAACTTAAAAATATTTAAAAAGGCACTCCTAATCTTACCCCCCCCCTTTAGAACGCTGCTTCTTCAAGTAAGACAACATATAATTAGAAGATTTGAACCAGATCAACAATTACACAATAATACATTAAAACACATGCAGTAGTGAAGCTAAGAGAAGCTGGGTACCTAATGATAATTTTAATTCAATTAACTTTTCCGTTAAAATATTTTTTTTCAAATTAATTTCCTTAATGTTCAAGTTAGTTCCATGCACCGCTATTGGTTTTTAAGCCACGCACCGTAGGCGTGATCTGTAACAATATTTGCTGTAGACTATTATACTATTCTACTACAAGAATCCCGGATCAATGAAAGCGAGATGGGCTAATACGTGGAGTAGTCGATCGGGGTTGTCATATCTAATTAAAACTTTTGTTAGTGGGGTAATCTGATCTGAGGCTTTGGGTATTTTAACTTGTATTTTGCAGTAAAAGTAATTTCTTTAGACTGCTTAGAAACTAATATCGGAAAAACATTATTATTTTTAGAAATTCGTCGTTTTCTTGACAAACTTACACCAGTTGTCAATGCTGCACGCTCCTGTACTTTTTTTAAAATCTTTAACAGGTCTATTATCATTTGCTCATATCTCAGCATAAACAAAATAAGATTGTCTATTACTCCCCTCGTTTGTCCCGACAAAACCTTATATTCTCCTTTAGAATTAAAATCCACTAAGTTCCGCTACTACTTTAAAAGTATAACAGGGATATATTTCGCAGACTGTACCAGTAGTTTACTCTACGAAATACAGTAGGCAATTGACGAATAACCACTGTGGCCACTACGCATCTAGGGGGCGTGTCGATATCAAGAAATTCACAACTCTTTTTACACTTGATGAGTTGTTATTATGACTCCAAAACAAGACAGATTCTTTATGATTATTTTATTATAATCCTCTATATTTTCATTAAAGTACTGAACTAAAAAAATTGTAATACACTGCAGAAACATTCAAATAATAAACATGTAGTAAGTAACATGTTGGCTTCACTGTACAGGCAATAAGTAAACCATTCGCTAGATGTACAAACTGGAAGTCCTAGATAAAGATTCTGGCAATGTTAACTCCACCTAAGTCTCGTAACACAACGAACTATATATATTAAGGCGTAGCGTGCACTGTATTCAAAAAGAAACACGCAACAATAATATTTCTGCCTATTAATTCACTGTAATAAAATATGTGATAAAAAGTTCTAAGCCAGCCAAATGCATTTCAATTTAGACAGCTTTATGGTAGGTTTTAACACTTTCGTTCCCATTCCACTCATTCCATTACCAGCCACAAAATGTAATGGTAGCGTTATGTATGTGTAATAATTCAAATTATGTCGAAATATATATTTTCACTATGAAATTGTCTCGAATCGTCGAAATTTAGGATGCAGAGGATGTCATAACGACTGATTTTATGTGAAAATGACAGCAGTACTTCAAATTTTTAATTTAAAAAGTTTAAAAAACACAAAACCGAATTCAAAAATGTTCTGAAAAGTGAAAAGTATCAAATAACTATTTGATTATAGTTTCTTCAGAAACGCCATGCATTTGATATTAGTTGCTTTCCTTTAGAATTCATACTTTTTAAAGACACAATATGGTCTAGTACCTTAAAAAGATTTATCACTGGTTATTAGTATGCCCCCGACTTCATAAGTCAACTTTTGAAGGCCGGTTGAAATGTTTCCTTTCAGTGCATTTTTGAAGTCGGTTTGATTTTCTGTTATCGTGAGTTTTCGTAAAAACATCCCCATCCGAGATTTCAGGGTCCCTAGATGCCAAAAAAAATTTCTTTACCCGGAACTTCCCTCGTTATGATTTTTTTCCATTTGTTAGGAATAGTGAAGTGTGACCCAATTTAGTTCGGTACATAGTCACAGTATATATAGGTTACACATACTGTCTTTTCATTTTTGTTTCTTCCATCATATTGGATTCCTACCAATATTTTACCATTTTCTTTCTACCTATGCCACACTTGACTTTTGGGTATATTAAAATAAATTTAATAAGTAGTTTTTACATTGACACATATCGCTATTTTGCTACGCCACACAGTAGTTCCATTTCTCTTTCTAGCGGAACATAAGTCCAAAAAATGAACCCAATAATTGACACGTAACAACAAATAAAATCGACGGTGACTACATCAAAGTATTCTATGCAAGACAAATGAAACTCAAAATGGCCGCTGTGTCGTTACCATAGCAACACAAAGATGACAGTACCAATTCTTTAAAATTACTGCATAAAATTTGCGTTATCTAAAACGAGTATTGTCAAATTAATTGTTCAAATTGTATAGTGTTTTTTGGTAATATATTTTAAAAGTAAGTATATATTATATTGACATGTGATTATCTGTCCATTATAATATATTTTCAATGAATTCCCGCAAAATTTCTATAAAGTGAGAAAAAAAAATGTTAAAAAAGGTGCAAATTGTTTCTTAAATAAAAAAACTCCCGCTTACTCCCGCTAAAATTGTTATGCCATTTGTTAAATACACTATTTGTTGTTATATTTGCTATGACAGTTACTGCGCATACCTATATCGTATTTTTTACTTCGCGTTGTTATCAAATTTCATGTAATTAAGGGCCAATATTATAAAGTGGATTGGCAGTTTGTTTATTTTTTTAATGTCAAATTAATGTCATACTTCGATTTAAAACACACTTTCCTGGTATTAAAGGCCAATATTATAAAATAAGTTCAGTTTAAAATCAGATTTATGTTGAGCTTTTTTCCGCCTACATTATAATATTGTGCCTAAATATCATACCTAAGCCAACCTCTAAAATTCTAATTACGTTGTTTAATGAAATGTTTATTATACAGGGTGTTATTTTGACCATGGCAAACAAATTTAGGTTATGCGGTTAATAAGTTTATGATTAGATGTATGGGTCCATGATACGGCAATAGAATGTTTTGAGCTTTTTTTTAATGTCTTGCAAGAATTAATTAGGTAATTGGGCATTTGTTCTTATTTTAGATAATGGAAAATAGGGAAAATAATAATATTTCTATTAATATTATCGATCTGCACAACATAATTAAAACCAAAGAGGCCAGTAAGGAGAATTTAATTAATTTTGTCATTTCCACTCGTTTCCAAAATTTAAATACAATAAACCACAATATAATTCGTTTAAGTTTGCTTAAATTTTTGGGAAAATATAAAGAGAAATGGCAGGCTAGCAACAGACACATAAATAGATTAGAGAAAAAAAATCGTATGTGGCTAAATTCGGTCATAAATATAAAATTAAAAGAGACAACATCTGAAGGAAGAACAGGAAGGCCCACAAAACAATTTGAATTTGTATGTAAACAATCCAAATTAAGGAAGGTGAAACCACTTATCCAATCCACATCAACTAATGAGCTTACCTACGCAGCTTCAGTATCTCTTTGGAAATCTGGAAAGCGAGATGCTGCTCAAGTTGTAAAAGAGGTTACCCAAACAACACCAAAACGTGCCAGAAAAATTAAAACAACTTATTAAAGTCCTAAACCTGCGCCAATTCCATATACTCCCGAAAAGGCATTAGCACTTTATGTAAATTCAAAATTAACAAAACATTCTTACTTTCAAATTCGTAAAAGTGCTATTGAACACCAATGTAATATTTATCCTTCTTATAAAAGACTATTAGAAGCCAAAAAAGAGTGTTACCCCATAAAAGAAAAAATTAGTATTACGGAAATATCTGCTGAAAATGAAATCCAAGCACTGTTAGACCATACCATAAAAAGGCTCTTTATATCACAAGAAGTAGTTTTAAAAAATATTTTAACCTTAGAAGGTATTACTATTACACTTTTTGTTAAATGGGGATGCGATGGAAGTAGCAACCAAAAAGAATATAAACAAGCCTTTTCTGCTGAGTTTAATGAGGCAAGTGATTCAGATTTGTTTGCTATTTCTTTGGTACCCCTTCAGCTCTTCGCTGAGCACAGAACATTTTCTCAAAAAAAAATTCTTTGGCAGAATCCTGTACCTTGCTCCACCCGATTTTGTCGACCAATTAAATTCATCATGAAAAAAGAAAGGAAACAGCTAATAAAGGATGAAGTATGTAGGGTTGAAAATCAAATTAAAAATTTGATTCCAACAAAATTAAATATGAATAATAAAACATTCGACATAAAATCGCAACTATTTTTAACCATGGTAGACGGGAAAGTTTGTAGTTCTTTAAAAGATATTTCAACACAAAACTGCTTAATTTGTGGGGCGACTCCCAAATATATGAACAATCTAACATTTTTATCACAAAAGCCTTTCAATTTAGAAAACTGTTCATTTGGACTTTCAACCCTACATGCGTATATTCGTTGCTTTGAATGCCTATTGCATATTTCGTATAGACTTGGCATTAAAAAATGGCAAGCAAGGTCGAATGAAGACAAAGGAATGGTTAAAAATAAAAAAAAGAAATTAGTTGTCAATTTAGAACTAAAATGGGTCTATTAGTAGATCAACCAAAGCAAGGTACAGGATCTACTAATGACGGGAATACTGCCCGTAGATTTTTTAAAAATCCAGAAATGTCCTCTCAAATAACTGGATTAGATAAAGAGTTAATTACAAAATTTGCGACAATATTAAATGTAATGTCTAGTGGATTGCCAATTGATACCGAAAAATTTGACACATATGCCAAGAATACTCTAGATTTATATTTACATTTGTACCCATAATATGCCGGCCAGTGTGCATAAGATCCTTATGCATGGTGCATTAGTAATAGAAAATTTGTTATTACCTATATGTGCCTCCGAAGAGGCACATGAGGCCCGTAATAAAGACATGAAAAATTTTAGGCAACGATTTTCACGAAAGTTTTCTCGGACAGCGACAAATGAAGATTTACTTCACATGCTTTTAATAACATCGGACCCACTAATATCTCAATTACTTCCTTTACCTAGACAAAAAAATTTGCTCTCTCAAGATGTTATTCGCCTTTTAAAACAACCAGATATTCAAACTTCTATACTTGAAAATAATAATTCAGATTCTTATTCAGATAGTGAAGACAGCGTCATAAGCACAAATGACGATTAATTAATTGATAACGTTAAAATCATTAAAAAGTTATATTTTTTCTAAGATATCTTTTACTAATTTTTTTCATAACACTTAGGGTGGATTACAGAAAGCTTTGTTAAAATTTAACACTCTGTTAAATCCTAACACGCTGTTAAAGTGACGTTTGTCAACATAAAAACGTTAACTTAACAAGGTGTTAGGATTTAACATAGTGATAAATTTTAACAGAGCTTTCTGCAATCCACCCTTAGTTTTTGTTTACTAGGTAGGAAGATTTTTTTTAAAATACACTCGTTAAATGTATTATCAGAAAAATGTTTGTTCTGGAAAATAAAAAAAAATCTTTTTCTATTTTGATCTCGTACTAAGCTCATTACAATACAATGATGACTCAGTTTTGTTTCGTAATAGCCTCGTTTGACAGACAGGCTCATTACGATACATCAGTGATGACGCGAATTGACCGAAAATTTGACGTTTCAATCAAAATTTTTGTTGTGTGTCAAAAAAAGGTAAATATTTGTTTTTTTTTTAAATTATGAAGCCAAAATATAAAAAAAATAGTATAAAACACACGTCTCAAAAAAGGTTTTAGCGTACTCGTACATTAGAAAACTCCTTTCACTCGTTTTCTAAACTCTTACTCGTGCGCTAAAACTATCCTTTATGAAACTATGTTTTAATATACCTACTATAATACAACTATTTTTTCATTTATGGGGTAACTCTTTGGGGCTTATTATTCCTATCCTATCAGTATTATACAGGATGTTTTAAAAAACAAGAGTTGTTATGAGAGATTACTTGTTTAAAAAAAAAGCGAAAAAGTTCATATTATGTACATGGGTTTGCAAATAATGCTTAGTTTTAAGGATGCGCAGAATTTCAATTTAGTTTCTTATGTTTTTAAATAACTTTTACAAGAAACAAAATTTTCGCATCGATTTCAAACTGTATATTCCAAACACCAAATATTTGTGGACTCACCTAAAAAAATAAATGTTCACCCTATTTCTGGACAATAAATTTCCCATTGAACAATAACCGTTGCTTATTACAACACCCTGTATATATTATCTTGCATAAAAACACCTATTGCATTTTAGACTAGGTTAAAACACTGTGGGAGAATCATACAAGCAATTTTAGATAAAGCGTTTTTTATGTTCTGTACTTTAGTTAATAAGAGTCAATAGGTATATTTAATGTTACCCTGTATAATATATTTTTAAACAGCTGATCTTTATGTTTTTAGCTCTTATTATTATTAAAAATGTTTTTAAAAAAATATTGGAGTAATTATTTTCGCCACGTACATCTTTAGAATAATGTTCCACTAGAATTGCACTTGGAACCACTGTGCGCCATATTGAATTCGTACTTTATGCCATTTTCACATCAAATTTTTCAGCAAAATCAATTGAATAAGATTTTTTTTACATTGATTTTTTAACAATTTTATTTGGCTGCCATTTTGTTTCCATATGCCATTTTGAAATCCATATTATCAATCTTGACCTACTCCGCTGGTCCGCAGATATTTCCCAGATATTAAGTTTCTAACTGGTTTTCGTTATCGATCCTCTCGTTATGTTAAAGTGATGTATTATTTGGGGTTAGGATCCGCGAAAAAAACAAGAGCCTTTTTTTAAAATGTCTACGTTTCGCAACTTTATAGTTGCATCCTCAGAACACACATTTAGTATTTTACATGAAACCCATATTATTAGTCTTTATCTACTCCGTTGATCTGCAGATATTTCCTAATCCCAAATAATACACCACTCTAACAACAAGAAGATCATTAGCAAAAACCATTTAGACTGATAATATGGGTTTCATGCAGGATATAAAATCTCTATATGTGTCCTGAGAATGCAAGAATAAAGTTGCGAAACGTCGACAATTTAAAAAAGACTTTTGTTTTTACTTCTGGATCCTAGCCCCAAATAATACACCATTTGGAAACTTAATATCTGAAAAATATCTGCGGATCAACGTAGTAGGTAAAAACTAATAATATGGGTTTCATACAGAACATAGAATCTATATGTGTCTTGAGGAAGCAGCAATAAAATTGCGAAACGTCGACAATGTAAAAAAGCCTTTTGTTTCTTTACTGGACCCTAACCCCAAATAGTACACCACTCTAAAGGATATAGGATCTATGTATGTGTCCTGAGGATGCGCAAATTAAGTTCCGAAACGTGAATAATTTAAAAAAAAGACTTGTTTTTTTTCTGGATCTTAACCCCAAATAATACACCACTCTAACAAAAATGTTTTAACATTTTTCTGCTATATTGGATTTTTACCAAAATATTACCAAGTCATCCTCATATGACTCTTAATTTTGGTCAAAATTTGAAGTCAATCGGGTCAGTAGTATTTAAGCTATGTCGCGGACTGACAGACAGACCGACAGACGGACCGACGGATTTGATAAACATGTGTTTTGACATCTAGTGACGTTAAAACCTGAAAATATGTAAAATCTAGAGGGCGAATTTTTCACGACTACAAAATTTTTATTGCGGCCGCCATCTTGAATTAGTAACTAGTTTTACTAGTTAAGCACTATACCACAATAAGTTATGGCACATAATTTGCAATCATTAAGCAGTTTCTAGTTTTTTATTTTGTCCCGCCATCTTGGTTTAGTACCAAAATTTTATCAGTTGATTCCATCATAATAATTGATGTTTATGCAAAACTTGAAATAAATTCGACAACTAGCTATTTCATAATATTTTTTCTTAACATTTCACTAGGCCGCCATTTAGTTTTTCCAATACTGGATTTTTACCAAAATATTACCAGATCATCTCCATAAGACACTTAACTTTTTATCAAAATTTGAAGTCAATCGGGTTAGTTTAATGCCGCGAACTGACAGACAGACCGACAGACGGGCCCACGGAATTGAGGAAACATATTTTCTGGCATCTAGGGACGCTAAAAGGTGAAGATATAAAACCTGAAAGAGTGGGTGATTTTATTTGGCCGCCATCTTGAATTAGCACCAGTTTTACTAGTTGACCTCTATACTACAGTTAGCTCTCGCACACAACTTGAAATCAATACATTAAGTAGTTATTCAGGCTGAATTTTTAAATATTTTATTAAGCCGTCATTTTGTTCCGCCATCTTGGATTCGTACCAAAATGTTACCAGTTTATTTCAACAGACAGAAAGACCGACAGACGGACCGACGGGGTTCACAAAACATATATTTTGGCATCTAGCGATGCTAAAACATAAAGATGTGTAAAAATGAGAGGGTAACTTTTTCACGACTACAAACATTTTATTTTGGCCGCCATTTTGTTCGGCCATCTTGAATTAGTACCACTATTTTACTAGTTGATCCTTATACCATAATTAGTTATGGTACACATCTTGAAATCAAACCATTACTCAGTTTTTCAGGCTAAATTTTTGAATGTAATTTGTTGAATGTAATCGTGAAAAATCTCGGAGAGTGATTTTTTCACGATTACAATACTTCCCTTTCACGAAGAAAGTAAAAATCATGGCTGCCTAATTAAAATGTTAAAAAAAATATTACTAAAAAACTACTTCTCCAATTTAGCTGAAATTTTGAACAAAAATCAAGTAATACGTAGAAATGAACTGGTAAAATTTTGGTATGAATCCAAGATGGTGAAACATAACGGCGGCTGTATGAAAAGCCTTTTAAAAAATCGGTGAAAAAACCACTAGTTAGACTGATTTCAAAATCTGTGCAAGAATTAAGTTTGATATAAAGATGAATTGGTAAAATTGTAGTACGAATTCAAAACGGAGGAACCACATTGTAGCCAAATAAAATGTTTGTAATCATCAAAAGTCAACCTTCCAGGATATATAGATTTTCACGTTTTAGAGCCTCTAAATGCCAAAAACATGTTTTCTCAATTTGGTCGGTATGTCTGACGGTCTGTCTGTCTATCGTTCGCGGCACAGCTAAAAGACTACTTATCCGATTGGCTTCATATAGGTATGGCCTGATGAGATTTTAGTAAAAATTCACTATGGCGGAACAAAATGGAGGAAAAGGGAAATGTTAACAAAATTATTATTAAAAAAAACTAATTATACAATTTTACACAAAACACAAAATGGCGGTTATCATTTTTCCATCTTTTTTAATTTGATTTTAAAGATATTTTTAATTTTATTTTTTATGCTCACCTTTATTTTAATTTTAATTTTTTATAAAAAAAAAATAGATGCTAATGAATTTTTGTATATTCTGCAATTTCTTAAATATGTCAACGGCGCGTTTTTTATTTGAATTCTAAAGGGGCAGTGCGAAAGCTTTTTTTAACGATTTATTGCTTTTTATAATATATTATAATTTGTTCATCAATACAACTTCATGTTTATTATCGTTAAGATCACACACCATACAAGTAATTAAAGTAGTTTGTCAGATGTTCACGTATTTCTGCACATTAAAAAGCTGTTTTGGTACTAAAACCACCCTGGAATGTTGCTTTACAACATGGTGAAAACCCTATTCAAGCGCGTTCAGCAGTCGTAGAAAAAAATACACACATACAGGTCGAAAACAGAACCTCCTTTTTTTCAAGCCGGTTAAAAAGTTACACATTCGTTCGCACTTATTCTGAAAAGGAAAAATGGAATATTACATTGGATACTTTACACATCCAAAAACTATATACGAGAAACGAAACCGTGAACACATAAGTTATTTGGAGGTCAGTTTTTTGTTAAATAATGGGATACAGAAATATTTAGTTACAACACAAAAAATCCCCCTTCTTACAAGAAAGGTAACAAGATATTTTATTGGTTCCTGAGTTCTTGCCTTTTGTGCTGATATTGATATTCTCCTTTTGTAATAATACATTTTTACATTTTTGAAGTAAGCAATAAAAACATTTTCCCTGCAACCTAAAGTTGGACTACAGATTTGACGAAATTGAAATCAAAATTTGTTTGGTCACATTTAATTTTTGACTTATTCATCCTCAAGGCTCATAGATATTTTAACCCCAGTTTACACCTTTTTCTTCCTTCTTTTTAATGAACTGGCTTTGTATGAAACTTATTCAAATCATATTTCCGTTTTTCTTGAGTTATGTTAGTAGTAACTTGGCAACATAATCTTTTTAAATTCGAAATTATTGTATAATTGAGTTAATTAAATTTTATTAGTTATTTTATTATTCCTCCTTTATAGCCACATGCTTCTCTAAATTTTAAAGAACGGTTCATTTTGAACAGCGTTAACATCGGCATCGGCCCCTCCAAATGCTGATCTTCCGACAGTGATGCATTTCTTTGTGTTATGGCTTTGTCGATGATGTCTACAGCTCTTAACCTGATGCTAACCCGGTATTAGTTCACCTGGTACCGTTGCGCTCAGGCTGGTACCGATGCATCTTTCTATGTAACAAAATATCCGTAATTAACTCTATCAATTAATATAGAACGGAAGCTTTCACGGCTTTGGTCAATTAAGAAATCATTGTTCTTGGGATTAGATCGTGTCAAATTGGAATGACTATCCGACGTTTTGCTTCGATTGCACGAGGTATCTTCAGGGATCCTTACTCCACGAGATCTGAACACTGAATGAGCTCGAAGAGATTCAGATTCAAAGCGTGACCCTGTGTTAAGATCCGTTTCCATGTGTGACGTAGACCATAACCCGTATCTCTATTGAAATTTTTTGTAGGTTTAAAAATTTTCATAGACTCTCTAATTTTTCGTTTATAAAATCCTGGCAACGATGCTAGAACCTTGGTATCCTTTACTTTTATATTATGGCCAGTGGTGTGCTGGTGTTCAGTTACAGCAGATTGAACAATTTGTTTCTTTTGAATACATCGTTTACGTTTCTTAAGTCTAGTTGATATTGAGCGTCCTGTTTCTCCCACGTACACTTCTCCACAGGAGCTATCCTCGTTCTTTTTGAAAAGGTACAATATCTTTCGGGGATCGCAAGTGTATTGAAGATTGTACGTATGTTGGACCACCGAAGTAATTGTCCTATTTTGTCTGTAGTGCCATATATATAGGGAAGAATAACACTACCTAACGGTGGCTCCTCATCGTTCTCCTTTGGTGGAGTTGGATTACTATATGTTTTAATTGAACGCCTACTATCTTCAGTGCAATAGCCATTCCCTCTGAGAGCTTCAGTCAGTTTCCGATGTTGGAGAATCTTGATCAGAAATCGAAATAGCTCTAAAACAACTGAGTTATTAGCCAATTTTTGTATGTGCTGAATGGTACACTAAATGTCCTAATGCACCATTTTCTCTTTGAAACAATTCATCTAGAAAGGGAATCGTTCCATTAGATTCAATTTCCATTGTGAACTTGATATTTTGATGTTGTTGATTAAGGTGGTCCAGAAATGTGAGATTATTCTGTTCATGAGGCTAAACAACAAAAGTATCGTCTACATGTTTTGGTTTTATTGGAGCGGATCTTAAAGCAATATCCTCAAAGGCATCCATAAAAATATTCGCTACCACAGGTGATACAGGAAATCCCATAGCTGCCCCTGAAGTTTGTTCATAAAAAGTTCCTTGAAAAATGAAATACGTAGATTTAAGGCAAGCTTCCACTAAGTCTATTAACTTCTTATCAAGATTATTATGATCCAATATGTCTGATATATCAATTAATTTTTTACAAGCCCAAAAAGTATGAAGTATGGCTATTTCCGGGTACTCCATTTTTTTTTTAATTTTTCAGTTAAAATAAAAAAGGATAAATTGACAGTTTTTTTACGTGTTTTAATTATTATTTGTAATAGTTTCATACAAAATCAGTCAATTTTCATGAAAAAGAACTAGGAAAAAAGTAGAAATTGGGGTTAAAATGTATATGAACTTTGGGGACAAATAAATCAAAAACGAAAAGTGAACGAATAAATTTGACTTTGGTTTCCTGAACAAGACGCCAAACTTTACCAGTATACCAAAAATTATCAAAACCGGTGATGGTGTAAAAAAAGTAAAATAATTACCATATATTCATTTGTGGAATATTTCCTACAAGTACGGGTACGCAATTTCTGGACGCCCTATACTTAGTTGACCATATTTTAACATTGTTGAATTTATTTAAATATTTAACATCCTGTACCTTGAAGACGAAACGCTTCCGGACTCATGTCTATAGGAACTTTTTTTCAATATTTTTATGTGTCGAATAGTCCAAATATTGGAACGCAATTGTCGGAAACCCTGTTTTAATTTAAAATAATGTGAATGAATTGCTTAAAGCCCTGCTGTGCTCGTAGCCGAGAGCCGAACCAGAGTTGCCGCCCATATGAAAGAATATCCAATTCGTGAGGTGAACATTTTTCATATTTAGTTAAAAAACCCAATATAAACTACGTTTTTTTTAAATAGCTATGAAATTTTTACTTTTATTATATATTGAATATAAATTTTACTATTTTTATTCTCAAATAACCCTGAATTTCTATTTATCTTCACCGTATCTCAAAGATAAATCGGCAAATAATCCTTAAGAATGATAAGATGGCAACGTTGCTCTATTCCCGTCGCATTTGTTACCTCAACTACTCTACGGCATTCGACGAAATCAGGCCGGTTTTATTTTCGGTAATTCATATCAATATTGGTTTGGACTTGCGTTCAATTCAGCCGTTTCTATTGCATTTAAAGGGACAGCGGGAAGACCAGTGCTATGTAAAATTATCCTGTTTATACGAGATTAGGACTCAGAAGTTTCGTCGGGTTGATTATGGTTTAGTTAATATAACGCTACTAAAAATATTTACAAAGGTCACCAAGATGTGATTTGTAAATATCTATCCTAATAAGTCTTGGGATATGGAGCCACATTTTATTTTAAGGTGTAATTTTAAAACTTTAGTTACCGTAGAATTTCTGCGGATGTCTTACTCGTTAGAAATAAAAAGAAAAAAATTCTGACCTAAAAGAAAATTTCTATGATTAACCGTTAACGAGTTGTAAAAACGAATTATCCTTACCTTTCACACTGGCGTAAAGTCCAGCTGGCGATGATCCACAATGAAACCATAAACACTAGAAGCACCGTCCCAGGACAAATTGTCATTAAAGTCTTTAGCACAAAACGCGTGTTAAAGTTAATTCGATTTAGAGCGCCGATACTACGCGACGAAGCGTCTGTGAAAAGTTTACTATGCAATAACATCACCCTGCAAATTAAGTACAATCTAAGGAACATTGGCAATGATAAGGGCACATCGTACGGCACACACTTTGACCCTATACCGCCGTTTTGCTTATTTGCTAATTTCGTTGTCCACACGAACCGGTAGTGTCCCGGAATCGGATGCACAGCACATATAATTAGTTCCATGGATATCTGGCATATTCGCTGCCACGTCATCGCTATGCGCCAATCGTCGGCACAATTATCTATCATGAAGAGCTGCAAATCACAAATAAAAATTATCAAACAATTTTATATTGGGTAATTATATTGGATGTTCAATTAAAAAATCTCATCTTTTATCTTTTAATAAATTGCTCAACAATTGATCCGCCTAAGTAAAATAACTTACTTAAATTGCAATACCATCTAGTTTCCAATACTAGTAAAATTTTTATTCGCTGTCGCAGCCCATGAACCCTTGCAGAATGCTTAATATTTGCTTAAGAACTACAGCTCAATCAACGAATTTTTTGTCTTGGCACGTTTTATTAATTACTACGGTTATACGCCTAGACACTTTCAACACTTCCATTTGTTTTAGAAGATTATCCAATTTTATCAAAATGATGGCTTTTACCACCATATCTTTGTAGCTATACACTTACGACAATTAAAAAAAGGCTAGGCATAAATACGTTTTGATATTATATATGTTATTCAGGGGCTTACTCAAAGGATGATTAAATGTAAGAAAATAGGGTTTTGCTTGTTGGTCAAAGTTTGACTAAGAATTACAGCTCAAGTACTTATGATTTTTTTTCTTGACGCGCCATTTGAATCACTCAGCCCAGTCAACTAGACGTTTAGAATTTTGAATTTCTCTCATTTCTTGTAGGAGATTTTATCGAAATACTGCAATTTACTACCTTGTTTTCTTGCATTCTATATCCGATTTATTTTGAAACTGGATCCTTACTACAATTTCATGAAAAAAAAGGCTTTTTACAACGATTGCGGTTTAATTTTTATCCATTATTGGCCAGTAACTTAACTTAACACGTGTATAACTCTTAAAAAATAGGATTTTGTGTAATGATCAAAGATTGGCTACAAATTATAGCTCAACCACCGTCGAATTTGAGTTTTTATGAAATTTCAAATAGGACTTTGCCTACCCTATTTTAACGAATTATGCATTTTACATCTGCGCCTTTGTATCTTCTAAATTGGTCTTATTTTATAATAACATTCTAATTACAATGTGATAATAAAAAGGTAATTGATGTGTTCTTTAATAAAATTTATTAATAATCAGGGGCATACTTAAAAAATATTAAGAACAAAGAAAATTAGAGTTTGCCTGATCCCGTAACTTCTGAAGTTGTTAGCAAAAAATAATGAATTGTTTTCAGATGCAACGTGCATTCTTTTTGATCAAATAAAGTTAGATTAGATTAAGTCCTAGCTTCTCAAACCCAAATTTGCAAAAACGTCTAGAGGTATAATTTTATTGTTAGGAAAAAAATTGTCAAGTAGTTGATTTGTAATTTTTAGCCAATCTCAGACCATTAATCAAAATACACTTTCTTGGACTTAAACATATTTTAAATAAGCCATAAACTAATAATGGATGAAATTACAAAACAATTATTATAAATAGTCTTTTTTGCACGAAATTGCAGTTTCAAAGTAAATCAGAATTAGAAGGTACAAAGATAGGGTTGTAAAATGCATAATTTCGATAATATTCTCCTAGAAGTAATGAAAAAAACTCAAAATTTCCAAAAATTCTCGAGGATTGATCTGAGTAAATAAAATGGCGTGCAAAGAATCCAAAAATTCTCGAGGATTGATCTGAGTAAATGAAATGGCGTGCAAAGAAGAACAATTCGTCAGGTAGTAGACCAAAATTTGACCAATAAGCAAAATCCTATTTTCTTACATTTAACCATCCTTTGAGTAGGTACGCCCCTGCGGGCTAATAATGGATAACCTGTCAAGAAAAAAACACATTTGTTGTCTGCTTGAGATGTAGCTCTTAAGCAAATTTGGCCGATTATCCAAGGTTCTCGCTCTCTTGCATAACCGTGTATAATTGACAGCTAATAAAAATCTTTTAAATTCCAATTTGTACAAGAAAAATAACTCTATCAAACAATAACAACGAGATCTAGATCTAGCTATCCTTGACCAAAAAATGAGATTGCAAGCTTAATCAATTACTTTACATGAGGGATCAATTGTTGAACACTTAAAATCGGGGAGAACACGTTTATCGCCTAACCCTTAATAATAAGAATGTTCATTTTGGTATCAAAAATACAGTAAAACAGAGTCGTAACAATTAAATTCTAATTAAAAAGTAATAAATATTAAAAGAAAATACTTAATAAATTCTTGTTTGAGGAGTAGGGTTAAAAAATGCGCTCTTATAAAAATTTACATTTGTTATTACAATGATGGGCTTAAGGCTATAAATACATTTATAAAACTCGTCAGCATACAAAACGTAAATATGAACAAAGTTATCTAATATATTTCAGGTTAACGAGATCACTGCAAATATCCTTTCCTTGGCCAATCATCCAATTTTTTATACTCGATCTGAATAGACCAAACGTGCGATAATCTTTAACTTCTGCAGGCAGAGCGGCGTAAATGCCGCAAGCAAAAAGCTTAACTGATCGATGCTCAGGGTTTTAACACATAATCTGCATATTCAAGCAGATTGTTGCATAAATAGTTTGCTTAAGAAGCATGTAACATGATTGTCAATTAAAATCAGCTTACTACTTGGAAGTATTCCTCGGTCATAGAAACACTGAAGTTTAATAAATAGTTATCGTTTATCAGGTCTGCATATAGAAACTATAACTGGTTTAACTTTAGGCTCTTAATTAAATTTTCTTGTTGACATATAGAGAAAGTATCATAATAAATGTTTCATTCTTGCAAATAATAATTCAGGGATCCTTTGTAGAAGGAAATATTATGATTATTCTTGTAGTCTATTAGTTGATATCGCAAAATATTTCACATTTAACAAGCCTCCTAATAAGACAAATAACACAAATAAACGCATTCGTTGATCGCTAGCTATCATATTCGTTATTTCTAGAAACCAATTTTCTTGTATAGTGTAGCGATACTAAATATCCGCCGATTAATAGCATTTTCAAATAACCCTTTTCACTTTCAAAATGCAATACAAACAGCTGTGTAAGCTGGGTTATAACATGTGTAACTGGCCATGCACAATAGTAATGTTCCTTGACAGGCCTTCATTTAGCAATTATATCACGTTCCACTTTAACAGTACAGCCGAATTTGTCACTTATAAGTTCAAAATTCCTATCTAATAAATCTTTCAACTCTATATCCTCTTCTGGAAGTCAAAACAAGTAGTACCTGAAAATGGTTAAAAAGGTTAAATCCAAACCATTCCCGAGATGGAACGAGAACAATAATAGGCTGTGGAAATGTGTAATGCGAATACCCAGAATTGAGGCCTGAGGTGGATCATTGGAATGAGATTGTTCCTAACGAACGTTGATGCTCATAAACCACCTGCAGTATGACATGGGTTTTATACGAGATTGTCCCGCATGGCGGAGAAGTTCTACCGGCCCAAGATGAGATATGATATTGCTGTGGAATTCGGATTCAACATAAGTCACAAAAGGGACGACCAAAAGCAAAAATGGCTACCCATACTAAACTTTAATGGATTCTTACCTAGATCGAAACAGGGCCATACGTTTTAATCATCTTTTATGCATCATCGCATTACATTTTCAATTCTTTGTCCTTTTCGCAAAAATACCCTAAAAGCTGTTGCTCGTTTTATAGAACAAGATGTGTTTTTATCATTAGGAGTTCTTTCTACCACTTTCTGTAATAATGCCCTTGTGAGTTTAGCTGATAAATATAAAGTACGATTGAAGTTCAATGCGAATTAACATTCGGGTGCCAATCCTACAGAGAGAGTGAATCGGACTTTTAAGACCATGTTAATTACGTACATTTCCGATAATAATACCGAATGGAATATGAATAATGACAATATAGCATGCGCACTACGAATATCAGCTCATGAGACCACGAAACTCAGTCCTTATATCGTTAATTCCGGCAAGCGATTGATTTTGCTTGGAGATGAACATCAGTTAAAAGAAATCCCAGAAATGGATAGATATTATAGAAGATGTTAGACTTCGCTCGGAGGCGGCTGGAAAATATCGACCATTCTAACCTTTGCTGCCAAGTGGAATACATACCCAATCAGATTGTTTATCGAAAGAACTATGCTTCCTCAGATGCAGCGAAATACTTTTCTCGCAAATTAGCTCCGGAATATGTCGGTCCGTTTACTATCCGTAAGCGTGTGTTGCCACGGACTTACCGAGTTTCAGAGCGAATTTGGCAAGTTGAAAGATATCTGGAATATTAAGAACTAAAAAGATAATCCGAGTTTTGAGTGATAATGGATTCGAGTTGTTATTACGTGCAATAATACGAAATTATAGCAGTAATATTCATATATAATGTATTATATCGCATTAGGACATATTGTAATAAAAAAATTGAGGAAAAGGGGATATGAGATTTTACATAAAAATTTTGTTTAAGAAGCATGCAACATTAAAATCAAACTACCACTGGGAAGTATTCCCCGTTCACAGAAGCAATGAAGTTAAATAAATAGTTATTAACATTAAATACCTACTTTGTTTTAATAGTTCTTATCGTTTATTTTATTTGGAAACTACAATTGGTTTAACTTTAGACTCTTAATTAAATTTTCTTGTTCGCATATAGACCAAGTAGCATCACCAACGTTAAATTCTTGCCAATAATATTTCGGGGATTTTTTGTACAAGGAAGTACTGTTATTAATCTTGTACTCTATTAGTTGATATCGCAAAATATTTCACATTTAATACACCTCTTACTAAGGCAAATAACACATATAAACGATTTGGTAAAGTCCACTATCATATTCATTCACTATTTCTTCAAATCAGTTTTCTTGTGTAGGCACTTAAACAATAAATAACCGTCGATTAATAGCATTCTAAATAACCCTTTTCATTTTCAAAACACAATACAAACAGCTGTATAAGTTCGGTTATAGCATTAATTTCTTTGCCCATTGATTTCCAAATGTAAAAATCCTGTGTGGAACTAGAGGCGCGTTCATGCTTTTATCTTGCGTTACTTCGCGTTATCAATGTCGCGAGGTTCGGGTAACGAAGGTACTAACATACGAAGTTCCTCGGGAAAAGATAAAGAAATTAAAGTGGAACCTTAAGTTAGTTCTCTTTCTTCTCGAAGCCGAAGTTATGTTGGCGTAAGCCCGACGAAGTTTATTTGCAGCAATCTTTTCGTATTACCTCTAAATGGGGTTAATTTCATAAGCAGGCTTAAGAGGGGCATAGCTAGGCTGTGTTCTGCCTTCGAGGTTTGTCAATATTAACCGCATCCAGTTTGAGAACAGCTCGCATATTGGGTACAATACTTTCTCTTTCTTCTCGTCTTTCGAAGATATAATGGGGTAAGTCCGAAGAAGTTTTTTTATTCAAATCTTTTCGATTCACTCTTAAATGGCGATAATTTCATAAACTGGCTTAAGTGTGGTATAGCTAATTTTATTTTTCCCTTAAAAGTGTACCTCATAATACTTAAGCACAAAATCTGTTTATACACTGAGCAACTGACTTTCTTGGAAAAATATGAATGAAGGATAAGTCTTTGGTTTGCTACAAATTATTTTTGTAAACCTATTAAATTTTTACATCATTTTCAGATACTTCAACCCATCTCAGTATGCCGTAAGATATATGGGATTGTACGAGTGAGAAATAGAGAACTCTTAGCTGATCAGTGTTTAAAATATTTTTGAGGTAAGTAAATTTTGGTTTAGTTTGTTGTTAATGATTTTTATTTGCATCCCAGCTAAGGCGTTGATCAATAAGGATGCCCAGGTGTTTCATAGATTTTGCGTCAAAGGTTCGCTCAACCCTTAAAATTTGAAACAGTAAGAGGGTTGAGCAACATTTGAAATTTATTTTTGGCCTCTATCCCCAAAATGTAAGGTGACTGAAGTCAACCATTTTAAAATGACGGCCATTCGCATATATGAGAGAACCTAAATCAGCCGCTCTACCTATGGAAGAGTTAAGGACCCTTGATTGGGATAAGTTTCAAGCTTTCATAAGAAAGAGGAGCCAACTCGAATCTAAAGTGAGAGTGGGTGGACAGGGTAGGGCGACAAGGGTGTTTTAGGTCTGTCCGCCAGCTTCGCTACCTCCACCCTTACTACTACTACTACTACTACTACTACTACTACTACTACTACCACTACTACTACTATTAACACACAGGGAGTAAAAATCCATAAAATTTTACAAAACTCAAATATTGTATTCCTGATCTTAAATTCATATTACATGGGGATAAGATGTTTTCCCCTACTTAAAAAAATACAGTCCTCCGAACATTTTTATGTAGTACTCTTGTAAGTTTTTGTACATTTTTCCTTCCTCCTTATTTATGTGTTTGCGTATTTAAGAATGACAGCTACTTTAAAAGTTAAGGGCAAAAATACTTTTAGATATACGTGCCATTTAGACTTTTTCCTATTTAAGATTTCAGGTATAGTGTTGAGTGTTTTAAACAGTAAACAGACGCTATGTCTCGGTCTCAGTCAGAGTTTATAATAAAATAAAACTGGTTACACAGGTTTCGCCCGGTCGGGCATCATCAGACCTATCAGAAAAAATATATCATAATTACTAACTAAAAGCCTTTAAATTAAATAAATAGTACCTTTAAAATTAAACAACACGTCAAACATACAACGTTAAAACAGTAAACAAACAATCACATTACATAGTTTGAGGGATAATGAGTACTGAGTGTATTCTCTCAGAAACGGGGTTCATTTGACGTTTTTTGATTTCTCTAAAAAATTTCATCAAAGCGATTTATTACCTTATCTGTGCCTCTGAGGTTTCTGAGGAGTTATTCTTAAGTTCAAATTTTCAATTTACTGTACAGGGTGCCTCCAAAAATGAGCATGTTGTTGGTTTTAAAAAATTCTACTACAAGTTGTAAGCATATTGTATATGGCATTTTCTATACTGAAATTCAATTGCCAGAAACGTGCGTAGCTAAGTTCTTATCTCTGTAGTAGAGCCTAGGAATTTCAGAATTCCGAAATTGTCAGATTTTGTAAACTTTTTGTATAATGTCAATATTTTTATTTCGATTTTTTGACTTAATGTTTTCTATTGACGTTTTGTATTTTTTTTATGTTTGGACATACCACGAAGGCCTAAGGCCTAAGAATAATGCCTCTTTTGGTGACCCATGCCCTGCATTGCAGTGTGCGGAGTCGGAATTTTCCGTCGACGTTCTCCAAATACCGAAACATGCATTTGCATTTCACGGTACCTTTACAGAGAACGTGGTAGTACTACAGCATTATTGTATCTAAAACAACTACTACCTATTGTTAGCAGCCCGTTTCTAGACGGAGCACGGTCTTCCCTGAATGGTCAGCCGTCCAAGTACTAGCCGCGCGCGGTGATGCTTTACTTTGATTATCGTCCGAGATCGGTCTAACGCAAGTCACCACCGTACTGCTGTTGATGTAATATGTCTTTTTGTAATTTATAGAGCTGACTACAGATTGTTATAATTAGTTAATTAGGCATTTTTGTATATCGTTGTTTTGTCTTGTTAATTGGTATAGAATTAAGTATTTGCACGCGGAAGGAAGAATCGGTACTTGTTACCTATTAAGCTGCTCTTTAGTTGCCCTTAATTGTAAGAATTATTGTCATTTTCACATTATAGTAAAATTTTATTTTGTTCTCTTTTGGGAACATAATCAACGTAGTATTATTATTAAACAGTATTTCTTATATATTTGCAGAATACGAATCAAGATACCCATGCGAAGTCACATGCCAGCGGCTGCATGAGCAAGAACATACCTATAAGTCGGGTAGTTTCGGACACTCATCTATAGTATAAGAGTACAAATTTAATATTTTATAAAATATTACTATTTGTTTTCCTGATAACTTAGTGTTTGAAATTTCTCAGTTGCCTTCTACATACAAAAAAAAAGTTAGAACTAACGACCCAGATTTTAAAGGTACGATAAAATGTGATGGGGCAGATAGTAGCAGCGTTGTCGATGTTCTTGAAGAGAATTATACTTTGCAATCTCACTATGATACGGACAGCGAGAAATTGGGGTTCAGACGTAGAACATACTTATTTTAAAGATAGCGATTTCAAACCGGAAGAAAATGTTTATGAGCATCAACAGACAGAATTGGAATCAAGTAACTCCGATGACGAGCAAAATGAAAAAAATGGTGGTGCTAACTTGCCAGTAGTAAAGTAGTTTTGAAATTATTCAAGACTTTTTTGGCATCTAAAAGAAATATAATGGCGGATAATTGGTTTAACTCAATCGAAGCGAAAACCGAACTAAAAAAAAAGAACTCACGTACACTGAAATCGCACGTAAAAATAAAAGGGAAGTGCCCCTTGCATTCTCTATATTCCTTAAAAGAATAAAGTTGTACTAGTTATATCATCCATGGATCATTCAGAGTCTCAGATGGTAAACTAGGGAAGATCCTTTTTGGTCAATTCACGTGTTAGTTAAACCTTTGTTTTCCTTTAAAAAATGTTTTACTTTAATCCCATAAATAACACTATATGTATAATTATTTCTATATTAAAAAATAAGAAGAAATATAATTATTATTTTTTTTAGTTTGTTGCAAAATACATGTAATAAAAAGCTAATACAGTTGTTTTCTTATTATAATTTGTCTTGATTTTATTTTTTTACTCGTCCCGTTAAAGAGCAGTCTCTCAGACTCACTATAGTGAATGCATTGGAAAAACGCTCTATAGTAGTTAAGGGCTAAAAATATAAATTATGTATTGTCACGCCTCTGCCGTCCACAGACAAGGGTATAATAAGGAATAGCATGATATTCTAAGTACAAAGAGAACAAACAAAACGTTAAAGTATTCGCTTTAGAAATCCTCTTCGCAATTCTTTCCGCAAAAAGTCTCTTTAGGTAAAAGTGGGCAAATAAGAGAAAACACCATGACCTTTCTGGTTTATAAAATCTCGACAATTGCGGAAATGTAATTTAAAAATGATGAAAGAATATCTTGTGTAAACGTTGTTAAAATCGTGTACAAAGGCTTTATAGAAAACACTTTCTGATGTAGTTTGTTAGTACTTCAAGTATGATTTTAGTTGGGTGCTTTAAAGTCTTTATGTTTTAAAACGATATAGGAGTAACTTTTCAACGTTTTAAGATTATCGGAAAATCAGTTTTAAAATCTTTATACTTTCTGCTATAAAATTTCTGTATGATTTTCTGCTATAAAATTTAGATACATTTTATTTTAACGTTTTTTAAAACACAACGTTTTTTTTAACTAAACAACGTGTTTCTCAGGGTTAAATGCCATATCTTGTATTTGATTGAAAATTTGTCAGTGACCAACATCCATATTTCAGATACATAGTTATATGTCTTAAGTACTCCCAAACATTTTCAGCTCAGTTTGCCAGAAAATAATGAAAATAGTATACTATTAAACAATATACTTGTAGAAACATTTACTTTATAGCGCCCTGTGTTTCCCAGGAACTATTGTAACTTTCACTATCCTACAGAATTAAGATATGTTTAAATCAAAGACAGGTTAAACTCCAAATCGACGGAATCTAAAATAAAATAACCCCTAAATGGATTTCAACTTTGTGTGGTATTTCGTATGGTTGTGATATTTTTTGATTCCAACAAGCGATTTAAATAAACTTTTCTTTGTTTTAAAGGTACATTATTAGACTTTATTCTTGGGTAGAATGTTTTGACATAAAACACAATTAACGTCAATATACAGGGTAACTCAAACACACGTGTTTTTACCCAAAATTTAACTACATTTCTGAGTTAAACAGCAAATACCAAAATTATGCTTATCATGTCAAATGATAGCCCCAATTTTGCTTTAAAACATGTTTTTGAAATATCTTTGCTAACTTATTCCGTTTTTAATTATCAAGGATTTGTGATACTACCATATTGGCGAAAAAGTGATACAACAATGTTTACCATTAAAACACATTTATTAGCAAAATTAACCTTAACTAAAACACTATTTTTAAAACCGAATGTACAATAAAAAACTATAGACCAGTAGGTATTACAGGTACTAGTATCGGGTGGGTTCTCTGCGAGCTCTTATAACCTCCCGACTGGGCATACTTGATATAACATGGTCTATTAACTCTTGAGGAATTAAATGCCATTCTTCATGAATTGCTTTAACCAATTCATCAATAATTCTAGGAGGTATTGCTCGAGCATACAAACACCGCCTTAAAACAACCCATATGTTTTCGATCGGATTACAAACTAGGGAGCGGGAGAGCCAAACCATTCTATTATATTGATGACTTTCGAAAAATTCGTTAACTATTCCTGCCCTATGTGGTCTAACATTATCGTCCATATAAATAAAATTTTTGCCCAATCTGTTAGCAACTTGCGGTATGTTATTCTCCAAAATCTCTAAATAACGAAATGCGTTTACAGCGCGATTAATAAGAACTGTTAATTCTGTTCGACCACCTGTATATTCCTCCCCACACTGGAACAGAACCACCTCCAAACGGAATTCGATCTTAGGAAAAGTTTTCTTCGTATCTCTCTCCTGTTCGACGCCATATACAAATCCGATTGTCGTCAGGATGAAGTGCGACCTTTGATTCATCCGCAAATAAACAATGTGACCATTCGAGAAAATCCCAGAAAAAAGCTTTAAAGCACAATGTATCTGTCTGTCCTAGGGGTTGTTTCTTTCACAGCACCTCCTTCATGATTATATTGCACTGAACCAGTATTTTGATATCTGCGCCATGCTCTTGATAAAGCACTTTGTTTAATATGCAACCTTTCAGCCACAATTCTTTGTGATCAGCCACTTTCTAGCATACCGATTGCTCACATAAGTTCGTTCCTATTATATCTGGGCATTTTGATAATATTTTAAAGCGTTTTTAAATAACAAACCCACAAAAAAAACCTTGAATAAACTATTGAACATTGTGAGTGACAGATGACAATCGATGCGTTTTTGTTTCAAGCCTCCTTTACTTATTTTAAAAATTTACAACAAAAACTGATATAATTATCTAGATGTTTAGAAAAACCTAAAAAAATAGTTTAAAAACGGAACAAGTCTGCAAAGCACGTTTTAAAGCAAAATTGACATGATAGACATAATCTCGGGATTTGGTGTTCAACTCAGATATGCAGTTAAATTTTGGGTAAAAAACACGTGTTTTTGAATCACCCTGTATATTGGCGTTAATTGTGTTTTATGTCAAACATTCTGCCCAAGAATAAAGTATAATTGAGTTTTGCGTTTATTCTCTATAAATCTATTATATTTTATTAAAAATATTTTAATAAGATCAGGGCTCGTTTCCTTAAATTTTACATTTAGCACAAGATGGACCATCTGACTTTAAGCCGAGCAGCTGTTCAAAATAATTTATTACTACAATTTCCTTAATTTTAAGACCTTAAAATTACAAAATCAAGGAAAATATTCACAATTTACACAAAAATAATAAGTACTTCCACTTTGAAACCTTTTTACTAGCGGTCGATATTGTGCCGTGACAAAACATTTAATATTTAATTTTTCAATCCGGCAGAGATTTCCCTAGAACTTGGCTATCTATTAAAGTACCCACTCGGGCATAAGACTAACTGTTATCTCGAGATTTGTAATCAAAACTATCTGTTTCTAGTCAACTCGGAACCTTCTATAAATACTTTGCTCATTAACTTCTAAATTTTATAACAAAATTGAGACTTGGACTAAAAATCCATTACTGTAACCAAAAATGGATAAGTTAAGTTAAAAAATTAAACAATCTTTATAAGGATAATAGATTACGTTAATTAGGTTATTAGGTTACATTAATTAGGTTAGGACTGACATATTGAATCTCGTCTTCATCTCAGTACAACCGAATATTTACACGTGTAATATTGTATGTTATAATAATAATAATAACTATAATAATAACAATACAGGCCACATCACCTGTTTGCTTACCATGTACAACATCCTAATAGGATGCATCGCAAATCGTATCTATCATCATAATGACAGTCATAACCTATTAGCAGAGGAACAGAAGGGATGCATTCGAGACCATCAAGGACGCAAAGAACAACTTACCATCTACTCTATGGTACTTAAGCAGGCACAGAAAAAACAACGCAACATACACGCTGCTTTTATAAAAAACTATAAAAAGGTGTTTGACAGTGTACCACATTCCTGGCTCATAGAGGTACTAGGAATATACAAAATTCACCCTATGATCATCAATTTCCTGGCAACTATCAAGTGGAGAACGAACTTGAGGATCTATAATGGCGATCAATCTCTTACTACCGATGAGATACATATCAATAAGGGAATTTACCAAGGAGACTCGTTAAGTCCACTTTGGTTCTGCTTAGCGATCCACGTTGCTCGATAATACAGGACATCGCTTCAACATCAAAGCCAATAGAGACGATTCCCGAACCATATCCCACCTGCTGTATATGGATGACACTAAGCTATATGGTAGAAACCATAACCAACTAAAAAAGCTTATTGACGTGATATACATCTTCTCGAAAGACATCCATATTGAATTTGGAACGGAAAAATGTAAAGCCTTAAACATCGAAAAAGGCAAAGTCATTAATGGTGATGTAGCCATACCCAATTAAGAAAAAGTTCTAGCGATAAACTAAAGAGACACCTACAAATACCTAAGATTTCAACAAGTTAGACTGCTCCAGGATAAGCAAGGAAAGACCAAGCTGAAAGATCAGTACATTCAAACAGTGCGATCTCTTCTGAAGACAGAACTGAACGCCGGAAATCTCATTACAGCAATTAATACCTATGCTGTGCCCGTGCTGACCTACAGTTTCGGAATCTTGAAATGGACTAATACGGAGCTAGAGGAACTACAGCGAACTACACGCTTAATCTCCAAATGAGCTTTCCACGAAGAGAAGGTGAAAGATCCCTTGTTAACTTGACCAATTCGCACTCCCGATAGCTGCAAAAATTGAGATTTCTTCGCCAAGCCTCCACCGCATAGTGACCTTAAGTGACAGCTCATACTCTCCTCTCAATCTCGCAAGTGACAACATCATCCTAAAGTCAATTTCAGACCCCGACAAACAAAAACAGTAGATTCAAATGGCACTGCACGGCCGACATAACAATGACTTGAATCAGCCACACATAGTTAAGGAAGCATTGATGCGTGCATCCGGGATGAGCTTGGAACCAAACATTTGTTGAGAAATTGAATATCAATTTCGATAGCAATAACAATAATAATAAGCACCTGTGGAGAACGAACCTGAAGATCTATAATGGCGATCAATCTCTTACCAACGATCAGACATACAGCAATAGGGGAATTTACCAAGGAGACTCGTTAAGTCCACTTTGGTTCTGCTTAGCGATGAACCCCCTCTCCACGTTGCTCAACAATACAAGACATATACCCAACATCAAAGCCAATAGAGACAATGCCCGAACTATATCCCACCTTCTGAATAAGGATGATATTAAGCTCTATGGTGGAAACCATAACCATCTAAAAAGGCTTATTGACGTGACATACACCTTCTCGAAAGACATCCATATGAAATTTGGAATAGAAAATGTAAAGCCTTAAACATTGAGAAAGGCAAAGTCATTAATGGTGATGCAGCCCTACCCAATGGAGAAATAGTTCTAGCAATGAACCAAGGAGAGGTCTACAAATACTTAGGATTCCAACAAGCTAGACTGCTCCAGGATCAGCAAGGAAAGACCAAGCTGAAACATCAGTACGTTCAAAGAGTGCGAGCTCTTCTGAAGACAGAACTGAATGCCGGAAATCTCAATACAGCAATTAACACCTATGCTGTGCTGACCTACAGTTTCGAAATCTTGAAATGAACTAACACAGAGCTAGAGAAAATAAACTACTTGAAAGATAGGATACGTCTGCATACTAAGACCTTCATCGACATCCAGAAGGCAGTCCTGGTCAGTACTTGCCACATAGTAAAAAAATTCTTACAGGATAACCTATAGATCTAATTCTTTTTGATGCATGCATCCGGTATCTGCTAGGAACCCAACATTTGTTGAGAAATTGACTGTCAATTTCGATAACAATAATAATAACTTATTCATGCTACTCCAGAAAGCTGTCATCCCAAACATCACGACCGTAGTGCGCAATTTCCTGTATCAGAAAATGTAGATGAGAATGCTGTGGTTGATACTGCATCATTATACAGTGCGGTTCTTCAATGCCCCCCCCCCCTTTTATTTTTAGAAGTGGTGAACATAAAAATGTATTCAATAGCTATGTGAGTACTACTTATTTGTGTAAATTTCCTACTTGTAATAAAGAAAATGGCGACTGGGCGCCATGTCGTAAAAAAATGAAATGGAAAAGGGGATCACTCGATACATAGTTTGAAAGGTTTTAACGAGTAGATTGTGTAAAAGTTTTAAAAACTTGCTACTATTATCAAAAAAATTGCGGCGTGTCAAAGTTTAGGCTTAGTTCTCTACCGTATACGGTATTGAAAATGTTCTCCGTTTACTTCCGGACAGTAAAAAAACCCTCACGAATATTCTGAAATGTGTCGGCATAGTGACAGGCACTTTTTGTTTTAGATAGCTCCATAAAAAATCTAAGGGTGTTAAGTCGGACGACCTAGCAGGCTATACGGTTCGACCTTGACGACCAATCCAACTATAGGGGTAAGCAATTACGTCTCTCCTAAAATGCGGGGGCCACCATCCTGTTGGAAAACTGGTTCCATGTCAAACTCATCAGGATCTCTTCCAATATTTCAAGAATCAGAGGCTCCAATGCTGCAGAAATCTGATGGGAATAAAGGAAGCAGCATCCTAATTCATTTGAAAGAATTAAATACTATTTAATATTAAAACTTTGAAAGCTATTTCTTTATTAATGCGTGTAACGTTTTAAAAATTGTACACAATAATCTTCTCAATAAGATCTTTCAAATGGCATAGAGGTATGCCTGCCTGCTTTTGCTTTTTTCAAATTTTTATAAGGTAAGTTTTAACCCGCCGCAATTTCTTTGCGCGCGTGTAACGTTCTAAAATTTTTTACAATAATCTACTCGGGAACATCGTTGAAATGATATATTAGATGACCCCCCTTTCCCTTTAATTTTTTTTGCAACATGGCGCCCAGCCGATATTTTGGGTATTACAATATGAAATTTACACAAAAAAGTAGTATTTACATTACTATTGAAGCGTGACAAGTTTTAAAATTTTATAAGCTAAATTTTAACATGTCGCTATTTCTTTGATAATGCGCTCAACGTTCAAAAATGTTGACACAATAATCTACTCTACTAGGACGACCTAATGAAAATTACTTACACATTTTCTAGGGATATCCATACGTTTGAATTAGACAAGTGGAAACAACTAAATATTAAAGGACAAAACGATCGGAGGAGATATTAACCTGCCAAACCGAAATATAGTCCAAGCAATGAAGGATGATGAAACTTACATATACCTCGGATTCCAAAAGACTCGCTTATTAGAGGTACAGCAGATAAAATCAAGAATAAGAGATTAGTACTTTAAGAGAATCAGTGTGCTACTGAAGCCTGACCTGAACGCAAGAAAGTTTATATCTGGAATAAACATACGAGGAATTTGTACTTGCTTCCTCATTTGAAATCCTGAAGTTGAGTCAAATCAATCTGCGAGAGATAAAACGAACCACCCGAACTATGATGACCGAATATAAGGTACATCAGCCGCAGACATCTATGCTCATGAATAAGAGCTCTTGTTGACATAACAACCCTACATTCTAGCCCAGGTAACTAAATAGAGAAATTTCTTTTTTAGGAAAGCTAAAACGTCTGATCTGCATAGCATGATAAACTTAGCCCACAGGTAGTAAACGCCACTCAACATTGCGAACGAGCAACTGGAAACAACGACAATCTTCGATGCTGATAAACAGAAGCAGTGGTAATAGAAAGCTTTGCATGGACACAATGATTTAAACCGAACGCACATAGCACACAAACCAGCGTTAAAGAAGCGGCTAAGTAATGGGTTGTTCTTCCCTGAAACTGAAGGAATGGTTGAGATTCAGGATCATGTTATAAATACGAATAACTATAAGAGTTTTATAATTAAAGATCCTACCAGACAATCGAATATGTGTAAAGAAATGGCACCAAAAGTCAGAAACCATGCAGCACATAACATCAGGGTGCACTTACTACTCACAGGCCCAACCAAGTATGCAACACCAAAAGTTAGCCAACAAGTATGGGTTCCGTAACACCCTCGTCTCATATGAAAAATAACAACCTATTCCAGTAATGAACACCAACCCTTTTAGACCTTACTATGATCGGGCGATTGCCACTGACAGGCGAATAACCGACCCGACTACTGGATAAGAGAGTTAAGTCCGTACACTTGACTGATGTTGATGTGCCCACCAATTGCCACATACTTGATAAACATCGAGAGAAAAAACTAAGTATGCAGAACTGGCTATAGATCCAACAAATGTGGCAAATGGACAAGGTCGAAGTGATACCCATCTTCGTGTCATCAACGGGTCTGATACCCAAAACTTTGAAAGAAAGCCTAGTGAAAATAGGACTCCATAAAACCAGTTATATGCACCTCCAGAAAGCAGTCATTTGGATACCTGCCAATTGGTCAGGAAATTTTTGCAGGAAGGGCCTTGATTTCGGTTTTTTCTTAACAAAACTCCTTTTGATACTTGTATCCAGGACGGGTGATGTACAACAATATTTATTAATAAGTTTATAATAATAATTATAGTGTTAATAATAATTATAATCTAAAATCAACAACCTTTTAAACCATTCGATTGCGGGCTGGTACACTTTTATGGGCAACCACTCTCTTATTTTTACGGGTGCGACTTAGCGTCCTGAAAAAAAAAACGACAAATCGTGCCGTTACCGTTATGTGGGTGACCGACCTTAAGTTATTAGCAGACATGTAACCAAAGGAGTCCATGAGGTTCGAACCACCGGAAAGAATCCTTTTTGTTTTTTACATAATTTAATCATCTATGATAGTATTTTTTTAAAGATTGAAAAATTAGTTTTGATAAATAAAAAATCGGTCAATTTCCTATACCCGGAACTTTCCTCACTATGAATCTTTCTTTTTATTAGAAACAGTGAAATATGACCCTGTTGAATTCCGCATATAGTCATTTAGTAACATTTCAGGTGGAAACATATCTGATAGGCAGACTTAAGAAACAAGTGGATGACATTAACGGCACAGCGGTGAGGAAATGGCTTGGGGACCACAAATACGAAATGACCGATAAAATGCTTATTGACGAGGAAACGCAAACGGTTGGACAGGGACAGAAATGTCAAGGCACACAGATAATGGTTGAAAATAAGCTGTATTCTCTTAAAGAAGCATGCACCTATAGCGACTGGAGCGACTTGGTCGATAAGGATTGAGACGAAAGCGTTTTCGTCAACAAGGAGAGTAAGGTGGGATCCCCTATAAATACAAAAGACAGCACAGTTAAAGCAATCATTCTGGATGAAAAGGACAAGAATATGGAGTAAGGAATTCAAAAGATTTGCAAAGACCGTTATCCCGAACTGGAGGACATCAGTGAGAATCTCGGAATCCTAGAACAGACTACGAAGATAAGATCTGCATCACCTGGGCAGGAAAAAACACAAAAGGTGATAAAAATAACAGTGGACGGAACAGAAGAAGATATTTTTAATAAACTGCAAAGTGATGCATGAGATCACGGGTATAAGCACCATAAGGCTCAGAAAAATGGTGCAGTGTGTCTTCGAATCCGCGAAAACGAACGTAACCATTTATACCAGGAAAGGCAACAAGACCAAAGCTAGCAACTCAGGGAAGACCTACGCTCTAGTTGTGCAGGACACGGGCAAACCTTATAATGAGATGCTAAAGGATGTGAAAACCATACTTACATCAAGCGAGGCACACAGAGCAATAAGAGAGATTAGAAGCACCAGAAACGGAGGGTTGCTTTTAACTGTAGAGCAGGACGAACAGGCCCTACAAAACATCCAAAAGGCGCTCAGAGACTTGAAACCCGAAACCAGTAAAGTCTGGAGAGTCTCATCCGGAAAGGACAGCGAAGCCTTGCATATAAAAGGCATAGATGCCCTAACAACTAGAGAGGAAGTCATGGAATCTCTCTAGGAAAATATAGATAACCTTGAAGAGAAACAATTTTAACTGGGAGACCTCAGACCGATGTGTAATAACACATAAGCGGTGACTTTGACAATCAATAAAGAAGACGCAAGCTAGTTGGTTCAGAAAAGGAGCATCCATATAGGACTAGTACGATTCAGGATTGAAAAAAGAATTGCATTGCTACGGTGTAGTAAATGCTGGGCGTACGGACACAAGGCGGAAGGATGTAAGGGCACTGATAGATCCCAGACTTGTTTTAAGTGTGGAACGGAGGGTCATGCAGCTGCCAATTGTAAAAATGAGGATTTCTGCCCGACGTGTAGTGATGCAAGAGGGCTAGAGGCGCGGCAGGAATCTCGAAACTAAATTCAAAGCCCTTCAAATCAACGCAGACCGCTCATGCAGAGCCCATGACATGGCCTTCTTGGTGGCAAACTCAGATTAAGAATAGAGAGGACACCACCGGATTGGTCAGAACTGACACCACGCGGTCCCATCGTTCGGCGTTTCCGAAACTTAATGAGGCGGCTACATTTGTTTATTGTTGTTTAGTTAGGCGCTTTATTTCAAGGTGTTTACCAGTGATTTTATGTAAAGTTTTCATTGCAAGAACGTTTTGATATCCCTTGAGACATTCACAATGACTAAAAAATGTGTGGTTTGTGCAAAAACAGAAAAATCAGGACGTTGTTTATCATTTCATAGGTATGTAAACATAAATATTTCATGGTCGGAACCTCAGAGGAGGCCACTGAATTTAGTGTGTTCTGTTTTCAAATAACTGTTATTAGGTCTCTAAGTTTATAGTGGCAAAACCATTTAAGGAATGAAGATAATTTTTGTATTTCTATGCAAATAAACTTTTGTTATAATATCAGAACCCTGTAGATGAGGGTAATAAATTGTATTTAAATATTAGGAAATATAGAAATTCTCTTCTTTAATTTTTATTTACTACCAATTATTATTTTAACGCTTGTTTAAGGTTTCCTACAGATGAGAGAAGAAAAGATGCATGGCTCAAATCTCTTGCATTGGAAAATGCTAATAAATGGCATTATGTATGTTCCAGGCATTTTCAAACAGATGATTATGCAATCAAAAGATCTGGCTTAAAAGTTTTAAAATTGGATGCTGTGCCATTCTTGTCTTTAGAATCTAGGTGAGTATATTATATGTTTGTCTGATTCAAATTTTATAATGGATTTTTTACCCACTTCCACATAATTGAGTATTCTTAAAGGATCATGCTCTAATTATAATAAAACATGATAACGGTCAAATTTCCAAAATTTTTCAAGTGTTGGAGCATGGTCCTCTTAATTTGGATTTAACAAAATAGCCAGTTACAGGGGTAGTTTTTGGAATACGGGGAAATATTACAAATATGAATGGGTTGCATTACTGTTAACATTTATATGTATTCCTCGTAAAAAGGAAGTATTGTAATCGTAACTCTCCAAGATTTTTTCAAATCTTCACGTGTCAGGGTTCATAAACGACAAATAACATGTTTTCTCAATTCCGTCGGTCTGTCTGTCTGTTGGTGGCATAGCTAAAAAACTACTTTCCCGATTGACTTGGTTGGTACCATTTTGTTAAAAATCCAATATGGCGAAACATAATGGCAGCCTAGTGAAAAAAATTTTATTAAAAAAACTACTTATCCAATTTATCTGAAATTCTGCACAAATATTAATATTATGTTGGAATCAAACGGTAAAATTTTGGTACGAATCCAAGATGGCGGAACAAAATGGCAGCATTATAAATTATTTCAAAAATTCAGCCTGAAAAAACTACTTAGTGGATTGATTTCAAATTGTATGCCTTCACTAGTTTTATTGTGTTACTAATTCAACATGGTGGGACAAAATGGCGGCCAAATAAAATGTTTATAATCATGAAAAAAAAAAAAGACCCTCTCAGGTTTTACATATCTTCGCGTTTTAGAGTCTCCAATGCCAAAAAATATATTTTCTCAATTCCGTCAGTCGGTCTGTCTGTCAGTTCGCGGGATAGCTTAAAAACTACTTACCAGAATGACAATTCTAGTCAAAAATTAAGGGTCATATGGGTATGATCTGATAATAGTTTAGTAAAAATCCAATATGGCGGAACAATGCTAGAAAAAATTATTACTAAAAAAGTAATTATCGAATATACCTCAAATTTTGCACAAAAATCAAGTGATTTTGATATGAATCCAAGATATTAATGTAATATAGAGAAACACTGGTAAAATTATGGTACGAGTTTAAAATAGCGAAACAAATGTAGGCTAAATAATTTTTTTAAAAAGTCAATTAAAAAATCTTGTTCATCTGAATTTTGCTGAAAAATTAATTGTGAAATAGGACACACTGGTATAAATTCAACATGACATAACAAAATAGCTGTGTGTCAAAAATTGCTTATTGACTTTATTTTAAATTATGCCGAAAAGTCAAGTGTGACATAGGTAGAAATAAACTGGTAAAATATTGTTGGGAATCTAATATGATGGAACAAAATGGCGTCCAATAGATATCATTTAAAAGACAGTATATTTAACACATATTATATGCTGTGACTATGTTGTGAACTAAGTTGGGACACACTTCACTGTTTCTAACAAATGGAAAAAAATCATAATGAGGGATGTTCTTGGTATTATTGAGATTAAGTACTTCCTGTATTTTTTTCCTTCATTGGCATCCCAAGTTTTTTTTGTTTAATACATTTATCTATAAAGCAATAAAAGTATAAACACAAAAAGAAAACACACATTAGTGGCTAAAGGCCTTTGACTTAGCGATAATAATAAATTACTTAAATTTTTAGGAATGTTAAAGCAGAAAGTGTTCGCCGTGCTTTATTTTCCAAGCCAGAAACATTATCCAATACAGGAAATTCAAACGATCAGATGATTGACATACCATCTACTAGTGAAGTTACTGGTTCTTTTGTTATGATTCCAGCTCCAAAAAGGTATATTTGAGTTATTTTTATATCATTTTATTATAAACATATTTAAAATTGAAAAACGTTTCTGCAATCTACTGGGTGTAAATGAATATGCCTGACAAACTTCTAGGGTGGTTAAAGTATGTAAAATAATAAACTTTTATCCAGAAATACATAGTTTTTATATAATTCTTTCTTTTGTAAGAAGGAAATATTGCAGTTTTGTTCCTTTAAATTTTGCACAAAAAACAAGTGATATAAGAGTAGATATCAAATACGGGAACTGATTCACCCCCCACCACTACTCCTGACCTTGAGAGCCCAGGTGTGCTGTGTAGTTTGGCCTTGAGGCGATGTGACGTCATATGACCTTGAGCGCGCATCACGCTTTTTCTTGAGCGCACACCTGAACTTGAGATTAAGCTCCGCCCCATGACCATGAGATTAAACCCCGCCCCAATGACCATGAGATTAAACCCCGCCCCACGACCTTGGGGAATTGCGCATACCACGTTTTCAATATTTGTCCTTGAAGCGATGTGACATCATCATATGACCATGCAAACCATTTCATATAAAAGATTGGTGGTGTAAGCATATTGTGTTATAACTGAAGTGAGACGTGTAATTGAACTTTCAATTAAATTAAACATGAGTTACGTGTGTGATATGTGCGGTGCATCATTTACCCGCAGTTACAGTCTGTTGCGTCACAAAAGAGAGTCGTGTAGGGGAAGACCGGATGATGATTTTGGTGTTGGAGGAAAGCGTGTAAGATTGGATGTTGCAGGACCCTCTTCATCAAATTCCCCAAAAATGCAAAGCTGCGATGTTTGTAATGTTGTTGTTTCGGCAAACCGAATGGGGGCTCACCAAAGAACATTGGTGCATAGAAATAATGCATGTATACCATTATCACAAGGTGTAGAAATGATAGATGGTGCCTTCAGAAATCGCATCGCGACATATCGTGTGAGCAGCGACAGTATCCATGTCGATTTTACTGCATTCTTCGATGATATTAAGCAGAAAGTGTTGGATTTGGTGCGTCGAATGCTGACATCGCATGGGGCTCTGAAGATAAACATGGTTGTTTTTGGTCAATATCTGCTACCATCTCAGGACGTGTGCAGCGACAAATCGTTTAATACAACCAATCAAGTAATCACGGATGGGGATGATTTGGAAACTGTATACCAATCGTTTGTGGATGCAATGAAGACCCAATCTATGGAATTTCAAGAAAAAGATTCAGGTATGTTTAAATATTTAACAGTGTTGTTTTGTGAATTACAATACTTTGTGTGTTTATAGGGTGGGCGCTTGAGAAAATTCTATATCTGGAAGTGAACATCAACGAGTTTAGGCCAGTAAGCGGCTCATCATACATCAAACTACCGAGATTCATAGAGAGCAAAAAGGCTGTGATTAATGTGGTGAACCAAGACGAGTGCTGCTTCGCTTGGGCTGTAACTTCAGCGATGTTTCCCACAATCAATATGCCAACACAAGTTTCATCATATCCCCATTTTTCAACTGTGTTGGATGTAACAGGTATGGATTTTCCAGTAAAATTGTGTGATATTAGTAAATTTGAGAAACAAAATAACATTTCAGTCAATGTGTATGGTGTAGAATCTACTTTTGAAAATAATAAGATGAAGTATGAAATAGTTGGTCCACTTAGGTATGCGAGCAAAAAATTATTAAATCATGTAAATTTATTGTTAATAAACAGTGATTGTAATATTCAAGCTCATGATGATACACATGTTTGCGATGCACGTTGTACAAAAAGTCATTATTGTTGGATCACAGATTTATCTCGATTAGTGTCTAGTCAAATTAGCAAAGTTAAAAGTAAATTGTATTTTTGTGATGGTTGTCTCGTTTATTTTGATTCATTATCAGCTATAACTTTACACCAGAAAAATGATTGTAATCACCTATACACATTGACACCCTCAGAGGATATTAGGGTTGATAAGTTTGGAAAGAGTGTACCTGAAAATATTTTAAAATTTGAAAGCATAGAAAAGCAAATGCGAGTTTGCATGTCGTATATGCCGACTTCGAATCGGTTCTAAAACCATTACCAATAGCCGAGCCAAGTCCTCAAAATTCTTACACAATGCAGAGTGTTAAACACGAACCATATTCCTTTGCATACGTCATAAAATGTTCTTTTGATGATACTGTTTCTAAATTTGAATTGTACCGCGGAAATGATGCAGCCCAAGTATTTGTTTCTCGTATAGAAAGCGATTTAAGGCACCTTTATAATACATATCTAAAAGATATTAAACCAATGAACCGTTTAACACCTCAGGAAGAGAATGAATTCGCGAATGCTAAAACATGTTGTATATGTGAGCAGCCTTTTATCGACAATGAAAAAAAAGTAAGAGATCATTGTCACATAACGGGGAAGAAACGATTTGGTGCTGCTCATTCCGTCTGTAATTTAAATTATAAACTACCTAATTTCGTCCCTATTATTTTCCATAATTTAAGCGGTTATGACTGCCACCTATTTATTAAAGAATTATGTCGTCATGGGGATAATATTAACGTCATAGCCCAGAGTAAAGAAAAATATGTTTCATTTACAAAGAGCATTTACGTTCACGATTATGTCGACAAACAAACCCTATCGATCAAGAAAAAATATTTAAAGTTGCGATTCATTGATAGTTTTAAATTTTTATCCGCTTCGTTGGAAGACTTGGGTAGTGGTTTAGATATTGATAGTTTCAGGGAAACGGGAAAACACTTTCCTGATCGGTATCAATTCGATCTAATGCGGAAAAAAGGTGTTTTCCCATACAGTTTCATTGATTCTTTAGAAAAAATGAATATCCCAAATCTTCCAACAAAAAATCAATTTTATGATACACTAAAAGAGGAACATATAAGTGATGAATGCTATGACAGAGCCAAGGATGTGTGGTCATCGTTCAAATGTAAGAATTTAGGGGACTATTCAGATTTATATTTAAAATCAGACGTGACATTGCTATGCGATGTATTTGAACAATTCCGCGATATGTGTTTAAATATTTATAAACTCGATCCTGCGCATTACTGCACTCTTCCAAGTTTATCATTTGATTGTATGTTGCGCATGACCAAGGTAAAGTTGGAGCTCTTGACTGATATCAGCACAATTAATTTTTTTAAAAAGGGAATTCGCGGGGGTATAAGTCAGTGTTCAGAAAGGAAGCATATTGCCAACAACATATTTTTACCCGACTATGACCCTACAAAACCAGAATCGTTTATTACATATTTAGATGCAACAAATTTGTATGGTCATAGTATGTCACAAGCATTACCATTTGGAGGTTTTAATTGGTTGTCGGAGCGGGAAATATTGGATTTAAACATATTGGATGTTGCCGATGACAGTCCGGTTGGCTATGTTTTAGAAGTGGATATTCATTATCCGGAAGAATTGCACGATCACCATGCCGATCTTCCATTTTTAGTAGAAAATATTATACCTCCAACGGGAACATCCAAAATGTCGAAATTAATACCGAATGTTAATGATAAGAAAAACTATATTGTACACTACCGTACATTAAAACAAGCAATTAACAACGGCCTAATGGTAATGAGAACACACAGAATTTTAAAATTTGATCAATCTAAATGGTTGAAAAAATATATTGATTTCAATACTGATATGCGGAATAAATCGCAAACAAAATTCGGTAAAGATATGTTCAAATTGATCATAAATGCAATTTTTGGTAAAACCATGGAAAATGTGGAAAATCGCAAGGATATAAAATTAATAACCCAATGGGAAAACTCAAGAGGAAAATGTGGTGCTAGAGCCCTAATAGCTCGTCCTAATTTTAAAAGCTGTTCCATATTTACTCAAGATCTCGTGGCAATACATATGAACCAATTGAAAATTAAATATAATAAACCTATATATATATAGGATTTTCCATATTGGACATGTCAAAAACGGTAATTTATGATTTCTTTTACAATTTTATCAAGACGAAATTCGGTAAAGATGCTTCCTTACTCTACACAGATACAGATTCCCTGATATTAAAAGTATTCACAAATAATTTTTATCGCTGTATGACTGAGAATCCGGATAAATTTGACACGTCAAATTATGTCGAGGGAAATACATTTAATATTCAAAAGAGTATGTCAGTCTTGGGTAGAATGAAAGATGAGTTTCCAGGTGATCCGATAATCAGTTTTTATGGTACCGGGGCTAAGGCTTATTGTATAAAATCGATTAAGAACGAAGTAAAAAAAGCCAAAGGTATCAAGAAATCGGTTATCAAAAATAATCTTAACCTGGAAGACTATCGGAAAGTTGTAGAACAGGGCGGTTTAATTTTTCGTAAAATGAAAACTTTCCGAAGTCAATTACATAACGTTTATACCGAAATAGTAAACAAAGTAGCTCTGTCCCACAGTGATGATAAACGTTATGTAATTCCATCTTCTACAAAAACATTACCTTGGGGTCATAACGACATACAGTTCTATCAAACCACACCTGAGGAAAATGTTCGAAATGTTATGAGTGTGGTCGAAACGTTTTTATCCGAAGACGAAAAATTAGATCAACTTCTTAGTGTGATGGAAACGTTTCTGACTAATGATAATGTTTAATATAACGTGCTGGAAAATCCATACTTTATTGTATTTAGTTTTTTTCATAGAATATATATTTAACCTTGTATATTTCGACGCAAAGATTTTGAAGGACACATCGCAAGGCCGTCCGTGGGTGGAGCTGCATATTCAAGGTTATGGGTGGTGGGGTGGCTGCGCAGTAAAAATTAAGGGGTTGTGTTAGTGGGGGTGGTTGCATAAAACCAGATGTAGACATTGTGTAACTTCAGTCTTAGACATTTGTTCAGTTTCAAAGTTCAGTTAAAATTACTACGCAACATATAAAAATGAGTTCATTCAGTGAATTTGGTGGTTCAATCAATAGTTTTGTTCTTGCTGAGTGTATTGACTCGCTCGCCGATAATAGTTTCGACATCGAAAAGTTTAATTTTCTAACACCTGGCGCATTCGAAGGAGAGTGTGGTGATGCCGGCAACAACAAATTAGACGCTGCCAGCAACAACAAATTAGATGATGCCAACAACACCAAATTGGACGATGCCATCGGTGGCTACATAAACTGCTTTCCACTAGATCGACAAGAAGAACCGCAGCCCGCAGTGAATATAATTAGCGATATAACAATAAAGGAGGCAGCAAAATCTTCAATACTGAAGAAAGTCCTTATGAAAGGCTCAAGATTTGTACAAGGAAAAAAACGTAAGGTGGAAAGCAGTCAGCCACAACCGTCAACATCTGGGTTGGGGGAGCGTGAGCCACAGCCGTCAACATCCGGGTTGGGTGGGCCGGTGTCACCTATAATCCGACAAAAAAGAAGGATTACAAATAAAGCAAAATTGATGACACCAAAAAAAATTGTTACCGACCAACCCGAAGATGGAGTTCCAAATAATCTGGGGCCATTTTCACAGGATGAAGACGGTGAGGTGATGGCACGATTGACCAATATGAAGACGGTTTGGGGTGATAAATTAGATCAGTGTAGGAGAGAGGCTGTGCGGTGTAGGAGAGAGGCTGAGCGGTATATGAGAGAGGCGAGCGACTGGGAGGCTCGGATAGGAAAAGTATGAGCGACGTCTCTCATTCATACGCAAGTAAAAGAAATAAAAAAAAAATAGACTTGAATGTGTAGTTGTAAAATCGGCGTCTTGTGTTTACCATTCTATATTTAATAGGATAGGATAGTTTTTAAATATGTTTTAGTACTAAGTTTTTAACCGAACATCACTGCGGGCGTTTCCCTTCCGATGTAGTTGAACCTTGTCGCTGGTGGGAGGGCTTAAGGTTGTTATATAATAGACGTTTTTTTTTATTTGGTAATTCATTGAGTAAATTATTATAAAACAACCAACCAATACAACTACAAAAAATAATAAGTATTGAAATTAATTTGAAAATAATAATAATTATTTAGTCCTTAAGTAATAAGATGAATTGAAAAAAAATATATTATGTCACATATCTATATATAACCCAGTAAATTGTGTGTGTGTCCTATTATGAAAATAAAAGTTTTAATAAACCAATATGTCTCTTATTCCAACGAAAATGTATTAAATGTTGCGAAAATGCGTACATAAACAATTATAAAATTTTTAATAATTTTTAGAATATATAATTAAAAATGTTTTCTTTAGACCCCAAAAGATATAAACACATCGAAAACTCCCTTTAAGCTCAATTAAAATAGCACCTAAAAATTAGATAGGAAGTCGAAATGGTTTTTTGCCCGTTTTGCCGACCACCTTTGGACGTTATAATATCGAAAACGGTGATAGATAGAGAAAAAAGTTTTAGATAAAAAAATTCCTAAAATCGAGTTCTACAAAAACGTCCACAGGACCTACCTCGTGGGAGTTACCGTTCGAGAGTTACGGACCTCTGAAGTCGGCGATTTACGCGTTTCTTGAAAAATCGCGATTTACGTGTAACTTTGAACCGCTATATCTCGAGAACGGTAGCTCGGACGGGAGCGCGCTTGGTGTTGCCGGACGTAGGTCGTCTAGTTCTACAAAAAGTTAAATGGTGACGATATTGTCCGACGCATTCCTGACTTTGTCAACGCGCTGGTGCACATTTTTGTTTTGAGCGATTCCCGAGCCTCGGGGGTGCGAGATAGCGACTTGGGTTAAATGTAAAAGTTGTTCGCCTAAAAAAAAGTCATCGTTTGGTAAAGTTATCGTTCGTCTATCTTTCGCCGTTACCGAGATACGCTTTTGCGAAGTTGACAAAAAAATTGCGTTTTTTGCTCAGCTACGTCCCCCGCACCTCCTGACAAATTTAAAAAAAAAAAAAAAAAAAAAAAAAAATTTGGTTTGATCTGCGATTAGTGTCAATCCAATAACCTAACCTAACCTAACCTAACCTAATCTACACTAATCTACACTAAGCCGGACCTGAACGATCGGGCACACCCAAAATTGAAAATTTTCAAGAGACGAAAAAAGTTTCAAATAAAAAAAAGTTGACTTTCGAGAAAATCGAAAAAAAAAATCAATATTTAATTTTTTCTTTAAAATACTCTATACTTATATTGATAATTTTAAAAACTAGACAAATAACACAAACACATTAATAAAATCAGTATTTATTTATAAAATTATATATATATATATATATATATATATATATATATATATATATATATATATATATGGTACAATTAAATGTTGACATTCTATACATCGCCACCATCCATTTTGCACCATTCCGTAGTAGTATCTTCACGTAGTGGAGTCGGCATTCCCTTCCTGCGTATCTTCTGAAACATCAGGCACTACCCACCAACTACTGTCGGCTGGACCATCAAACTCACCACGTGGTGATGGTGGACTCCACCAACTTGATGAGTCAGGCAGACTGGCTTCAGCCGACTCCTCTTCCTGACCCTCCTCATCAGACGAAGATTCATTTTGCACAACAAATCTCTGACCCATTTCAACTGTTTCGTCGTCGTCGTCGGAATCAGACGAATCTGACCGGTTATTTAACCGCACTGTTTCAACATCAAATACCCAAGAGTTAGAAGAGCTGGAAGACATGTTCGTTTTGCAAACTGATTTGGAATATAACAGAAATCTTAAACGTCAACCTTATATATATATACTCTTTGTATCTTATTATGTAGTCCGTTGCGCACCCAAGGTCCTATGACGTCGCATACCCTCAAGGTCGGGGAATATAGCAACGCTCTCAGGGAGGGTCGAATCTTAATTCAAGGACGAATAGAAAAGTCCTATGACGTCACCCACCATCAAGGTCGGGGAATTAGCAATGCTCTCGGGGTCGGATATTAATTCAAGGACGAGTGGAAACCAAATTTTTATATTAATTTACCTTTTAGAACTTAGACTAAAATAAAATTCAAAATAACTGGTGCAATATGTTTTATTATTTAATTGTTGACATTAGTTGCTAAACTATCTATTACACATATATTAAGTTTTATATCAAAACACTAAACTATATAACAATATATGGATATACTAAGATATACTTTAACATATATGCCAAATATAAAGTATAATAATTATAAATAACTAAACGACTAAACAAGCTTATTTGATGCAGAACCATTTAACATATTATAACTAAAAATTGAATCGTGAATTATTAATGCGAAAACTTTAGTGTCTTTAGGAAACCGACTGTTACGTGTTTCAAATTCAATCTTGACATCCACAGTTGACGAGTTTACAGCTTCCACCTGATGCGAGCAGTCAATAACAAACAGCGGATTTTTCATGTATTCGCCAAAATCCATCATTGGATCGTTAAATTCTCGACCATAATAACTGCTTTGGAAGTTTTCATAGTTATAATAGGCCGCTGCATACAATTTCTTTGAAAAATCCAAATTCCATCTTTCATAGGGGAATACTGTTGAATTAAGATAAACTCGAATGTCACTTATATTTGCATTTGTAAATTCAGTCGCATCTTCTTTATAGCTATCCGCTTTTCCAATATTCTGAAATCCGATAATTAAATAACGAGGTTTCTCTAGACTTGTACTCGTTCTTATAGCCCAAACATCGGATGAAGTTTGTCGGAGAGCGGGAAGCTCGTAAAGATCCCACATACGGTAAGCCATTCGGATATTTGCATTATTACCACCTTTATTAATACGTGATAATAGTTTTAGCTTTTGTCTATCCTCGGGAACAATGTGACGTATTTTCCACTCCAGTTTGTCAATTTTAATGTCGGCTTCAACTTCTCCAATATAACAGTTGTTAAAAGTGCGGGCAATTATTATAATCAATTCCTGTTTAATGTTAAAAATCCCCTTCGTATAATCCTCAGCAAAACCCATCAGATATTTTAGGGGTACTTTGCCAGAAAATACATTACTAGCGGTATCCACAATGTGTTGGTTTTCTTCATTTAGACCCCATCCGCATGTAAGAAGCGGTTTCAGCTGTGTACTACCAATGGAAACCATTGTTTTAAGAGCTGTAGTTACACCTGGTTTTCTGACAACTGCAACTTTCTCACCGCCTATCTCATATCGAATTTCCTCAAATAGAAAAGCTAATGAATTATTAGATAAAAAACACTTTTTTGTAGCGTCTTTTGGTTTAAATGTTCTTTCGACATATATGTAGCTTTCCGATATATCCAAAATTATGTCTTGAAAGTGAACTGGGATACGAATTTCATCGGAATTTTGGAATTTAGGTGATCCGTAGGGTTTATATGTATGTTCTTGCAGGCTTATGATAGAATTATTGAAAATAGGTTCAGTAAAAACCTCAATTTTTTCACTACTTGTCATCATGTTCGTTGGCTTCGTACTTTCAAGCCGATGGATTGAAGAAATCTACGATCTTTGGCAGAGAGACGTTGATATCCTTTTGGTCCGACGTCGTGATCGTGAATGAGCTCTGTTTTAGCGACATGTTTCTTTTTATTAGGTTTCGTTATTGTTTGACATATCGGAGAAAACATGTACGGTCGGCGGTTGTAACAAAAACCCATCTTAGACTAGTTTCTTTAGCTCCAGTTTAATAATAATCTTCTCGTCGTTGAAATCGATAAGATAACCGTTGTCGTAAGTAATGTTGTCAATGAACTGACGTCCTTCAGGCTTCAACGGCAAATAAATAAGGTTTGTGGGTTCTTTCGTTATCTTATAACCAGGTTCAACATCAATATCAAATTCAAATAAAATATGACATTCTTGTGAGTTCAGGTATGCTCCAGAGATAATATTACAATCAACACGTATTATGCGTACTTTCATAATGTCTACTTGAGAGGTTGATTCATGTTTTTTGTTGTCCGTTGTTAACAATATACGATCAAATCCCAACATCCGACCAATGCAGTTTTCTCCTGTAAAATCCATAATGTATTTTGTTTTTATTTCACATTTCAATGTGTTATTATTGGGTGTTAATGAAAATATTTTATCATCATTATCTCTCGTGGATAGTTGTAGGGCAGTTTTCATTGCTTTTTCAATCTCGTGCACTTCATATACTCCGGGGGGAATTGTTAACTTTATAGATGGTGAAGTTTTGTCATTTTTTTTCTTATATGCAAATGAATTATTGCTTTCATCAATATTAAAAATAGAATTATATGTGTAAAATCCAACAAGTGCAAGCCCATATTTATTGACTGTACTGAGTTCTAATGGTGGGTAAAAATCTGTACTTAACACGCTCGAGCGTCCTGTTAATGTGAATGTGTACGACATGACTGATAAAAAATCTACTGTTTTTAGCTTTTATTGTTGTCGACAGCAGTTTATATTGCTATAGGTTGTACACCGTTTACTTGGTTTTGAAATTTTAAACCAATTTTTTTCTGTTATTTTTACATCACTTATTTTACAGGAACAGCAAAACAATCTCCTAGGCGCTGGTCCATCACATTCATCTCCATTCAGATTCTGGTAATTATGATGGTCCGTACAATACTGATACTTTAACATGTCTATGTCACATTTCATGTGTTCTGGTAATTTATCCCAAACAAGTGCGATTTCATTTGGGGAACAAGCAATCATTACCTCCTTGGGTATGTTTTCTAACTCTTTAGAAGTCATTTTTAATAAACTACCGGAACGATAATAGGCTTTTAACGAAGACGCCATCTTTTTATAACTATCCCGATCCATTTGGGGGGTATAAGACATATTGACTTTTACGATTGAGAGAGAAACTTTAAGCATAAATGACCGCACCAGACTGTCCCAAATTTTTGTTGTCGATCGTATGTATAGTAAATTTCCTTTGCTGCTTCCCCACCCATTCGCAGATATCGAACCAGTTCAGTTGGTGGTGGTAAATCACCAAAGCTGTCGTAATATGTAACTTCTGAATCATTCTTTCGATACGCCACCCAATGTGTTCCAAATCCCATTATACTGTCCAAATTAAGAATACCAGATTCATAACGTCGAGGACCTCGTCGAGGAAGTGAATCTCGCATAAATACACCTCTAAAGTATGGTACTTGTAGCTGTAATGCATACCTTTCTAGATCAATATTCGATAATGGCCTTCGAGGAAGGCATTTTACTAGTTTTTTGAATGGTTCATAAAAAGCCCTAAACCTGTCCTATATGGTTTCAAATACATTCCACCTCCATTCGATTTTAGCTGTAACTCACCACCAGTTTTTTGGGTAGTGGCATTTTTTGCTGTTTTTACTGCACGCACTACCCCTGCAACACCACCTGCTAAGGATCCTAATGCTGAGAGCCCAGCAAATATTGATATCAAAGGTAATAAGCCACCAACCTTTGGAACAGGTATAATTCTAGGTATGCGTATCTTCCGCTTACCACCACGGGCTTTTAATAATTTCCTTGCCGCAGCCACTGCTATTCTAGATGCGTTAAATATGTCTTTTTCAGCAAATTTCTTACCACCAGCCTTAGCTAATTCAGCTCGAATGGGTTGTCGCAATTTCGATCCAAAAGTAAACTTGGACACTCTTTTGTTTTTACATGTACGTTTCCCTTTCACAAATCGTCGTCGCTTTCCTTTGGAGCTCTTTATTTTAGCTGAATGCGTTGAAACACCCATACCGAAACGTTGTTTCGCCTTCATAATATTTGTTACCAACCAAGCAGATATTTTTTCACCTGCACTAGCGTCTTTTGATTTTACTCTCTCCCAAGCACGTTGTTCAAGATCGTAATCAGCTTATGGCGTGAACTTAGGTTATTTTCGGTTTTTGAATATGCTATATCGTGTTTCTTACACGCTGCATCTAATGGGTTAATTCCCAAATCACCTCTCGCTAATCGCTTTGTAAGTTTGGTGCCTGGCCCACAATATTGATAACCGGGAAGGTGTAACTCAAACGGTAGTTTATTAATTATAGAATTCACTATACCACACCCAGTCTTACTCGAATATCGAGAGCGTCCACTTCGTTTGATGGTCTGCATCTGAATGAGTAGTTAAAGCCGTGTGTACGATATAAAATATTTTTTTTCACTATAATGCGTATTGTTAAGCTGAAACAGAAGCTAGAAATAGATAATCTCGATGAGAAGGTTGGATCTGGACATGTAGGGAAAAATGTGAGACGTCGGCATGGTCCTTTGTTGCCATTATCAATTCGTGGATTGCTAATAGGACCTTCTAATTGTGGAAAAACCAATGTTATGATTACCTTGCTTACACACCCTTTAGGATTGCGCTTTGAAAATGTCTACGTATATTCAAAGTCGCTGTATCAACCCAAATACGAATATCTCAGGAAAATTTTCACGCCCATTAAGGGTCTTGGTTATTATACTTTTAGCGATACAACAAATATCGTGGAGCCATCCGATGCCAAACCAAATTCAATTTTCATATTTGACGACCTAATGTGTGAAAAACAGGATGTTATACGATCATATTTTAGTATGGGACGACATAAAAATGTAGATAGTTTCTACCTAGCACAAACCTATTCCCGAGTTCCCAAGCAATTAGTACGTGACAACGCCAATTTAATTATAATGTTTAAACAAGACGAAATGAATTTACGACATATTTTTCGGATCATGTATCGCCAGATCTGACTTTTACACAATTTCAAGAGATGTGTGCTAAATGTTGGAATGACAAGTATGGGTTCCTCGTTATTGATAAGGATAGCGATTTAAATTCGGGAAGATATCGCAAGGGGTTCGATAACTATATATACACAGAGTAAGATCAGTGAATTCGCATTACATAGTTGTGTGATACTCTGGCAACATCACCTTCATGATGAATAATGATATAGATCTCAAATCAATCCAACCAATCAATTGATTGGGGTCACAGATGCCGTTCGAAAAAAGTTTAAACAAATTAGAGCTGCTAATGTACAAGATAAATTTGAATTGGACAAATTTTATGAGCCGATTGCTAAGCCTTTGACTTCTATATCCGATGCAGTAACACAAAAGTCTCGTAAAAATATACAATCACAACCGAAAAGTTTAAGCACATACATAGAGGAGCCACTAAATAAAACAACCATGTTCATGTCAGAGGAGTTTCCCGTAGAAACATCAACACCGATCACAGAAAGGTCCAAGTACACTGCTGAAACATCGATAGATACCCCAAAAAACGAGACGTTAGATGGAATTTATGCAACACCTTCTCCATCAAACAAATCTACAATGTCAGCTGTCACATTAAAAGATCGCTCATCTCCGGATATTATCATTAATACATATATGAACGGTTTAAAGACAAAACCATCACAATTCGATACAGTTTATGGAGTACATCATAAATCAAAAGTAAAAAACAAAAAGTTTATGGGTAATTTGGAAATACGTTTTCCTCCTGGTAAAGTGACACTATGGCACAACTCTAAGAATATTGCAACCTTTGAAGGGAATGCGGAACTTTACGATTTGATATTCTTAAAAAATCCGCGGGTATTAGAGCATATCGAAAAGATGACTGCCGAAGTGGCAGAAGACTATAAAAAGATGCTGCGATTGACAAATGCAGCATACAAGGGCTATGACGAGAAGCGGGGACTACAGGAAACCAGGCGGAAAAAATATTTAGAGATTATAAAACCATTAATGACAGGGAATCGAATGGGGAGTGGGATCGCAGGTAAAAAAACATATGCTCAAGTAGTGTTACCATTAAAAAAACGTGTTTTATCGGAAACTCCTTGCTACGTATATTGGAATAACCCGAAGGAGTTGGTAGAACGATTACGATTGCTATGGAGTTCAAAGATGGCTGGTCATACCGGACACGATAATGAAATAATGTCAATTATAGAAGAACTTCGTGAGGAAGGTATAATTTATTGAGTAATCACATAATTTGATCAGTATCTCAAGAGACGTGAGTTGGAACTATGACTACCAGCACAGAAAAAATAAAAATTGTCAATGAACTTCATAGGTCAGCAAGAAAAAATTTTCCCAGAAGACACACCATCATTAAAGGATATGAAGACTTGTGGCAAACAGATTTGGCGGAAATGCAACAGTATGCAAATGAAAACGATGGATACCGCTATATCTTGGTGTGCATAAATTGCTACTCCAAATTTGTCTATACTAGGGCGATTAGAAACAAGACAGGGGCTGAAGTCACTAAAGCAATGAAAGACATTTTTAAAGAAGCAAGATATACACCAATAAATCTACAAACCGATCAGGGAAAAGAATTTTTTAATAACATATTCCAAAATCTTGTTAAGGAATATAACATTAATCATTATTCGACGTACAGCACCAAAAAAGCTGCGATAGTTGAACGAGTCATACGTACACTCAAAAATTATCTCTATAAGGAGTTTTCAGCTAGAGGTTCCTACAAATGGATACAACTTTTACCAGTCATAACGAAAACCTATAATAACACAGAGCATCGTACTATTGGTATGAAACCTATAAACGTTAAATCAACCACACGCATTAACGCATACAATTGGATAAAAATAGTACCCAAAAAGTTTAAATTTCGTTTGGACGATATAGTTCATATAAGCAAACACAAAAGTGTCTTTGATAAAGGATATACGCCCTCATGGTCCACGGAACAGTTTAAAATCGCAAAAGTTAACATTACCAATCCACCAACATACCTATTGGAATCAATAGAAGGTCAACCTATAAAAGGATGTTTTTATGAAGCTGAGCTGCAAAAAACAAGTAGTCCGAATGTATATTTAGTGGAAAAAGTACTTCGTCGCCGCAAGAAAAATAATATTAATCAATTATTTGTAAAATGGTTAGGATTTTCAGATCAATTTAATTCTTGGATTGATGAGACAGATATTGTTTAAAATATTATATGTTGTAATACATTCAAACCTATCTAAATATGTATATTGGTTAAGGTTACTATTAAAATAAATACCCAATGAACTTCAACTTTGTTTTATTTAAATATGTGTTTATTACAATTATAAACTAGGTTTATTCACAACAATCATCATTCTTGATTATATTTATACCAATCAGCAATCTTGATATTATCTTCATATATGAGTAATCCTCATCAAGCTGGGGCTATATTAATTATTTCTCATACATTATTCCATTATATGCTTTGACCACTTTTTTCTCCAAATCGCTTATTCTGATTTCATGTTTTTCAATTCTCCCGAGTACATCCATTTTTATTGTTTCAATATTAACAATTTTCGCTTCAAGCTGCTTTATATCGACACGAACCTTATTAAGTAGATCTGTATTCAGTATATCTGCTATTTGTACGCGTAATCGATGAATTTCTTTAAGCGCATAATCCTGGGTAACAGCATCACTACCCTTAGTCGGTGGGGCGACATTGGTTAAAGATTTTCCCGCATGTCATATTGACCGTCCGGCGTAAGCTTAAATCCAATTCCTGGTGATCCCCTCAATAAATGCACTTTTTCACCAGGCTTTTGACGTCCAAATTTATCAATTGTGTTGTTACCACGACCCATGTTTATCTAAAACTATTTTTTTTCACCAAAGTGCAGCATTATAAGGTATAAAATAAAACTTGTAGTCTCTGCGACGTTGCTTACATATTTTCATTAAGGTTCGATAATATGACATCACTTGTTTCTAGTATCATGTTAAATAGTTTTCTATTATCATAGTTAGATATTTTCCTTGAATGTATCCCAGATCTATGAGTTTCTCTAATTAAACGATCAACATTTTGCTCAAGGTTGGATAATATTACTTCTCTTTTTTCTATTATCGAGTACACATATGCAAATTCTATTTCCGATTTAATAACACTAAGTATTTCACTAATTTTAAAATAAGTTTGATTTAATAATTCAACCAGTAATATCCGAAGTTTTTGAATTTCTTTAAGGAAATATTCTCGGGTTACAGTATCACTACCTTGTGAAGGATCTGCTATGTTAGTTAAAGATTTTCCTTGAATGTCGTATTGATGATCAACATTCAACTTAAAACCTATTCCTGGAGGATTGTATACTACTATTTTTTTATTAGCTTTTTGACGACCAAATTTATCAATTGTAATGTTAATTCTACCCATGCTTACATAGAACTGATGTAAAATTTAAAAATGTTTCAATTTATATCTGAAAACTGTTAAAAATAATAGAAATAAAAGAAAGGTAATAATAATAATAATAATTTATTTTTTACCTAATACTAAATATTTACAAATTCCTAAAACTATTTATTTACAAAACTATTTATTTACAAATTCCTAAAACTATTTATTTAAAAAAACCAAACACCCTCATTTCCTCTTTTGTTAGACATATATGTCTAACAATGTCTTCCAAATCTTCATCTTCTTTCCCAAAGTCCCCAAAAAAGTCCTCTTCGTCAGACGTGTCTAGGGGGGCCTCTAGGTTGGATGCTGTGGAAGAAGAAGAAGATGGAGAAGCCGCAACCGCCCATTGCTGCCCTTCTTGACTAAACTGCGGCGATGGAGACCGCAAAATGTCAGAAGGGCCAGCTTGATCGGGGACCTGCAAAATCCCCGATGGTCCTGCTGTCTGCGAAATGTGCGGAGATGGATCAGCTGGGGTGGTTGCTGTTGTATCCTCTTGCGGTGGCGTATTAAGCCTTCTCCTAGCACTGGGTGGTGACGAAGTTGGCGATGTTATTTGCTCATACATCACAAAATTATTGCACCAATTACAAAGACCCCTCGTTCCAACTAGCACATCATAGTGCTCACACATAGCACACTTCTGCATCCCATTTATCGAAAATGGCTGGACAATCGCTATCGGCTTTTCTGGTACTGCATTCTTTGTGGAACTAGATTGAGATTGACACTGAGACATTTTAAACTTCTTTTTTATTACACGTAGCTAAATAACGACGAAGACGAACTAATAATTTGCTTGTTTAAGTGCGTGTATATATACAGATTGTTCAAGGTTGTGTTTGCAACGTCACACAGTTATGAGGCGTGTACATTCGTTTGGGGGCGTGTACATATAGATATTTCAAGGTTGCGTTTGTGGGCGTGTACATATAGATTTTTCAAGGTTGCGTTTACAAGGACACACAGAATGCATGTGAATAGGATTTGGGTGTTATTTTCTCGGAGAATTTAAGAATAAACAAATAACACAAATAGATTAATAAAATGATTATTTATTTACAAAATTATTTTTGCATGATACATATAATTGTTTACATTCCTATTTGTTTTTCACAGTTTTCATTCTCTATATCGTCAACATCCATTTTCTCCCATTCTTCAGTATCATCTGCGGTATTGTCTACACGGTCCAAAATATCTGCACCATTTTTCACGACTTCATTGATGTTTTCCGCTGAGACCAAACCATACTTTGATAACAATTCCTTGGGTAAATTTGGTATTTCGACAACATAGCTTTGGAGACCTTCGTCGATCATTTCCACGCAAAACTCGTCTAAGTTGATGGAACCATACAGGTATCTTTCACACAAATGAGCGCCTGACATGAAATTAATTACATCTTTCATGTACTTTCTATATTGACTGACTGTTGATTCAACCGCCGACCCATCATAGGTTGCAAGATGTAATATCTCTTGTGCCGCATTTCTTAACTTATGCGACAAACACATAATGTGAGAATCAAGGTCTTCACTTGGTGTGATGGTACTATTGCTGTCACACATCACACTAATTATTAAAATGTCTGTGTATTCTGATTTGTAAAATAATTACCAAATTGTTAATTAACCCAAACACCCAATTAAGAACCCAAATTAAAAGACGAAAATAATACCAAATTAAGTAAATATTTCTAAATTTTGTTTATTCTATTAAGCACCAAAATTAAAAGATGAAAATAATACCAAATAAGTAAATATCTCTAAATTTTGCTTATTCTAAACACCCAAATTTAAATATTGATCTACTAGTATTAGTGCCTGAGATTACTCGCAAGCTCTGCCCCAAATAAGTTAAAGTATACATCCCACCCGACTTATTTATAATTTCGATAACGTCTTCAGAAATGGTTTCGACAACACGCTTTGGTAAAAAAGTTTGAAATGTTTTATCATGCGTTTTGTCGTACGATGTTGCATGAAAAGCTTTGCCAAACCGTGTCATCTTTAAAGCAATATTTTGAACTATAAAAACTTTCCCAATTGTTAATGATGAAAATTTTCTTTGTTCAACAAAATCTATATCCTTATTAAGCATTTCGTTAATTTCACCCAAGTTTAATTTTGCACTCATTGTTGAAAAAATGTAAAAGATTTAATATAAAAACACAGTATTACCGTAAATTTAAAAAATTGAATCAGAATACACCACACAATAACTTTTTAATGATGAAATCACTTGTGACCGCACAAACAGTGTACCTCTTTTTAGCTTTGAATGGCGTCAGCCTTGGTTTTAATAGCTAACACTCAAGGTCGCATGACGTCACATCCTCTCAAGGCCAAACTACCCAGCACACCTGGCCTCTCAACGTCATGGACAAGTATCGAAAAAGCGTGATGCGCGCTCAAGGTCATATGACGTCACATCGCCTCAAGGCCAAACTACACAGCACACCTGGGCTCTCAAGGTCAGGAGTAGTGGTGGGGGGTGAATCAGTTCCCGTATTTGATATCTACTTATAAGGATAAACTGCTAAGACTTTGGCCCTGACCCAATATGGCGGAACAAAATGGGGGTTAATAAATTGTTTTAAAAAAATATTTATTTAATCAACTTCGAATTTTGAGAAAAATTAAATGTTATAATACTAGTAAAATTTGGGTGTAAATCTAGTATGGCAGAATAAAATGGACGCCTATTGACATGTTTTAAAAAAGTTAGTAGGTATACAAAACTACTTCAATTGACTTCAGATTTCTGACAAAAATCAAGTATGATCGAAATGAATTGATAAAATTTTTGCGGGAAAAAATCGGTATCACCGGGCATCCATGATGAAATATTACTTTATTAAATAAAATATTACGTTTATTTTATTTCATAATAGAAAACCAAAACTATAAAAAAAACATTAAAACTAGGGAAAAGAGAAAAATGTAATGATAATCGAAAAAATGATTAAAATATGAGTACTAGTACTAGTCAAGAAATGTATATTTCTTTCTTGATGATTCGCTAAATAACATTTCTCCCAAAGCATATATTGTCAAAAAACCTAAACACAAATACTGATAATATTTTTGAGAAAGATTGAATGTTGTTGCCAGAAATATTAAAATATAGTATCAATTGACTGAAAAACTAACCATATAAAAAAATTGCACATCTGCAACATAGAAACAAATGCATTTTTTTGCTACTTCTTCATTGTTAAACCAGGTCACCTGAAACTTCCCTCTTTTAGAAAGTGAACTATGGCCCAGTTTAGTCTTGTATGTATTTAGTAATATGTACAGGGTTTTAATTATATTTTGACATCTACCTAATAGCTTTAAATATAAGAGATACAAAATAAATTTTAAATTCAAAAGTAGAATTTTTTTTATTATCTTTAATCGTTACAAATT